>JAQOWM010000438.1:0-457500 GCA_029041755.1 Resseliella maxima
GGGTTTTGGGGTTCAAACCCCCCCCCGAAATGTTGACCGAATAATAAATTTTCAAGTTAAACATTAAAAAACCTCAAACACAACATTTTCATTTGTTTAAATTTTTTATTTCATTTAGAACACGCATGCAATATTTCTGTTTGCACTTGGTTGTTATGGATTTTATGTTAAAATTGCAATTGATCTTGTCCAATGTGTTGACTGTTGAATATTTTGACTGCAAATACAAAATCAAAATCGGAGTAAATTACCGCTTCTGAATTCCGAGTTCTCATAAAATAAAATTTTTTGTGTATAAATATATTTCTTACATTTCATTTAATTCATTCTTCGGGTTTGAAAATCAGACGATACGTTTTGACGGTGCAAAAGATAAGCAAAATAATCATTAGCAATGCTGCAATTACTAGAAGCATAAAGATTGCTAAATCATTCAAGCCGAATTGTTCATTTGGGTGTTGAATTATTATTTGGGGAGCCGGAATTTGGTTTTGCGATTGCGGTGTTTCCGAAAATGCATCACGTATTTCAAAACCAGTGAACATAGCAATCGCATATTTCCCACCTTTTTCAACAGCGAACTTGGCGCCTTCTTTAATTATGTCCCACCAACTCATCTTTTTCTGATCAGAAGTCCTTTTATTTGAATTTGCAAATGACTGATACACTTATTTGGAATAATACTTCAACAAATCAGAGAATGGCGCACTGAACACATGAACTGATATGTTTGATGAATTACATTTACTGCTCGAGTGAATATTTTGCACTTCTTCATATTAGTTATAAACGAATTATCTATAATATACGTCTCAAAATTTGAATATATGAATCAGACCATATCAGCATATAAATTATCTTGATTTGTTATATACAGTATTATTTATACTGGTCAAAACTAAAAGAAATGTTATTATCAGAATTCAATTTGAATTCATTTTTCCATTTTTGCTGAATTGCATGTTAATATTGTCAAATATAATCGTTTCATGAAATTCCAGTACAAAACCATCGTTACTTACTTCGAGTATCGGTTTGATTATTCTATATATTTATAAATGATTAAATGTGTTTACTGTTCAGTCTGCCCATATGACTAAACTCTTTTTTGAAATTGAACTTCTTATTCTGCATCATATGGCATTTTTCTTTCATATGTGCATAAATATTTACAGTTTTCTTAATTGAACTTGAAACGACTCGGAGTAAATGTAAATAGCACATTTAATTGTACGCTGATTGAGAGTATATTAATTATCTTGTTTTAAATTTTATTTTGATTTGGAATTTGGAACGATCGATTTCGTCTTGCTATTTTCATTTTCAATGTTATTATTCTAAACTAATATACGAATCTTCTTCTGTAATAAATAATTTCTGTTAAAATGTCAGAAGATGGTAAAAACGAGAAAAGAAGATTAAGTGGCAAGGTATTTATTTCTATTTGAAATTTAAGTGCGGGTGAATGAAGATGTTTTGACGTTTGACTGTATGTATGTATTTTAGTTGGACTCATGGTTTATAAAAAAACCAAAATCCATTGTTCAAAATGAAACCGCTACATCTTCAAATTATGTTCCTGATACTTCCATTGATATTTCTCTTGAACGAAATGAAGCTGCTGGATGTTCTGAAAATACATCTTTTGACCGAAATGAAATAATCGACAGTGACAAACCTGAGTTGAACAAAGAAAGTAAGATTATTTGTCAATATGTTTAAATTTTCAATTCATATCAATTAACTGAAATAGTAAATATGCCATTATAGGTGATTCTTCTTCCAAAATGGAAACATTTTTACAAGCAACTGACATTGCTCAATACATTGGAAAGAATTGTACAGATGAAGAAAAATATAAACTTTTGAAAAATCGTTGGCAGCCATTCGAAAATTTCAAGTTTCCGGCCAGTGGAAAACGTAATTTAAGATTTCAAAGGAATTGGTTGAAAGAATTTCCATGGCTAACATATTCTGAAATCAGTGATGGTGCATTTTGTCAATTTTGTTGTTTGTTTCCTACTAAAGAAGTGGGAAAAGGAAATCACACAAATCCAAAATCTCTCGTAAGCATTCCATTCAATAAATGGAAGAATGCCAAAGAACAATTTAATTATCATACAAATTTACATTATCATAAAAATTGCACTGTTTCAGTTCAAAATTTTCTCGATGTTCACGAAAAAAAAATTTTAAGAATAGACCTTCAGTTAGATAATGCAAGGAAAATAGAAGTAGAATCAAATCGTAATATATTGACAAGTATCATTGAAACATTATTATTTTTGGGAAGACAAGAAATATCGATAAGAGGACACCGCGATACAGGTCCTATTACATTGAAAAATCCGATGCAGAATGATGGAAATTTCCGCTCCCTGTTACGTTTTCGAATGTCTTCAGGTGATGAAACATTGAAAAAACATTTATTAAATTCTGAATCGAAATTAAAGTATACAAGTCCTAAAATCCAAAATGAGTTTATCGATATATTTGGTCAAATGATACGCGAAATATTAGTGTCACAAGTTAATCAAGCTGAAGGTTTCACTATTTTGGCAGATGAAACAACAGACATTTCCGGTATAGAACAGTTTTCCCTGTGTCTTCGCTACGTTCAAGAAATTAAAGGAACTGCTTTTCTTAAAGAAGATTTTTTAACATTTGTACCTGTTGAAGATGTTACTGGCAATGGTTTAGCTAATACGCTAATCACAACTTGTAAACATCTTAATTTAAATTTGAATTATTTATACGGCCAAGGATATGACGGTGCTCGTTCTATGAGTGGAAAATTCAGAGGATGTTCTGCAGTGATTCGTGCACAATATCCTCAAGCGCTTTACGTACATTGTGTCAGTCATTCTTTAAATTTGGCAATAAGCGACGCCTGTACTATTCCCGCGATTATGAATAGTCTTGGTACGATTAGGGAAATTATTAATTTTTTTCGATGTTCAGCTAAACGTCAAATATTTCTAAATGAAGCAGTTCTGCAGTTAAATTCTGCTATTCAGAAAAAACGACTCACAAAATACTGTGAAACTCGATGGATTGAACGCCTTGATTCCATAATCATTTTCAAAGAAATGTTCCCACCAATTTTCATTGCTTTACAAAATATTCAAGAAAATGGAAGCATAGAATCTTCTAAAAATGCATTTAATTTTCAACAAACGCTGAAAAATAGCAATTTCATTATTTCATTGTGTGTAATTCACGAAATTTTCTCGTTATCTCACCCTCTTTCAACTTCTTTGCAAGCTAAAAGTGTAGATTTGGCCGCTGCCATGGAAATGGCACATATTCTCAGCATACAACTGATAAAGTTGCGTGAAACTGCTGAAGAAAAATTTAAAGAAATATTCACTGTTGCTCAAGGCTTAGCCGATGATGTAGGTGAAGAAATTTCTATGCCGCGCATTGTGAAATGTCAATCATATCGACCAAATGTTCAGTGTGAATCTGCGGAAAAATATTATAGATTGTCCATTTTCATTCCATTCTTAGATCACTTTATAAGCGATTTGAACTGTAGATTCTTAGAACATAACAAACTATTATCATCAATTCAGAATATTTTGCCAAATATGATCATACTTTTGAATGAGAATGAAATTAATGGAACAATTGATGAAATTTTGAAGCAGTGGCCCAATATTTCAGTTCATACTTCAGACAATATTGTGAAAAAAGAAACATTATTATGGCATCGAAAATGGATTGCTGCTAATGAACGACCACAAACATTCATAGAGGGTTTGAATATGTGTAATAAAAGCATATTTCCAAATGTCTATAATATTTTGAAACTTTGTGCCACACTTCCTGTAACAGTCGCGACCGCTGAACGAAGTTTTTCAACGCTAAAGCGATTAAAAACTTATTTAAGAAACTCAACGAGTGAAAACAGATTGAATGGCTTGGCTTCTCTTAGTATCCATCGCGAAATTGAATTAAATATAGAAACAGTTATTGATAAGTTCGCAGAAAAATATCGAAGAATTGCACTCTAAACATTTGAATCATATAAGTAATATTATTATAATACTATTATATATGGTAATAATAAAGTCAACTATTTTCTATTTGCAAAAAAAAAAAATTTCTAAAAAAAATTAACCCCCCCCCGAAATCAACTCCTAGTTACGCCACTGTATCTATATAATATTTATATAATAAAAATGATTCATAAAAATCAAAAAGTTTTTCCTCAACTCCTCCCAAACGGTATGGATGACATCAACTATTATTACATGTATGTGCTGAGTTTGCCTTGAACTAACTCACCATGGGGTTTACAAAGTGTTATAATATTTTTTTTTTTGGGAAAAATTTAAGTTATGGATAATATGAAATACTGACTGTGAGTTATATTTTAGTAAAAAAACGATCTCACCGTACACTTCATTTGCGTAATGCATTTAAATTAAGTCGAAGACTATCGTTGCACCATCTGTCAATTTTAAATTTGAAGGATGACTCGGATATAGGCTACATATTTGAAGTTGATTTAGAGTACCCAGCAGAACTTCATGATAAACATAATGATTATCCATTTTGTCCTGAGCGAAGATCAATACCTGGTATATCAAAGAATAAAAAGTTATTGTTAACTTTTTATGATAAGAAAAATTATATTGTTCATTATTCCATGTTGAAGCTAGCTCTCGTGCATGGTTTGGTATTGAAAAAAGTTCATCGAGCGCTTCAGTTCAAACAAGTCGCTTGGTTGAAAGCATATATTGATTTGAACACAAAACTTCGTTGCTCAAGCCAATAACAATTTCGAAAAAGATTTTTATAAATTACTAAATAACGCAATCTATGGGAAAACAATGGAAAATCTACGTTTGCGTTCAGACATTAGGCTAGTGAATAAATGGTATGGAAGAGGTAAAAATTGTGGAAGGAATTTAATTGCCCAACCTAATTTTAAAAAATGTACAATCTTTGATGAAGATTTAGCAGCTATCGAACTGCACAAATCGTGTATATTAATGAACAAATCAATCATCGTTGGAATGTGCATTTTAGAATTATCAAAATTATTAATGTATAAATTTTTATATAATTACTTGAAACCGAAGTACGGACAAAATATTCAACTTATTTACACGGACACAGATTCTTTTATACTCGAAATAAAAACAAATGATGTATACGCGGACATTCGTGATTAACCCAATAAGTTTGATACTTCGGACTACCCCGAGAGAAATATTTATGGTATTAAACACCATAACAAAAAAGTCCCAGGTAAATTCAAAGATGAGCTCAATGGTGAAATTGTAACTGAAGTTGTTGGATTGCGATCAAAATGCTATGCTGTGCGAACAAAAATTGACAAAAAGAAAGGTGTTAGGAAAAATTTAATAAAAAAAGCTAAAGGTGTCAAGAAAAATGTATTGAAAAATCATATTTCATTCGAAGACTTTTATGATTGTATGAAAAATAATTGTATTGAATTGAGAAAGCAGAATTCGATTCGTTCGAGAAAACATGAAATTTACACCATTTCAATGCAAAAGATTGCACTGAATCCGTTTGACGATAAACGATATATAATTAAGCCAGATGGTATTGATACGCTCGCTTGGGGTCACTATAAACTCGATTCAGAGAAAATGGATTGTGAATATCAATATGTAAAAGATATTGCAGAAAGTATGAAGGGGGTTATGAAATAATAATACACACATGTATACATTTTTTATTTTTTCATTTTATTCAATAAAAGAAATATTTCAATTAATGTACATATTTTGCATTTTTATTGTCTAGGAAAAAATCTTATTTTAACAAGCAAATCAATATCTATCTGCAGCTATTCTCATCCAATCATTTTTTCGTGCTTCACGATATGCGAATGTCCAAACATGCATATGCATAACATTAACGTTGGGATCAAAACTCACACTTTTCATCTTTTAATTTTCATTATTCTCTTGAAACTAGTTAAAATTATTCATTGTCTGAAGTAAAAATTACATTTTCTGGTTTAGGGTTGGCAAATAATCTCTGCGCACTTGCTTCATAGTCAATCAGACGAAAGAAAACTGGACAAGTTTTGCATGCACATATATCCCATTTTGTGTCACATATAATTTCTGTTTGATAAGCACCACCATCTTCGGTGAATGGAGAAGTCTTCAGAAAACCGAATGCGGTCACTTGTGTAATGATTAAATTATAGCTTCCAAGTTTGATTTTAAAATCGCCATCAAATGGTAACTGTTTAATATTCAATGCATCTGAATTGTTTGCGGTGGGAAATATCGATTGTGTGGATAGAAGTGCATATAATTTACTAATTAACAATTTGTATTCATCATGTGGAAAATGTAAATGTTTATAGTCAGAAAGACTGAAAATTGTGAAACAACAACGTAATCCATCTGATGTTTCAAATTCACGTATACGACAAAGACTTCCGCTAAATGCATACTCTCTTATTGTAGTAGGCTCATTTAAACAATTTTGATATTTTTAAATTGAACACTTTTATATCACAAATTAAAGTATTAATAACCACAATTTTCGGAAGTGTGTAAAAATAAGATTTGTTCGAAATTAAATTTCGAGATAATTTTGCTTTATTTTTTGTTTGTGTTTTTAATTTTGAAAAATTCGTACAGATTTTGTTCGACCAATATTGTATTTTGTGTTACAATCAAATCAAATTAAATGCAATGGCATTGAAAAACGATAAAAATTTGCTTCTTTGTTGTTGTTTTCTTTTTTTTCTTCAATTTTGCTTCATTTTTTTATGTGTATTTTTTTCCATTGTGGTTAAATTAAAAAGTCGTATGAGAACTGTGTTGTTAACAATCGCAAATGAATTTTATCCATATTAAAATTGAAATATGTACTGAATTTGAATCGATTTAATATCGTACACATGATTTTCTAATAGATTTTCTTATTGTTGTTCCTGTTGTTTTGATGCTTGAGTTTGTAATTCACTCTAAATTTCTTCTCGTTCGGTGAGTTTAACTGGTTTCAATTCACGAGTTTTCATCGGTTGTGGTTGTGGCCTATGAACATTTTAATCCAATAAACATTTCAAAACACATTTTACAAAATTCAAAATCATACGAATTGTCTTGTTTGAAAGATTTGACAATATAAAGAGATAATTTTTACTCGAATTCAATGATTTTCAAACATTTACCATTTCCATGTCATTGGCATCGAACTCTCGTAATTGAAATTGTACAGTTGATCTTCAAGCCATTGTCGTTTGTCATCAGGCTCTGGGTATGTACTCGCTAGGCCTATGGAATGTTCAATTCAATTTTCAATTAGCATTTCGTTTTGAACACATTTCACATGCTCAAATACAGTACAGATCAAAAAGAAAGGTCATCGATAGGCATTTGAATAGGCAAAATTGTTGAATTATGAAAATTGCAATACAATGTGCAATGAAGTGTGCTCAAAGCATTGTCATTGACTAGACTGCTGAAACATTTTCTAATTGTATTTAAAGACTTATTGTCTATGAGAGATTTTGTTGTCTTTGGTAAGTTATTTTCATCGAGAAAAAAAAAAAAATGAAAAATATCGAGCATCGTGTCGAATGCCTATTGAAATGTCACGATGATTCCTTTTATGATGTATCTCATGTTGCTTCAAAGCAACCAACCAATTATCAATAATTTTTGTTTTATAAACAAATGACATATACATTGTTAAATTTTGATATAAAATAGCAAATAATGTTTACTATGCAAAAGGAAGAAATTCGTAGCCCAACAAAGTTAGTGTACACCAAAATGACCAATACCAACACAAATTGGAAACAATACAATTTGAAATTTTGTTATTTCGAATATTGATTCGATGTTTGAAATAAAATACAAACAAATGTTTAGTAGAAATATGCCACCAAATTTGCGCCGAAGCGTAAATAATAAACATGTATGCCATCTGAATGTCCTACCTTTGGCAGCGATACCTTTTCTTTCATAATATTTGCGCATCTCTTCACCTGTATATAATATGTTGTCTGTCGCAGTGCAAAGAAGAATTGAAATTGTTTATTCATTGTGATATGGTGAATGCCACCTTCGATTGAGTGAACATTTGTATTTGTTTTCTTTTTTTGTTTTTGTTTGAATTTATGATTGGCGCCAATTTATCCTCGTCGAATTCATATTTTTTTGTTTTTTTTTTCGCTTTGGAATTTGTTAAATGTTATTTCAAAACTAACATGTGTCTACTTGAGTGCAATCTACAATTTGTCTGATTGTGCTAAGTGCAATAAAGCTAACACTGACATTTTCACCATTTTGCATAAAATAATTCAAATGATTTGCATTCACAATTTGTATTCAACCATTGAAATTGCGGATAAAGTGTGAATTTTACACAAAAAAAATTCATGAATAAATGATAAAATGGTAAAAATGTCAGTTGACACTAAATCATGTCATAATTTGTCTGTAAATATCGAATTGCTCTAAGTATTGAATTGATGCAAAATAAATCATAAATTTGATTAAAAAAAAACAACATCCAATTGAAATGCGTACCTTTGCAGTAAGCGTATTTGGTAATGCCAATGGCAATTTTCAATGATACTTCACGAATTGAATCCAATGGTGGATACAATGAACCCATTTCCAAATCTTCGTCACGCACACTTGCAGCCAATTCGCGGGCAGCAATTAAGAACACATCATCTGGAATATGATGCATTAGCGTGGCGATAACCCCAAGGGCGACACCTATCAATGAACAGAATAAAAAATCCATTAATTCATTTATTCGCCCGGAAAAATTCATTTTGAAATTCAATTCATTTTCATCGTCCAACAAATTTGTTGGCATCAATTTTTGAACCATGAAAAATCTCCAAATCAAAAGAGATGTAGAAAAAAAAAGAGGAAAAAGCAGAATAAATCTTACCTGGGAAGATGTAGGCATTATTGCCCTGACCCGGAGTCCATGTTTTGCCATTGTATGTCACTGGTGGAAATGGAGAACCGGAACAGAGAATCACTCGCCCCTAAAAATGCACGAAAGAAAGTAGTTAGTTCAAACATTTTCGATTATTTCAATGTTTAATCATTTTACTTCGATATTTTGGAACGCTTCTTCGGCAGTACATTCAGCGTGACTTGTTGGATTTGATAGGGCAAAAATGATGGGTCTCTCATTAAATTTGACCATAACCTGAAGGATTTCTGATGTAAATAAGCCAGGTGTGGCTGATGCCTCAATCAATATCTATGTAAAAAATGAAAATCAATGAAATTTAGACAATTTCATAAAAACAAAGAAATATTTCTTTCATAAAATAATATGTCAAAATATACCGTCGGTTTGACTTCTTTCACAACTTCACCTAAATCCTTCATTGGTTTGCAATCTTTAGCATAATTTTTTTTATGACCTTCAAGACTTCCTTGTTTTCGTGTAGTTGTCAATAATCCATCAATGTCGCACATCCAAATTTTACCGCGAGCGTCCTGCATGAAAATTGTTTAGCTCTACATCGTAATCAATTGTTTTTTTAAAAAAAAAAAAAAATATTTTTCTCTTTTAAATAAAAACAAAATGTATTTACTTCAGTTGAAATTCCATCGGCTTCCATTGCTTTACAACAAAGATCCGCAATACCAATTGCAGCTTCACCAGCACCAACAAATAAAATATTTGCATCAGCAAATGTTTTTCCCGTTAATCGTGATGATGCATATAGACCACCAACAGCAACAGCAGCCGTTCCTTAAATATCATCATTGAATGTACAATAATTGTCACGATATTTATCCAAAAATCTGAATGCATTATGATTGCCAAAATCTTCAAATTGAATAAGTGTATTTTGACCGTATTTTTTAACAACAGCCGCCATAAGATCATCAATAAATTCATCATAGTCAGAACCAGTGATACGTTTTTGTCGCAAACCAATGTATAATGGATCTTCGAGAAGATCTTTATTATTGGTGCCAACATCAATTAAAATTGGCAAACATTGTTGTGGCTTAATACCGGCTAAAGCAGTGTAAGGGGCTAATTTACCGACTGGAATGCCCATTCCTGGAATAAAACAACAAAAACAACATAATCAATTTAAATCAAAATCAAATTTCAATGACACTAGTTAATGATGCATTGACAATTACCACATGCACCCAAATCACCCAATCCTAAAATACGTTCACCATCTGTTACAACAATGGCACGAACATCTGGTTCTGGCCAATTCCGGATCACATCATATACATGACCTTTGCCATTAATTGTGATAAATAATCCTCTTGGTCGGCGATAAATTAAACCGAATTTTTGACATGCCAATCCAACAGTCGGTGTGTAAATAATTGGCATCATACCGGCCACCTAAAATTATCAATTTCCATAAGTAATTCGGATAAACAAATTTCCATATAAATTCACTTACATTTTCAGACACAAGACGGAAGAATAACCGCTCATTCCGATCCTTAAAATGCATCACACAAATGGAAATAAATAAACGATATTCTTTGATAGATCGTTAAAAAAAAATTTGATGTTCATAGCTTACTTGCAAATCGATTAAGTACAAATACTTATTTAGATCTTCTTGATATCGATTTATCGATATTTTACACAATTCAATTTGCTCCTCTTGGCTCTTGAATCGAGCTGGCTGCAATCCATGAATGCCAAGCACTTGACGTTCTTCTAATGTAAATCCCAATCCCTAATATTTTTTGGCATTCGAAAATTATCATCAGTGTCAATGAATGCAATGAGTGAGTGCAAAGTTTCGTCAAAAAAAAAAAATGAATTAAAACAAGAAATCAATTTTTTTCTTTTTTAAAAATCCAAATCTAAAGATTGGTTAATCGAAATTTAATCAATGATAATTATGTATATGCGCACACGTTGCACGTCTTCTAATGAAAATGCATTTCACACACACACACATGTGCACTTAGAGTGAAGCGTGATTAAATGAGGGTGCAATGGGTTGAAATTTTCATGGTATTTATGTATTTAAATGATCATATTTTCAAAAGATTAAAAGATATATGTTATTCATCATTGAATACGTTGCCTGGAATTAAAATCATTTTAATCATTCAATTTAAATGATTGAAATGATTATTCTAATTCAAGTATAATTTCCTGTCGTGAAGTTAAAAACAAAATATGGTAAAAAGGTATAAAAAATAGACAGAGGAATTAACATAACATGCAAGCATAAAAAAAAGCTGACAACCTGGAAACCTAACAATTGACAACTCGATTTGTTAACAAGGCACAACATTGAGAAAAACAGGAACGTTCTTTCCAAATGAAATTTATTTGTGTGAGCATTCAAATTAATGTTCCTTTTCAATATTTTCTATATTAAACAGTGGTTTACATGTAACGAACTTTGAATTGAATTATTATTGATATATGCCTTGAAATGGCTGGCCGGCCCCAAGAACCAAATTGCAGCAGATGTCGGTCGGATCAGTTTTAAATAAATATGGTATATCACAAGTAATATCCGTAGAATTTGGTTGAATAGAAAATATCAAATTGATGAAAGCAGCAATTCTTCTGATGAAATTATTGTTTGATCCTTTCAATAAATCGTATTCTTTTATATTCATGCTCTTCACCTGAATTCAAAAAATAGATAAAATTATTTAATATTATAATTAGGCTCGAGCAGAGTTATCTTTTGTCAAACGATACCGCTGCATCCATCTAGCGACTTATCGTGTTGTTCTTATTACCTCCATAAGAGTGAATGAGACAAACACCAAAACATCATATTTCATATTGTATGTAGCAGCATTATAATCTTTAAAAATTCTTCAATTAGTCGCTAAATGGCTCATATTTGCGATATCATTGTTATTTCATACAAATAGCATACGGCTCAATCGGCTTGATTAGGCTTTTTAGGCTTTTTATCACTTACCAACCTCCAAAGAAGATCCATATCACCACGTAAGTTGGATATTGAAACGGTGAAACTATTTTTATCCGTTTCATTATGTATATATAACAATCGATCTGGGTGTTCAAACTGAATGTTATTGGCCTGCATTAAATCTTGGACCATGAATAGCCATTCGTAATAGCTTTTCAGCAATTCGTGTAAAATATACCTCGATCTTTTTGGAATGTTGTTTAACGACAATTTCATTAATGCCTGTCATAATCGCAAAAAAGTATAAATAGTTTTAAAATTAATTTGCTTTTAAGCATAAACTAACAATAGGTTGAACATACCTGATGAATTATGTTACCAAATGTATAGACTGCAGAACGATAGCATTTATTTAGATGTGCATTTTTATTCTAAAATGATAAAATTCTGTATTGAGTATCTTCTTTCATATGTATAGTTTATTCAATGTGTCACTAACCATGATGATATTAACTGGTTGGGATATTTCAATTTTGATATTCCTTACACCATTACCAAGTTTTACTATTTCTTTCTCATCAATTGATGGTTTTACCTCAGGTTTCACGTCCATAAAATTTGTTGTTGCCATGCTTGATCAAAAAAAAATATTGTGAAGAAGCAAAATATAACAAGGTTTGTTGTATTTGACATATGCAATTTTGAATTAGAATGAAGTTGGTTGCACTTGTTTAGCGCTGCTCTTTTCTTTCTGTCAACTCTCCCTCTCTCTCTATTCCAATATCATAATTTATTGTTTACCGTTCACACTCGCACAATTTTAAATAAAATTGGAAAAAAACGTATTTTTTCTGTTCCTCTGTTCATAATTAGCAATTTTATTTTGTTGAATTGTTAGGTTAGAGAGATTCTTACATTTAGATTTTACATCATAACATCCATAGGAAAAAAAATTCAAATTAAATTAACAATGAAAAAAAAAAATTAACTAAAATTTAAAAATTTGTCTTGGAAAAGTGATAGACTATCTCAGCTTAATCATATGACAAGCATTAAATTCACTTGTTTAAGTACATTGTGATAAGCAACATTGATTTAAATACAGATCACAAGAATTTTTTGTTTTTTTTTTTTTTTTTTTGAAAAAGGAAGGAATAATGAAATTGCACAGAATAATTGAAAAAAAAAAAAAAAAAAAATTAAAACATGATGAATTCCCCTTCACCAAATTCGATCTAAAATTATTCACTGGTTTAATTCTATTTTTATTCCCCATTGGTAAATTTAGAATTCTTTTTTTATTCCACACATAAGGTGGCGTCAATGTCTTGAAATCAAAGCTCTTCACGAATCAGTGAAAGTGATGAAAATAATGGCAGTGATACACCCACAAGCACACTTAACATATCGCCAAGTATAGGAAACGTCGAGAATGCCAACACAATGCCATTATCTAACCAATCAAAACGCAAAAAGTTGGTTGGTGAATGGGTTAAGTCTCTATCTCTCCATTATCTCTACTAAAATGACTACGTCATGTATGTGTATATCTGTGTATTCAGTGTATATCTGATAGAGATCGCTTGCAAAGTAATTGCCATTCAATTTATGCCGTTATTGATAAACTTGCTTGCGGCAATTTCACACCGTACTCGTACAGATAGCGTAAGAGGCAATACTCATCTTTACTAATGCGACATTGATAAAAAAAAAATCCTTAGCCATATAAACACAAAATGTAAATAGACATTTTTTTTACTTATTATTAAAAATTATTGTAGATGAAAATTTGATTCAAAATTTAGCAAAAAGTTCAAAAAAATAATTGCATTTGCATTTTTTGTAACGATTACAATGCCTACTGCTCAAATATGCATGAAATGCAACGAAGTAGAAATTCATTTAAACGCTCAAAAGGCCCAAAATTTGACAGGTATTGTTGCATCATTATATTCGTTATCGTTTTATATTATTAAAGAAATGGCTGATATTTCTGCAAAAAATTTAGAAAGAATATGTATGCATGTATATGTGAATTCGTGTACACTAATACTTAAAAAAGTGGATGAAATCCCCATAAGTAAACTATTCCCATACAATGACACATCAATCCATCCAAATGTCATTTCAACGTGAATAAAACGACATCGTTTTTGGTAACAATGTGGGGGATTCACATTGAATAACGCACATTTGACAATTTATATTCACGTTTCCACCATGACGGTTGTTATTCTCTTTGGTGTGTGCAATATAAATTGAATATAGCGACTCTTTCCGAAAGAACCGACGAAACTGCACACAAAATACTAAAGTCAACATTAACATCAACATCAACCCATAAATATATATATACATATATATGCGTGCAATATTACACACACAGAGACATGACCGAATCATCTCTCTCTTACATTTTGAAGATTCAGCGAGTTTAGTTTTGTTTCAGTTCACTCGTTGTCTTCAATTCAAGTTTGACGTGTCTTAGTTTTCCATTGAATGAACGCAACAGCAGCAAATAAACACATCAATAAATCAGATCGTTTTAAAAACTGAAAATTATCAATTTGCATCATTATTATTTTTTTTTTTTTCATTCGATTCACATGAAAAAAAAAGAAATAAAACGAAATAACGTAAGCAAATCAGAGAGAATCTTCAATTTTTTTTTTTTGTTTTGTTTTTTATTTTGAATAGCGAAGATCAAAAAAAAAAGAGCTTCGTTAATCAAAATGTAAAACGTGTGCAGAATTGCATACCAATTGAGATGAACGCGGAACAGCTTATATGCTAACAAAACTACATAATAATAATTTTTCATCATATGTTTCATATTGCGTATAAACTGTTCGATTTTTTTGCATAATTTATTTAGTGTGGTGGAAATTAAATTGGGAAAGAAAACAAAAAAAAAAAAAAAAAAAAAAACAGCAAACACATGCAAGACAGAAAAAAAAGCTAATCAAACTCAGTATACTAAGTGTGGAACAGAAACGATAAACGGAAGAAGACAATCTGAATAAAACATCAAAATAAAACAAATGAAAAAACAAGAAAAAGAGAAAGAAACATTTGACCATTTCAATGTGGATAAGAATATATGTTTTGTGTGAATAAAATCCATTGGGAATTTTGATTTATCAATGTGCTGCTATTGTATATTCACTTACATTTCTTTTCAACATTTAGTCATTTTATTCCAGTGAAACAAAACATTTACATAGTCGCAAAATAAAAAAAAAATTTGTTTGCCGTTTTATCAACGGAAATTGTTTCTAAATTATTTTCTTTTTTAAGACTGATTAATCAAAACGTGATTTTATACTAGTTTGCGTTTACAAGATTTCAATGCTTAAGAAACATGGACATATGGGAAAATAATAATCATAAATGAATGTTTTCAGTGAGTGTGGTGAGCACATTTTTTTTTTTTTTTCGAAAAAAGAAAAACTGACACACAGAAACAAATTATCCAACGTAGAAAAGGAATTGTTTTAGCCAAATTAAGAAAACTTACAAAAGCGAATAAAAGATTTACAAACGACATTAAAGTACAGTTAAATATTTCAATTAAATTGGTGATGTGATTGGTGACGCCTACATTTTATTTCCTGTGCACTAACAACATTGAAAAGATATACGAAAAAAAAAAAAAAAACAAACTATAACACAAAGCCTATTTGGTAGGCAATTTCATAAACGGTGTGGCCGACATACAAGTGCATTGGCACCATCATCGCTTGCTTAACGTTCTTTTGCTGCTTTTTTTTTTGGAGCGGTGTGAATCTAAGTGCGGACACTACAGTCCCAGTGTATTTTAATAATTTGGATAACATTACTGTTTGGTTTTGTTTTAAAAAAAGAAAAAAGAAAAAAAAAAGGAAAATTTAGGCACAGTTTTTAGGTACAGTATTCAATTGTGTACACATTTTTTTTTATTATTACTTGGGTTTTTATTTTATATTTATTTTTATTTTAAACAAAATCTCTAATTTCTTACACATTTTTTTTTTTCCAATGGAATGTTATATAAAAGAACATATACTCACGAAACATAACACATTGCATTCCCCTTTTTCTCTTGTTTCTTTTCCATTTCAAAAACAATTCTAACACATTATAAACCCGAAAAACTTACACAATTCGGCTTTGGTTTTAATTTTAATTATAGAAACCTTTGGATCACTCAATACTCCAAATATGGTCATAACAAATAAATATTTTCAATTAGCTATAGAAGTTTGACATATGATTATTTCGTTATTAATTTCTTAAACCAAAATGTCTTCCTTAATTTTTATCAATTGATTTTTCACTAGTTTTATACTAGATATCAATATCATATCTAAAAAGGTACAAAATTAACGCTAAAAAAAGGCTTATTTAGTTAGGTGTAAAAAAAAAAATGCCCAATTTTGTTTAACATTAATATGAAAAGCAGTTGTGCTGATGGCAAACATTTACAAAAAAAAAACGAAACACGACATAAAAAAATTACCGAGAACAGACAAACGATGCATAAAATATGTTTTAAATTACAGTTATTGCAGTGCTTCCTTTCCTTAATGTTGAGTTTGAGAAACAACAGCAATGAATCAATAGAAGAATTGACCATATCGAAGAAAAGCAAAATTCACATATTTCGTGTTTAGCAAAATAAAAATGGTAAAAATTGCTTGTGCCAATTCTTTTGTATTGTGTACTGTGTATTCAATTGTTTGCCACGGATATTTCAAAAGCAAATGATCATACATTATGCAGACGATTTCAAGAGTTATTTGGGTTGTGGAAATAAATAAAGAAGAAGAAGAAGAAAAAGAAGATGATGATGATGAAGAAATAACAACATACGTACACCAAATTAAGACGACAAAATGCTCGATTTGTGTAGTGCACATTTTTTTTTTCTTCTCTCTTTTTCTCGATAAAAATGTTTGTTTACATGCACAGTGAACAAAAAGGGGAAAAGTACGGGAACCAAATTATCGGATTTCGCTGAATATGATGGTCAAAGCGCAGGCGCACCGCATATCATGTAAACAAACAATTGTGTTCACTGTATCGCCTCATTGTGTATTAATTTTTGTTTTGCTCTTTCCATCAATATTGTTGCTTGTTTTTCTCGTTATTTCACCATTTTTCCACTATATTCGAGGTGCATGAGGTTTACATTTTAATATCATTTCGGAACTATCACGAGTCATGCTCATCAATTGATTTTTTTTTTTTTAGTGATTTTCTTTTTACCTAATTGTACCAAAAATATAAACATGTGTCATTGTTGGCTATCTTGTAATTTTAAATCTACCGCGTGTGATCAGACTTTATATGGTAACGATTGTAAATTCAAATTCTAACCAAATATTTTGTTTTGATTAATTTTAACCAAAAAATGTTAATGTTTCATCATAAAAAAAACCCCAAGCTATCATTGCTAAAATAACTTTATGAAAAAAAAATGTTTTTTTTTTTTTTCAATTCAATTTGGGTAACTAGATATTTGAACTTGAGCTGATTGTAAAATTAATAGATGATATCTCTTTAATATTTAAATGTGTTACGGACTATTTATATGGATTATGGAATGAATGCAGAAAGAAGGTTATTATATATCCAAGATTAATATATAATTTTTTTTTTGTGCATTTCGTACGCCTACAATGTGGATGAGAAAAAGTTTTGTAAATAAACATAGCATCAGCGTAAAATAAGTGCTCAATTATCGAAATTATTTGTTAAAATGTGTGAATAATTTACATTGAACATAGTTGAATTCACCTAAATTCAAACAAATTCAGATGTTCATTTCATTGCTGCATGGATTTTATCTTGTCGATTACTTGTTGCTGATTAACTTCAGACTTCAGCCGAATAGAAGCAATGTTTCTTGTTTTCTTTTTTTTTCAATTAAAAGTCTCCCCACGCAATTTATAATATATATGTATTATCATGTTTGCTGTCTATGTGAATGTTTTATACGAGAAAGTCGCATTTTAGATTGAATTTTTTTTTACCTTTTATCTCTTTCGATTCCACGCATTTTGCTCATACTATGTCACATGTAAATGAACCGAAGCCAATTGTTTGAAATTATGTCATGGTTCTATATGAATTACATACACGAATAAAAAAGAAAGAAAGAAAGAAAGAAAAATATACACATACTGAATGTAAAAAGAATATTTATAAATGGCTTCAATTAGGTAATTTATTTTCGCTTCTTTTTGTGTATGCGTGCGTGTGTGTTAATCTTCATGTTTTTCGCCTTTTTTTTATCACCAAATGATGCATCATTTGGCAGTCATCTAAATAACTCAAGCCATCAGTAATTAAAATATATTCCAAAACATATTAGTGATATAAATTCGATTTGAGAGACTGTGTGAGAGAGAGAAAGAGGGAGAGAAAGAGGGAGAGAAAGAGGGAGGAGAGAGAGAGAGAGAGAGAGAGAGAGAGAGAGAGCGGGAGAGAGCGGGAGAGAGAGAGAGAGAGAGGGGAGAGAGAGGGAGAGAGAGGGAGAGAGAGAGAGAGGGAGAGAGAATATAAAAATGAGACTAAGTGTATTCACATTCACAATATTTGCAATAAGCATTCATATAAAACGAACAAAAAAACGAATTTGAATAAATGATGACTGAATTGCTGCATGCCGCAATTAAGGTCATTTTCTCAATGAAGAAATTGTATTTTCAATGATCAAAATCGACAAAGTTCAATGGCGGTGAATATCGAATTAATCGGATTAATTAATGACAAAGAGCAACTCTTATATCTTCAATGCTCTCACTCTTTCTCTCTCTCTCTGTCATCTTCCATTATTTCTCTCTTTTTTTTCTGTCGATACCACACGTACTTTTTTTCATCGAGATCAATTCAAAATTCTGAAATGGTCAGTGAAAAGTTATTGGACAAACACTATCAGATCGTATATGAATTGGCGGCCGGTGTCGTTGATTTTGTTGTTTTTCAATTGGTTCAGTGAGCCGAAGCTGAGTGAAATGCGAAACACGAAGCCATATTTATATGGTAGCCATGGTGTGCATAATCATTTTGTATGTGCATGTGTGGGAAGTTTTAATTTCTAAAAAGTTGAACTGATTCATGTCGGGCCGGCTTTATGATCTACTCAAGTATAACTATGACTTCTTATTTATGACTTTGTCGATCGTTTTCAAATGGTATCGAATTTTCCATTTTGTACTATTATTTATGAATTTTTCTTTTTTTTCAGATTTGGTTGAGTGACATAAAGCAAAATTCCCATTCTTAAATCTCAATTGATTCTGTTTGAATTCTTCTTGTATTAAACACAGGAAGCAATTTAATACTTTTAATCAAGGTGTAGACATGATTACGTCTCGGTAGCAATAGATGAACTATGAAAATTCTGAGTGTAAAAATTTCATTGGCAAACTAATGTAGATGAAATGCTAATTCGATCGATGTTATCCATTTTTTTTTTTTTTTTTTCTAAAGCATTTCTTCCAATTGATATAGATAAATAAATCCGATTTGACTTCTATTTAAAACCGATTAAAAAAACCAAACATCGGATTTTGTAGATGGATATTAGGACATTCGTTTGAATATAAACACCCACTCAATCATGACGAATAATACACTTTATGAACACATGAGAAATGGTGAAGACCAAAGAGAAACCATAAATTGTTGTTCTTTTTTTGTTCACAAGGAAAACGAAAGATTTAAGTCGAAATATTAACAAAATTGCATATAATGGTGTTGATGGTGTTCTTTTTTCTGTTATTATCCGCATCGTTCCCGTTTTGGAATACAAACGTGGTTGGAAATTGTGGTTAATGAAACTATAATACATACAAAGTCGTGATCAAAGGGTCAATGTCCAAATGAAACACATCTGTACATTAAGTCTTATTTAAGTTTTGTATTGTATTTTATTTTTGTTTCTATTGCAATTTTAACCAAATTTTCCCAATGGAATCATTCAAATGTTTGCATTATTTCTGGTTGAATGGATCGCATAGATTCAATCGATTGTATTTAGTTTTAATGCCGTAGAAACGATTTAATATATGTGACATGAATGTAAACATGTATGTGACAGTGAAAAAAGTCACGTATGTAAATCAAGTTTTGGTGCTGCTGACATTTGTTATTGCTGATTTGTAAAAAATGAAGCCGCTTTTCAATATCGGCTATATTTAGGCTTTTGTGCTTTTTTGCATTTCACTATACAATCCAATCATCTTTTAATTACTGAAACCAACCTTCCTCTTCACATTCCCTCAGTATGGTTAGTTTTTTTTCTTCTTTTCTATTTTGCTTATGTCAATAAAAAATTTCATCAAATGTTCGAATGTAAATAGCGTAGAGTTGACAGTTGCATTTTTATCAATATTGGTTTTTTTATTTTAAACTAGAAAGAGAAGAAAAAAAAAATTAAATAAAATAAAATGAAGAAATCATAAGTCCAAATAATTGTTTGAAACATTGAAAACTAACGGCATCAATATAATAATTTTCTGTTTCCAAATCATTGCACAATTTGATTGTTTATTGTCAACGATCTTGAATAGTTTCCATGCCAATGAGATTTATATCCATACTAACATTATTCGATTTGTGTATGTATTTTTTTTTTCTTCTTCTCTTCTTTACCAACAAATCACCGAACCATTTACTGCTTATAATTGATTTTAAACCAAAAATATCATTCTGGCCTTCGTACACGGTTGACTTAAAGAATCCAATGTGTTTACGTTAAAATGGATTTAAATACTTTGAAATCAAATTATCTTATAAATATAAAATGAGTGAAAAAGCAATACTTGTTATTCAATATACAATGATATTTTTAACAATTTCAACCAATAAAAATCAATAATAAAACAGAAAGTCAACCTCATAAAAGTTGCAAAAAGCGACTACGAGGCTTTTTCATCAACCCTTTCTCTCTCTCTCTCTCTCTCTCTCTCTCTCTCTCTCTCTCTCTTCTTCTTCTTTCTCTCTCTTCTTCTCTCCCTTTCTCTCACTCTCTCTCTTTCTCAATTAGAAAACACATAAATGGTCTTTTCATAAGACGAGCTTTTCTGTCATAAACTGAACAGTCGATTTTATACTTCTTTCTTCATTGTAAATTACATAAAAAAAACATGATCAGCCATGATGGTCTATTACAGTTATAAGTTAATTTTGCTTCATTTTGGATATAATATTTGAAGCTGCGAGTGGCGCCGCCTTCAGTTAATGCATATATGCTATTTGATTTGTTTTTTTTTTTACATCCGCTCAAAGAGAAAGACAAATAAAATGCAAATTTTCGAAACGATTTGGTGATTTTAAACGATCAATCTGAAGAATAAAACAGATTATTGATAGATCATGCTGAGTTTGATGATGTGGAATTTTATGTTACATTTACGTATAAACACAATCGCCAATGGTCTATTAAATTAATGCTGCTGCAATGAACGATGGTACTTATTTTTTTTAAAAAAAAAAAAAAGATAAATTCATAAAACAAACCTCAATAACCAATTGTACATTAAGTACATTACAACATTGCGCAAAAATATATTTATGCTTTTATTCAGGTGATTCTTTGTTTAAAACGCAAAATGCATAAATGATTATGGAGGTAGAAATTGCAATTATCAACATAGCATCTGTCGCTATAAGTAGAATTTACCACATTTGAATTCCGCATGGTTTTTTTTCGTACTTTGTTGATTATAAAGCAGTTATTTTTCTAATTTTTAAAATCATAATTTATTCAAATTCAAAGTTTTTGAATTTTTCTTCAAATTTACAATGGAATAAAATTATTTTTCGGGAAACATGTGCACAATCGTCATTATACGTTTATTTAATTTATACTTAAGATCTATTTCGGTGCCTCAGAAGATAGACCTCGATGGATGTACCAGCTATAATTAGATTGAAGCTGGCATTTTCAAAAAGTGTCCTATATGCAACATATACTTCCATAATTCGTTAAAATGCATCGAGGAGTGAAAAAAAACGTGCATACACAAAATGAAAGCGAACATATGTAAAATCAGTATGGCTTATGTCTATCACTCTCAAACGAGCAATGATATTTTTTTTTTTGTCTGCGTTCATTTGTAAAATTAGGTCTAATTAAACTAATGGTAAGTCCCGAATGTAACACACACACACATACACTCATTTAGATAAATAAATGGCGTTGAATTCTATTTTAAGATATTATTTTGGGAATGTATATCTAGTAGTAGCAATACACAACTATTTTTAACTGATGCATCAGATTGTGTGTATTTGTTTTTAGAAATGATATTGAAAAGATCGTTGCATTCGTCGGTAATTTAAACAATTCCAGAATGGATATTTTCAAACTATTAGTTTCAGTGACGAAATGTTTCATCTCAATTCGATAGAGAAAATGAAAAATACAACATTAAATTCATGATTAACATTCAATTTGTCCTCCGCAAAAGTTCACGACCAGAGTAGATAAAAATATGCATTTACATTAAGGTTGCATATTTATCTGTCTTCGCCTATCGTGCATTACAAATAATTATAGCTTGCTATCGTTCATATTTTCAAATGTGCATGCATTTTTCTCCGATATTTTCTGAAAAGTAAATATTAATTTTACATCTTCTTTTTCAAATACTTTTTAAATATAAGCAAAAAAAAAATGTTTTTTTTTTTATCATGAATTTGTATACAGTCTGATGATGAAATATTGCATCAACATATAGTAAAAATACGAAAAATAAAAATGCTTATTTGCTCTCAGGTTAAACCATTCGTTGGAAGAAGCCCGTATTCATAAATACACTGTTTAGTGTTACTCTAGAACTGCCAATAGCATTTTATTTACATAATTTCATTCAAACTATCCATAAACATTAAATCAAAAAATCTTAATGAATTCAATGAAATAATATTACAAATTATTCAACACAGTTGTTCTTTATCATTTCACCCATGAAACAGTGATTTCTTATGAATCATAATTTGTGATATGGAACGAATTTTGTCTATATACGGAAATATTCTTATTGAGAAAATATCATAAATTTTTATTCGACATGTTCGGTGACAAATGATTAGTCAATGCAACATGTAGACGCAATTGAAATCAATTTTTTTTTTTTTTGACATTTTTTTTATCTTCACTATTCATGAGTGAATTTAACCAAAAATGAGTGAATTTAACTTTGAAACACTTTTGTTTTGCATTTTCTATCCTTCTCTTTATTTGCTTGAAGCGATACAACACCTTCAAATCGTTTCAATAATATATTTTGTATGAATATTCATGAAAATAAAATACGTAGGATATACAATGATTCAAGCACTGAATGATAAATGCTAAACTGTTGCAGGGCGAACACTGAATAAAAAAAAAAGTTATTTGTAATCTTGGTGAATTGCATGCAAAAATATGCAAAATTAACTATTGAAAACAAATACGATTTTCTTGTACTTTAGGAAATAAACTTGATCATTTTTATATTTCATGTGTCTCATTTTTATCGATTCATTTTGATAAATCCGGTTGAATCACTACAACAAATTTCCAATCCATTCTGACTAATGCAAATAAATTTGTCGCGTTATGTCATCGCTTGATATCAGCACAACAAGTTACTACTAATCAAAAAAAGCTTTTGTGAGGTTTTGCGGAAC
Organism: Resseliella maxima; assembly: GCA_029041755.1. Lineage (NCBI taxonomy): Eukaryota > Metazoa > Arthropoda > Insecta > Diptera > Cecidomyiidae > Resseliella > Resseliella maxima. The sequence continues at coordinate 23,537 of JAQOWM010000438.1, forward strand.
GATTTCTAGTGACATGTCATTTCTACCATAAATATATTATATACTTTGAAACAACAACGAGAAAAAAAAAATAAATATTTTGTTGCGTTACGTGTTATAGGTGTAACCAATGGAAGCGCCACAAAATGTTACCCACTTTTAAATTAAAAAATTTGTTAAATTTTTACCCACACCGCAATAAATTCAAAGAACAATCACTTGCTCTTCAAAATTTTCTATTCATAAGTTTCATTTTATATTTGTTTATCAACAAACTGATTATTGACCCGCATAACCTGACGATTTTATCATCAATAAAAATTTTCTATAAAGAATCAAAGCGGTTTTCTGGAATGCATTTAATGTGCAACTTTAGCATTGCCTGTTTCAACGAGTTCTCGAATTGTGTTCAATCAAATCTACAGTTAATTTAATATTATTAAGAAATTAAAAGAAAAGGAAAAATATTACATGCATACTGAATATTTTGAAGTTTTTTTCACATTTCTATGTTCTTGATTTATTGCCAATGTACTTTACAGAAAGAAAACGATTCAAAGAAAAGTGTTACCCTGAAATTTACATGTTTTGCAACGTAAATGCATATTATTTATAAATTAAGATACAAAGGCATAGCCCAAAAAAGAAAAGAAAAAACACACAAACATAAATGTATTGTTTATGATTTGAATAGTTAAAGTAGAATTATGCGACAATTGCATGCGGTCACATCTTCGACGAAAGCACACCAATGCAAAATTGGGTAACGTGGTATTTTGTTGTTTATATTTGATTTTGCCATGATGTGTTTTGGTTTATCAGTATGTGTGATTCCATATGAGCTTGTATTTATTGATTGAGCCCCATGAGCATATTTCGTTTATTGTAATGATAAAATTGTATATGGCATTTACATACACTCTCTTTCTCTCTTTCTCTCCTTCTCATACACACACACACACATCCAAAATCACACTAAAACTTATACGATGTAAATACATACGATGTTGAGGCAGAAAAAGTAGAAGAGAAAAAAAAAATGTTTGTTATCGAACCTGACTTGAATGCTAATATGTGCTTTATTTATAAATTGTTCTCTACTGTTCTGTATGCTTATAGCTCCTAGACTTGGCAAATTATTTCGTGCAAAAATACACATATAAATGTTTTATTGTTGTATCATTTGTGTATTTCTTCGTATTTTTCTCTTAATACGAAAACAGCAGTCAGTGCATATAGTATCTGTGTTGCTGGTGCTCCTTAGCGAAACAAAAAAAAAAAAAAAAAAAAAAAAATATTCACATTTCAATTTACTACACGGAATGATCTGTATTGTGCTATATCATGGGGTGTTAGTCGGTTTTCTGCTACAAATTGTGTACAATTTCATTGATTAAGCCTAATTGAAAAAAGTAACTCTAAGAAGCGGAGAAAAAAAAAACGCGATTCGCAAATTATTTCATTGAGTGAAAAGATAATTGAAGTTTGAATTTTTCACATTTTTTTCTTTTCTCTTTAACGTTTTGATAGTTATTTTGTCAGTGAAGAAGGAGTCAAAATTGCTTAAATTAGTGTTTTAAATGAGTAAAACATGAATAATTTCAATTGAAAATTTCATTCGGTTATGTTATGTCTAGAATATTGTATTTTTTTCGGTTTTCTTTTTGATTTTAAGTGCGATTCGATTGTGTTTAAGTTAAAAACTCATGCACAACAACGGCACCGGATTACTGACTCGTTCATATTTTTTTTTTTTTTTTTTTTTTTTTATAAATGAAAGAGAAAATTACCCGAAAGAATCGGACACGACGAAAGTGCGAAGAGAGAAAAAAAAAAACATTCTCAACTCACAAAAATGGAAAATATATTTGTTGTTGTTTTTGAAAAGATAAAAATAACGCACATTCAACTGCATGCCAAGACGGACAGCAACCGCATAAATCTATATATTTTTTTATTTCATAAATTGAAATAAAACTCATATTCCCCTTGAAAAATAAGAAAAACTATTTTTTTTTTTTTTTTCAAATCAATAAAGTTTTGTTTTGTTGATATCTAGCTTTGCCGGGAGAAAAAAAAAATCAAAACACACACAATTACATGCATGAACTATGTAAAAAGTGAGCTCAGGAAATTAAGCATATCAGAAACAATTTGTACTATGGAACTTTATACTCTTTTTGTTTTTTTGTGAAAGAGAAATAATAGAAGAGCCTAGAAACGGTTTATGTTTTTTCGATAAAATTGTAACAAAATGAACGACAACAACAATAATATGTATCGTATAGAACATTATTTTATTGTTCATATTTGAATCGATTGTGTTCGTGTTGATTGTTTTGATTTATTTTTTTTTTTTTTTTTTTTTTTTTTGGTTTTTGTTTTTAATTCAGAAGTGTAATATATGAACAACAGTAATATATGAAACATTCCCAGAAATTCCAAAGAAAAAAATAATAATATACATATAAACATGTATGGAATGATTTAAATTGGTATTCTTAGAAGAAAAAAAGAGGAAAAAAAATTGTTTTATATTTGTGAGCGAGAAATGAAAATGGATTTATACAAGCGATTTTCATTTCGTTGGAATAGAAGGTATGAATTGAATTTTCGTTTTAAATTTATTTTTAAATTTGTTTATATTAATAGGAATCCCATTGTGATTTGATGAAAACATTCTGAAATCAATCATTCTCATTTTGAATTTTCAATTTACAATGAACATATTCTGAAGGCTACATTTGAATTCATACAGATCCATTTTGAAGATTCGTTATCATGAAAATAGTATTTGCAATGTTTGCAATCAATTGAGCCAATATTAATGCAGAAAAATACACACCCACACATTCACACAGACACACACACACACATGCTCACACTATTTATTTAGCTTTGAATTTATCCAATTTTAAGATTAAGCAAATTTACTTTTTTAACGTGATGCTCATTTTACCTTGCATTTTATCAACACGTATTTCCAGCATCCATTTTCAAACCAACGCTATTCGAATGCTTGAGTAATATTTTTTTTTAAGCAAAGATTTAGATCCAGCACTGGTGTAATTGTACTATTTACATTTTCAATTGTATTACATTTATTTATCAATTGTGCGCAATTACTAAATGCTTAATTTTAAAGCACCCATGGAATTTTCATGTTGCTAATAGTCAATATTTGTTCATCTAAGCTGTAATCAAACGAGATTAATAATTCAATGATCGTATATAATGTATATTTATATAGAGCTAGTCTATAATATTATTTTCACCCGGTTTTACAAAATGCGTAAGAATCGAAGCAACACAAGTGCATCAGTCAACTATGATGCATGAATGTTTTATTATTTAAAAAAAAATGCGTTTTTATAACATGATTGCAACACAATTGATGATTTTTTTCAATTTTTGTTTGTTGATACGCCATCTGGCGTAGTATACACAGAGCGTCATGTGTTTTACAAAACGATATTAAGTGGAAGTTTACAGTACGTACACACCTAATTGTACAAATTTTTGGAACACAAAAATATGTCTTTCTAATTTGGAAGAAGATGAATTTCAATCTTCAATTTGTTAGAAAATTACTAATTTTACGACAATTTCTTCTCTTAAAAACTAATGCATGAAATTATAATGACATCAATGTACTTGTTCAAGAATTTCTAGATGAATTTTTAATATGTTGATCAATTAAATTGGAATTCAAAAAAAAAAAAAAAATGATCGGTATTTTAAATTTGTCCCATAACTTATGCACGACGATCTTTCTCTTTACCTCAATCGACTATTTCAAATTGCACAGAAAAAAAAAAAACTTTTAATTTTGTTAGACTATTTCATCTCACCGAAACTGAAAACTATATATCCAATCTAATCAACATGTTATAACGTGTAAATTGTACACATTTTCAGTGTAAATAAAACCATTGTTCTCATCAAAATTATTCCTTTCCTACATTTGTCTCTGCCTGCTAAAATGTTAAGCTTGTTAACAGTGCATTGCACTATTGACTGATCACGTTCTTATGATTAACGAAAAATTACCACATATGATTAGCGTATTTAGTGGCAATATCATTAACATTATTTGATATTATATAGTTTTCAAGATACAGCAGATGTCTCTTTTCTAAATCTACTCACATTTATCCCATTCTCTTATATAAAAAAAACAGCTCGAAATTTTAAGAAAATCCATAAATTTTTCTTAAAGTATAAATAGAGAAATAAAAAATGCAGTTCAATTATAATTATAGAAAAAATATCACTTAGTTGAATGTATTCTAATAAAACTCATAAATTCAGTATATAAAAAAATGCATTCAATAGTTTTTCTCCTTTTGCACGATGTTTGTCAATCATTGTAAAAAGAATAATCCCTCAGTTAGAGTGTTCCTCAGTTTATTTCCACTTTATATTTTCAACGGCATTTTTCTTTCAAATTTGTTTATATACACATTGTATACATATCGAATGAGATAATGTCTAATGTCCATTTCAAGTTACTAATTCGCACAGTTCAGCACACACAAGCGTACATGCATTTTTATAATCATCAAATCCATTGGAAATGCATTTTTTTTTTTTTTTTGCCTTATGTGTTTTTTGTTATTATGTTCTTTTTGTTCTTCTTCTTCTTTGAATAATAAAATATTCCAAGATTATTTTTTTTTTTCCTTCAAAAAGTAATTAACCAACGCAATTACCTAAATATGTATCTGTATATTTAGTGAGCTGCCAGATGAAATCAACACACAAGTATTATTGCTTGGGATAACTCGTTTTGAAACAACACCCTCACCGATAACAACCAAAAAATTATTGTCATCCAGAATTGATAAACGAAATATAAACAGAAGCAAAGACAACAAATTGAATGCATCAAACCATAGTTCGTCCATTATTTTAGATGATATTGGCATATATCAATCGATTGAACAATTGAATGAAACTACCGGATGTTTTTCACTTGTAAAGCATAAAACGAAAAAAACTAGCATTAACAACAACATCAACATCAACAACACCAATAATAATAATAATAAATTCATAACGGTATCGAACAATGCAATTTCTGAATCAAATAATACACAAGCTGATGCATTGATTGACCAAAAATCAAATCAAATCCATTCCGATCGATTTTTTGAACGATTTCAATCAAAGAGAATTCAATCAAATTGTCGAAAGGAAATAAAACGTAGAAACAGCATTGAACAGAAAGCATTTTATCGTTGGTTACATCGTACCAAACGATTGGAACGAAATGTTAAATGCATGAATGATGCTGAATCGTTGCACACACCTGTGATACAAAAATGTTCAACCAAATCAAATAGCATAAGAAAATTGACAAAAAAATCATCGTCCACAAAACGATCTACACCATCATCATCATCATCATCACATTTTATAAGCTGTATACCATATTGTGTGACAACACGTAATGATTCAATTGCTAGCAATTCATTAGCATCAACGCATCGATCTACGGATTTCGTTAAACAAAGGAATTGTAAATCCACTACAATAACAAACAATCAACATCGATATCATTTGTCAACATCCAATGACTGTTTAATGCACTCCCATTGTGAATCTAATAAGAATTATATTCCGAATAACAAAAACACCGAAAACTACAATCAAAATAATAATTGTAATTTATTTAATAATTTAAACATAATGGACAGAAGCGTTGATTCGATAGGCAGCTGTTCACTTGATGTCGATGCAGAATCAACGGATTTTTCAGGTATCCGCAATTTAAAAGTTCAAATCAAAAACAAAAATTCAATTGATACATAAAAAAGAGACACAAAAATAAAAAGACACAAAAATAAAAAGAAGTTATTTGCCAGACGAAAAACAACAATTAAAAATTGCATTTTGTCTCACTATATTACTCTAGCAAGAATAAGCATTGTTGTCATCATGTATATGTCTTGCTAGAATATTGTGTGTCTCACATTTCACATATATGTTTTCCTAAATCTAAATGTATGTTTGCACTTTTGTTTTGATTGTTGTTTCTTCATTTCCTCGTTGTGATTTCTTGTCGTTTCCAATCATTCGATTTATGTGTTTTTAAACATTACTTTTCTGAAATTATATTTGCTTAAAAAAAATTTTCTTTTCTGATAAAATGAAGCATTTTTCGTTTGCAGAGGAGTAAAATTAAAAATTAAATGTTTTTTTTTTTTTACCAAAATTATTCATATTAATGGAAGTTTCCGAAGAGTTCGTTTTTCTTTCACCTCACTTTATTTATGTGAATAAACCATTTCAAATAGATTTCAGTTGGCCGCACAAACTCTCAATACATATATACATATAAACATATAGTGTTATTTTCTCTTCTAATTAAGAAGCATTTGCCTGTGTGAGCATACTGATTGCTATGTTTGAGGCTCAACATTTGAGCATGAAAAAAAAAAAAACATTACAAATAGTCAATTCAATTGAAATATTGCAAAAAGGTATTTCCATCCATTTTGCACAATGATCTAAGTGTTTCCATTCTCAAGCTATGCAATTCAATTATCTCAATACGGTGAATTCTATATGGAAGGAAATCAATATTCTTTATTTGAAAAAAAAAAAGAAAAAAAAAAGAAATTCTTCATTTGTATTAATTTTAAAATGCTTTTCACATAGTAGCTGATTTTTGGTTATGAGTTCAGTTCAAATTGCGCTTTGTCAATTCAATTTATTAAAACAGTAAACAATGTCAAAATAAAAACTTTGACATTTCATTCTGTATTGCCAACTAATAAAACGAGTAAATAAAGTGCAACAGGTTTATTTAATATATATATATGTATATTTAAAAACATTCGTTAAAATATGCAAACATTTCATTATTCATACATGTATATGAAAGAGAATATCTGCACTTTTCTTTTCATTATATTCTAAGTTGGTAATACAGAGAGAAATGTCACCGTTCTTATTTTTGACATTGTTTACTGTGAGCTTTATGTTGCTTTATTCTTTGGTTATTTTCTCAGATTTTATGCAAATATACTCGTGTGCAAATATTTTAACTGCAATAGGTAATCAAATTGAAATTATTTTCGTTTGGCTACAAAATAATCTTATAACCGGAAGGAACAATAATAATAAAAAAAAATTAATAATTAAAATTGAACTGATTTTTAAATCAGTGATTTATTCTTGTTATACATATTTGCACTAAATTTTAACGAAAAAAATTAACAAATTTTATCAGTTACTCGCACACGAGTATTTGGAGACAATGTATACTTTTTGTTGTTGCTTCATCAATGTTCCTCTGCTTTTTCTTTCTCTGCTTACTTGAATCAAAAAAAAAAAAAAAAAAAACTAGGATATTAATTTTTATTTTTTTTTTTTCTTTCTTTACATTTATCTTTTACAGATACAAGTGGTAGTTCAAACGTGTGTACACCATTATCTGGAAAAGATTTTACACGTGAATTTACATCACGAATACACGAACGTTGCCAATTTCCAAATAATCCATTAACCATACCGAAACAAACATCGAAAACAGTACTCAATCCAAATTCAGGTGAAATATCAACAATTTTATCACAAAATAATAATACATCGACAATAAATGCACTGACATCGCCCGCTAAAAAACCAAGTTATTTGAAATTAGCTTGTTGTGTGAATGGCTATTCAAATTTAACAACATACGATTCAAAATTTCGCCAAAGCATTAATAAATCAAGAGAAGTATCACCAATACGACCAATTACATACGCCGTTCAATATAATCGTAACGGTGACCACAATTACCTCAGTGTACCGATTGCAGTTCCAATCAAAATGGATTCATTGAACGAAACTTTACCGGTTTTACGTCATTTACGGCCAGAGTTTCGGGCTCAATTACCAGCATTATCTCCAAAACATACCATAGTTAGATCAAAATTAAATAAAACAACATCGCAGTCAACATCGCCGACGCCGGCACCGACGCCGCCATCAAGCACAACGACAACGCAACCAAACATTCAAGCACAGACACAAACACAAACACAAACCCAAACTCAAACACAAACACAATCATATACAAATGGTACAGTGGCTAATAGTAGCTTAAATAATGCTAGCAAACCGCTAACAAACGGTGGTAGCAACATGGTCACAAAGGATGCACAGTATTTTTTGAAGATTGTCCACAGTGAAAGAGATCGTTTAATCAATTTGGCCACTGGTGCTGAAAAAGAACTCGAAGAATTACAACAGGTTCAGTAATCATACCATTAACTACTAATTTATAAATGGAATATGTTTTATTTTGTTGCTTTCATTTTATGCATACAGAAAGAAGACATTGATGAAGAAGTTCTTGGCCATTTACGATCAGCAGCTGGAAAAGCAAGACTTTTAGCAACAAAAAAATTTAAACAATTCGAAGGTAGAATTTAGTTTTTCATTTGAATTTTTCGATTTACGTTTGTTGATTACTCACTGTTGAATTGTATTTTTTTTTTTCGAAATATTTAGGTTTGTGTAATGATAGTATAAATGAAATAACACGTGATATGCCACCACCAACACCGGCTGATCTGCAAGGTTTCTGGGAAATGGTTTTATTGCAAGTCGAAAATGTTGATTCTCTCTACGATATGCTCGATAAAATACGTGCTAATGGTTGGAAGGTAATATTATTGTATTATTTGTTATATGTTTGGCGATTGATGTCATTGTTAAAATTCTAAAAAAACATATATATGTATATGATTCTATGCAAATAGAAATTGATGGAAGAAAAACCAAAGCAACCGCAAGGATCAAAATTAACGAAGCGACCAGTGATAGCAACAAAATCATCAGATGGATTATCAGCAACCGATCAAACGGACTCGGGAACTACAAAAAAGTCAGCGGCTGCAATTGCAGCTGCACAAAAGCGTGAAGCCCAACGTAAACAATTGGCAGAAATGAGACGCAAAAACAAATTAGCAATGGCTGCCAATTTGGCAAATGAAAATAAATAGTTAAATCTGGTTAAATCATTTGATATTACTGTTTGTGCTCTTGTTGATTTTGCTTATATCATGTATTATTTCACATTTTTTTAGATTCCGAATAACAATAAAAACTCTATTTTATAACGTAAAATTTCTGCAATCCAAAGAATTGTTGTGTTTTTTTTTTCTTTCATTGAAATTAACAGGCAATTAGAGAAAAAAAGCTGTTATCGAACCAAGGGTCAATACTATTGACACAATAGCTAGCTGAATAGAAATGTTAAACTGTTACAACCATTTACACATTTTGCATTTAATTCAAGTAGTTACTTCCAGTCCAAGATGATGGCAGATGTGTAAATTTTATATCGACTAAATTTCTAATAAAATAAGAAAATATTGATAGATGCGTTTATTATTTCCAACATTGTTTGACATATCATATTGATATGACTCTAATATGGATTGAGACATTTTCTTACAATGGAAACAAGTGAATAACCTCTTTTCTTTGAAATTGGATCAGTGATTCAAGTTCCAATTTTTCAATTTTTAATGTACTACTACTGTGATCAAAATCTAAGGTGAATTTTTAAATTAAACTTTTTGCGTATTCGATTTTGCCCAAAATCTTTTTTCTTCAGGTTGGTAGGACTGTCAGTGACATCTGCGTAAAATTTTATTATATTCCCTCCATAATTACTATATTTACGGTTGTGTTTAATAAACGACTAAAAGTGCTTTTGGCGATTTTTACAATGTCTGATTTTGTTGAGCAAAGAAGTGTCATTAAATTTTGTTTGCGGAATGAAATTTCGGCTGCGGAAACGTTGAGAATGTTGCAGAAGGCTTTTGGTGATTCGACCATGTCGAAAAAAAATGTTTACAAGTGGTATAAAGACTTCAAAGAGGGTCGAGAACGAGTTGATGACTTGGAACGTTCTGGACGACCATCGACTTCAACTGATGAGCAGCATGTCAATCAAATTGAAGAATTAGTGCTTGGAAATTGTCGATTGACTGTTAGAGACCTTGTCGATATGGTTGGCATTTCATTTGGATCGGTTCAATCGATTTTGAAGGATAATTTGGGCCTGAGAAAAGTCCAATCTCGTTTGGTTCCAAAAATGCTCAATTTTTTGGAAAAAAAGCGTCGCGTTGAAGTGTGTGAAACGATGCTTTCTGACTATAAGGACAAGATGAAACGCATGATTACGGGAGATCAGACTTGGATCTATGCTTACGACCCGGAAACAACTGATCAATCCAGCGAATATCGTGCAAAATGTGAGGTTAGACCAAAAAAATCGCGCCAAAGTCGCTCAAAAATCAATGTCATGTTGACAGTTTTCTTTGATTATCGTGGTGTAGTGCATTATGAATTCCTTCCGCCCGGTCAAACTATCAACAAGGAATACTATTTGAGCGTAATGCGTCGTTTGTGCGATGCTATTCGCAAAAATAGGCCGGAATTATGGGCCGAAAACTCTTGGTTTTTGCACTACGATAATGCGCCATCTCACACTGCATTGGTAATTCGTGACCATTTCGCCAAAAACTCGACGCATATCGTTCCACAACCACCGTATTCGCCTGATTTAGCTCCATGTGACTTCTGGCTATTCTGCAAACTCAAAAGACTACTCCGAGGACACCGTTTCGAGACGATTGAGGAGATTAAACGTGAATTGGCGCGTGGTTTGATGGCCATACCTGAAAGTGATTTTTTGGCATGCATCGAAGAGTGGAAAAAACGTTGGCATAAGTGCATTGTTTCGGTGGGGGACTATTTTGAAGATGATGAAATAGATTTAGAAGAATAAATAAAGATTTTTTGATTTATAACAAAATTCACCTTAGATTTTGATCGCAGTAGTATTTTACAAATATGTAAAAGGGCTGGTTATTTTCAACATAAAGATGAAATAAGAGAATAAACCGCAAATATTCTTTCTATAATATGCAATAATATTACATTGCTTTGAGTCATTCATATATTTATTTTACATCAATCGATTCTAAATTATATCTTAATGCATATTTTTTCGATCTGTTTTCTACACGTTCCACATCATCGGCAAATGCTTCTTTCATTTTAAAATATAAATCATTTAATTTGATTAAATCATTGGGTACAATTTCCATATTATCGAATGCAATTCCGATATTTTTATTGGCAATAATTTCATCATTGATTGGTGGTAAAGTTCTATATCGTTGACTGAAATGTGTTAAAATTGTATATTTGGCATTCATTTTTTGTGCTTGTTCGATAGCCTGTGATATTGTGCTATGTTTTTTGATTGCAGCACTTTTTTCCAATGTATCTTCTAATGTTGCCTCGTGAATCAATAACGTGGAATTTCGACCAAGTTCAATCAAAGAATCACATGGTATTGTATCTCCACTGAATGTTAATTTAAATTCATCCGTATTTTCTGGTAAAATTTTTGATATTATACTAATTGCATATGAAAATTCCATGTGTGGTACACGGCACGTTTTTAATTCCGTTATATTTAAAAGTTTTTTCTGTTCATCATTTAAGCTAGAATTTATCTGTAATATATGTTGATAATTGATATTTTTAAATTCGAATAGAATAAAATTTGTCAAAATATTTGTCAAATTTTTCATTTTAAATATATCTTACCAAATCTTCATTATCAATCATTGTAAATTCACAGTGAACATTGCCAAAATTTTGTTCATAGAAATTGAGCACTCCTTGAAATTCAATTTTTGGAACCAATAACAATAATGGTGGTCGATTATCTGACATATACTTTTGTCTAGCACGAATGAAATCCATAATTCCCAAATGATGATCACCATGCATATGTGTTATATGTAAAGCTTTAATATTTCGAATCACCTCCTCTGTTCGACTGCCATAAAATCGACAAATTTGTCCCATTGTTCCTTCACCACAGTCCATCAAGATTGATGAATTTGGACTATGAAAACATAGATTGAGTCAAAGTAAATATCGAATAATAATAAAAAAAAAAAAAAAACAAACAAACAAAAGGTGACAATTCAAATCGAAACCTTTATATGATACTCACGCCGTGTGTACTAAAATGGCCGTAACTGTTTTTGTAACGCCTGGAAATGATGAACCAGTACCAAAAATTACAATTTTTGGGAAATCATTATTGCGCGTTGTTGTTGTTGTTGTATGTATTTCAGTTTCTTCATCTGTATCATCATCTTCACTACTACTCCCTGTATCATCCTCATCATCGACTACCGCATATGTTAATTCTTTTTGGCTTATTCGTCCATTTATTGAAAATATATATTTTGTGCCCGTTTGTGTTGGCTCAATACAAATCGGCTCACTATTGTTAACATCTAGATTTGAAGATTCTAATGATGTAAAAATTTTACGTGATGCAAAAAATTTTGAACTATATTTTTAAAATAAAAAAAAAAAAAAAAAAAACGTTATATGTTTGTTTAAAATACAATCTGCATGTAATCATCTCATCTCACCAAAGATGTGGATAAATATCTGCATCCAGACTATTCAATTTGTGTTGCAAATGATGTACAAGTTTTAAGCCACAATAACTAGAAAACCCAAGATAATAATAATTTTTCATTTACTTTACTTTTTACTGTTTGTGCATTGATTTAAATCACCTACATGTTAGAATCATTTAAGGCTAGATGTCTCTTGGTGTTAATGCGTCGCATAAATTTTTGATATTCAGGTGTTGCAATGATATCAGATGATGAATAATGTGCAATAAATTCCATTCCCATATTTGAATTGATTTCATCTAAATTATCATTTAATAATTCATTTCGTTCCAGTTCTGATAAATATTCTTTTGATGGTAAATCGATAACTAAAAAATTAATGCATTTAGCTGTGATTTTTAATATTATGTCAAAATAGTTTTAATTTCTGCGAGCTTCTTTTTAGACAAAACATCTAAGGCAGAAATCTATGTTATAAAATATATCTAGCAAATACTCACTCAAAAAATTTCCACCAGAAAAGTTAGGTGTTAAAAAATTTTCAGCCAAATGTACAGTACCTATGGGGAATCATCGAATGAAAATTAACATAAATATAATTAATATTCTTTAATAGACAGTACCATCTGGTAAAGTTATATCAATGCCTTGACTCAATGATTTAATATATTCAATTGGAATTCCATATTTGCTGATTTGAGGTATGATTATGCTTCCCTTTCGCGGTTTCAATCTACATACATATGCAACGACTGTTGATTGTTCTGTATTGGATGCATTTTCCCGATGTAAATCAACAGAATCAATTTGCATATAACTATCTTCAAAAATTGAGCAATTATAGAATGATCGTTTATTAACTACTTCTTCGGGATCTAAATCGGTAAATTCAACGAATTTATGGAGATAATTTTGAATTTGTTTTGGTCCATGAATTGTCGGAAAACTCCTTCGATCATAAACTGCACGTACTAATGATGGTAATCCACCGATACGTTCCCATTGGGTGCTTGTACAAAATACATCCGTAATTGATCGGAATCGTTGTCCTCTGGAATACATAAGCCGGAACGTACCTTCGCCACAATTGAAAAGTCTCCTACACATGAAAAAAGAAAAAATATAAAAGAAAAAGAAACAATGTCAATTATTGAATTGGACGCACTATTATTAAATGAAATGTTGGCCATTGAAAACGCACACAAAACCATCACAAGTTTCAACACTTAATGCTGCTGGATCGCCAAACGAACCGGAGCCGACCACAGTAACTTTAATCAGATTTGATTTCTCCGGTTTTGGTCTGTATGAACGTTTTATCACATTTCCAATCAAATTTAATTTCGATACATTTCGTTCTGTATAGTAAAGCACTTTTAATAAATACATAATAACAACTATTAAATGTATATTACACCATTTATATCAAAAGTTTCTTTGCTTCTTTACGTCAAAAATTTAACCTCATGCATGTGTAGTTTGACATTTACACTATTCAAGTATATTATCAACAATAATTGTCAAAAACCGATTTGATACCAACTTCACACGCTCAAATAATCGTTTTTAAATAAAATAAATCAGTTTTAAGTTTTCTCATGAAAATATCGTTATTATTTCTATGTATTTTCTTACCATAGTTTTTTTTTTTTATCTTAATCTACAATAAGATTCTTATCCTTTTCAAACTTCCTGTATATTGTCATAAGAAATGAATTTCATATTAAATACGAAAATTATGGTGGAAACAATGTTTGTATAAATGAACAAATATTTTTCAATGAAAATGATGTAAATTATTCGATTTTGGTTTGTTTGTTTTGTTCAATTTTATCTAAATCTATTCATTTTTGTTTGGCTTGTCCATTGATCCATTGCTCTTCGGCATCATAAATTATGTCGGACACCATACGTTTGATTTTGACTTGAAGATGAGCATTGAATTTTCGTGATGTTTGTTCCATACTCTTGAAGAATGTTGTTAAATCATCAGAAATTTCAGTACAGTATGGTTGCGGTGTCATTTGTACTGTTAATTTTTCAGCTTGACCATTTGAAATGCTTTGATATTGCTCAACATTGTTAGTGTCACCGTTAACATTTTGCTTTTGAAATTGAACTTGTTTTATGTTGTTTTGACTGTTATTGTCAAAATAATCAATCGATTCTGATTGCAATGTTTTGGTGGGTGTATTAACCAAAATTTCGGATGAATCCCTATATTTGTGTAAAAAAAAAAAAAAAAAAAAAAAAATATTATTAAAATGCATTTTTCATTAGATCAAGATTATTCCATGTTTTTTTTGAACTTGAATTAAATATACATACTCATCGTATTCTGGTCGATAACGTTTTGTTGACCGTCGTTTGGTTATGCGAGCTGGCTTTTCGCTTTGCCGATTCCATGGTGCTAGCTAAAATTCAATTCATATGGTAATTATTTATATAATTCAATAAATATTTTCAATTTTAAAAACCAACTTCATCTAAGAATTCCAAACGGCGTCTCATTTCAGCACCAACTGTATCATTTCGCAAATTTTTAAAATAGTTATTTTTCATAGTAGTGAACTTTATTTTGCATGTTTCGCCAGGTAATCGAAGTTTTTCACCAACATCGTCCCAGCATTTTTGCCGTTCTTCACGACATTCCGATGGTGTGAGTTCGCTACAATCGGTATAAAGTATTGGACGGGCTTTAACCAATTCGATGAGATTATTTCTGGTATGCTCATCTAAACGAATATCATTAGCTGCCATATTGCTTATGAATTCAACTATATATTTAAAAGATAATAAAATTATGTTTGCTTTGTAGAAGAAAAACAAAATGGCCCGCCAAGTATTCAGAAACTTGTAACGCAAATAAAAATAAACAATTTAACTTGCAGAATAAATCAAAAATTAACGACAGACAGTTTCGGCAACTTAAGTGACAAAAAAAAAAAAAAAATTGTACAAAATTCCATCAGTTAATACAATCGTATCGTAGATTGTATTACACATACATATATAACCAATACACCATTTGACATGCTATTGAGTTTAATCTTTATTCAGCTTGTCATTTAAATATACAGAAATTAATAACAATTTAATCTAATTTTTCAAGCAAATCTTGAGAGTAATTCAATTTTTGTAAATGAATTATATTAAATTTATAATGCATTTATATTAAAAAAAAATCACAGTTTTTCAGTCAAAATAAAACTATATATTCCAATTACACACATTTCAATATAACTGATTTATTTCTTATTCTTCATTATTCTCATATGACAGAAACTGTCAAAATCATATGAATGAGAAAATTCATTATGGCAAAAATTGTATGAGACAAGTATCAAAATAGATTTGGTAAATTCCAATTGTGTTTGCATTGAAGTAAAAAAAAAAAAAAAAAAAAAATTTTTCATTGCAAATAATACATTTTTATGAAATTAGTAATTTAATAGATATTTGTGGGAGAAAAAAACATAAAATAAAAAAGAAATTCATATTAAATATCATAAAAGTAGATGTTTATTAAAAGGAAAAGTAAATTCTCCTATTTGAATAACAGTATAAAAGAAAGTGTCATATATAGCGTTTATCAAACAAATCAAATATAAACAACAATGAGTTTTAATTGAATATTGGAATCACGAGACTCTTGCAAATACGCAGCCCAATTTAAAAGCAACATCAGTGGAATTCAATTGACAACAATAAGAATTATCGATTTTTTTTTTTCTTATCGTGACATTAAATTAAAAATGGCAAGCACGAATTTGGTTGTTCCAGTCGTGTTGTGGGGTCCATATGAGCCAACACATTGTGTATCCAGTGTATTTTTGTCTAGAGATCTTAAAACATTGGCCACTGGCTGTTATGATGGCCAAATATGTCTATGGTAATTACAATTATTTAGTTTTTTTTTTTTTCACATTTCCATATGTGAAAGAACAATTATAGTGGTTTTTTTACTTGGCAAATGAATAAAAATCCATTTAAGATGAATTTAATTTCGTCATTATTCATACACAACAAAATCTTGACTAACAATTCATTCTTTTAAAAAATACCTTTAAATGCTACGACAAAAATGCTTTGTTACATAAATATACATTGAAAAATGTCAAGGTTTCCAGTGCTATTTCTATTAAATTCCACAACAATTGTGTGGAGATTAATTTATCATATTTTTTCCATTTCATTTATTTGTGGTATAATTTCATTTGATTTATAGGAAAGTCAATCCGGATACACTAAAAATGACACCACGTTGCTTGCTTGTCGGGCATACTGCTCCAGTTTTATGCTTGTCACGCGCATCCATCGTACTTGACAATAACTTTTTGGTGAGCTCATCAGAAAATGGTGAAATGTGTACATGGGATTTGGTTGATGGGAAATGCAAAGAAAATGTTAAACTACCGCAAGTTCATACAAGCATTCAGGTTTGTTTTATATTTTCAAATCAGAAAAAAGTCAACATTCAATGCTATAAAAAAACAACAACAATGTTTTAATAGGCTTATCATATGTCCAATTGTGATGACATTCGTCTCTTTTGCAATGGTTATTATGCGGAAATTCTTGTTATGGATCCATTCAGTTTGGAAATTATTTTTTCATTGAGTTCAAAAGTAAAACCTGATTGGATTTCAGCGTTACATGTAAGTAATGTTAAAAATGAGTTTTCAGATGAAACAAAAAATTAGCAAAAAAAAAAAAAAAAAAAAAACAATTCCCTGTATCGATTGTAGGTGTTAAGACCATCAAAACGTAAGGATGATGTTGTTTTAGCCATAACAACAACGGGTACAGTCTTTTCAAATTATATATTTATTATATTTTTATAATATTTTCTGTAAATACTGTAACATTTTTATTCTTACCTCATAGGTACAGTCAAAGTATGGACATTGCTTGGGAATGAAAATAAATATTCGGATCCAATCTATGAAAATGAATCGAAACAGATTCGATGCTTGAATGCCATCAGTTTGAATTGTTGTACACAAAATCAACGAACCGTTTTAATTGTTTGCACCAAGTATTGGCAAATTTATGATGCTGGTGATTTTACCGTATTATGCAGTGTCATTTCACCATCGGGTGAACGATGGTTGGGCGGTGATTTTCTTGCACATGATCGTGTCATCCTTTGGTCTGACGAGGGCAAAGGTTATTTATATAGATTGCCAGCCAAGTAAGATCAATACACTGAATTAATTCACTAATTTTTTTTTTTTTTTTTTTTTTTTTTTTAAATTTTGCATTATCTCTTTTTTCTTGCTAAACTTTTCCCCAGTCATTTTCCATTTTTCTAAATTTATTTTCTTTCCTTTTTACTTTCAACTTGAATACGATTTCAATTTTATTTAATTGATCAATCACATAAACCGGCTTGTGAATTGTGTGAATATTTCATTTTCAATTCTCACTTCTAATATTCTCTATTTTATTTTGCCTTATATGGTTTTTTCTTTTATCTGACTCACTATTTTTCCCTCAGATTTTTGCCCTCTTTCTAAATTTACCATATATAAAAGAAAAACATATAAAACATTTGAAAATTATTTTCTTTTGAAATAAGAATTACTATTGATTATCAAAACAAATGAATGAATTTCAAAATCGTCTTTGAATTTAATAGAAGAAGAAGAAGAAAAGACGAAGAAAACCGATCAATATTTTTTTTTTATTTTTTCATAAATTTTTAGCGTTCTACCTGGAAATATCCCAAACGTTAGGTTAGCATACAAACATTGAATCGATTTCGTGTTTTGATGTTGTTAAATGTTGACCTTTTTTTACGTTTTACAAACAAAATTCGAATGAGAATTTATTTAATTAATTTTGGTCAAATTAGTTTTGAGTTAAATTAGAAAAAAAAAAAAAAAAAAAAAAAAAACACTGCATTTCACAATAATTTTGCCGATTTTATTTTTAATTTCTTTAAATTCCAAAAAAAAAAAAAACTGTGTGTATTTATAGAAATTGTTCAAACATTTGTATATTTTGATTATGTATTTTGCTTGCTTTCAAATGCACTCTTTTTGTCAGATTTATTTTCTGTTTATGCCGCTGTTAAAAGCACCTGTTGCAAAAATTCGTACAATTTTGAATTCATTCGACATTGATTTAATGATTTGATTTTGTTTTTTTAGTTGCATACCTGATAATAAAGAATTCCATTCACCATCACAAGCCAAAGATCAACCGGTTTTATACTGCGTTTTACAACATTCTGTTGAACGTGTAAGTATAAATCATTCAATGATTTCTATGAAATGAACTTAACTATATTTGAAAAAAAAAAAAAAAAAAATCTTCCATAGCCATTATCATGTCCTCCTGCAATGAAAATAATAACCACAAGTCGCAATGGAAAGACACAACGGTTCCTTCTGAGAGGTGATTCCGAAGGATATGTTACATTATGGAATGTACCCGATATTACAATCGAAGAAGTTAAACAAATTCAAGATCGAAATACCATTAAAGGTGTGTTAAATTATATTCATCTTTATTCAAAAGAAATTATCATAATGTTATTTTCTTTTTTTTTTTTTTTTTTTTTTTTTGTTGAAACTTAGTTTTAACACCAACAATTTGTACAAGCCTGAGCGATGCATGGAGTTTAATGAAACCACCACCTGTCGGAATTCTTGATCAATTAAATATGCCAAATGAACCATCAATTAAATTGACTGCTAGCATTTATCTGCCTCAACAAAGTCGTTTAGTTGTTGGTCGCCAGGATGGAACAATTATCATCGTTCCAGCGACACAAACTGTTATGCTACAACTATTGCATATCAATCAAATTAACTATAATGGTAAGGAACTACCACTAAAACCAAACAAAAAAAAAAAAAATAATTAAAATCATTTCTCAATAGAATGGCCAGCACACCAAATATTATCCGGACATCGAGGTCGAGTTAATTGTCTACTATGTCCATCTTTAGCTCATCAACGATATGATAAATCACATTTGCTATCAGGCGGCGTTGATTTTGCTGTATGCCTGTGGGATTTATACAGTGGAACATTATTACATCGTTTCTGTGTTCATGCTGGTGAAATTACTCAATTGCTTGTTCCACCAAATTCGTGTAGTGTAAGTTAAATGTACTGCAATTAATGGGTGAAAAAATGCTTGAAAAATTTTGTTTATTTACACAAACAATTTGTTTTATAGCCTCGCGTCCAGAAAAGTATTTGTTCTGTGGCGTCCGATCATTCGGTCACTTTGCTGAGTTTAACTGAGCGAAAGTGTATTTGTTTGGCTAGTCGGTAAGAATTCATTTATTCTTTTTTTTTTTTTTCATTATCTGAACCTATAAACTCGATTTATATTTATTCCTCATGAAAACAAATGAACATTTTTTTTTTTTTCGTTATCAAAGGCATCTTTTCCCCGTGATCAGTATTAAATGGCGTCCCTTGGATGATTTTCTAATTGTTGGCTGTTCTGATGGAACTGTTTATGTTTGGCAAATGGAAACTGGACATCTTGATCGTGTTTTACATGGAATGCTTGCTGAAGAAGTATTATCAGCATGCGATGAAAATACAACTGATGCATCACCACATGGATCAACATCAGAAATGGGCTTGGCCAATCCAGCTGTACACTTTTTTCGTGGTCTTCGTCATCGTAATATGAATGCCATTAAGCATGCAACACAACGAGGCATTAATCAATTACAACAATTGCATGCACATAATAATTCGGAAAATATATTCTTGATGAAAAATCGCAGTAGCCCATTGACAATTCAAGGACTTCGCACAAATCCAAAAGGTTGTTTAATAATTTCAATTGATTTGAAAGAAAAAAAAAAAAAAAAAAAAAAAAAAAATTGTAATTTTCTTTTGCTGTGGCAAATAAACAATTAATAATTGCTGCATTTTCAAATATATTTCCAGACGCGGAGAGTCATATCTTATTCTTCGACATCGAAGGATTAATTTTTGAGTTGCACAGTGAAGAGTATGCAGCAATGAGTCCTACCACATTAGAGGCAAGTAGTTTATGAAATAAATTATACTCAGCAATTGTGTACAATAAAAACGTATATTTTTAGGCACAAGGATTAATAACATCAACAGCTGGACCATCTTTGCATAATGATGCAAGTAAAAAGATATCCGGTAAGTTGAATTCTTATATCCATCATATCTTCTTATAATTTTTCTCTTTTGTCTGGAGAAGTTCGTTGCATTTCACAAATATTTAACAAACAACATTATTACAAAATGTGTGATTGAATTTGAGCTATTCCCTTCTGTAAGTTGTATGTTTTGTTATATGAACTGTTGTTAAATATTTAACAAATGACTTACAAGTTGCAACACTGTATTTGTAAATGCAAAAGCTTTTTTCTCTATCCACTAAAATCAAAAAAAAAAAAAAAAAAAAAAAATAACATTCCATCATGAATGACAAAAAAAATCCCAAACAATTTGATTGAATTGTCTTATTATTTTTCCTCAATGTTTTTTTTCCAATTGGAAGATTTCTTCGGACGTGTTAAAAACAAAGCTGGTGACATGGAAAAAATTCTCAAAGAGAAAGACAAACATGGTTCGTTGATACACGAAAAATTATCTATCTATATATGAATTTGGTTTTTCACTTTTCAATAGCATCAATCATCTTTTTTTTTACGCTCAGATTTGACTGATAGGCAATAATGTAATATTTAATACGTTTTTGAAATGAATATTTTTTATGCGAATCATTCAATATGAATATGCCTAAATTACATTCATTAAAAAAATGATATTGGAAATTTCAATATTTAGTAAACTAATTGATTGATTGATAGTTTGACAATTGTAGTGTACGACTGTCAAACAGAGCATGGTGTATTTTGTTATTCTTTTTCTTATTCTTATTCTTATTTTTATTCTTATAAATTAATTGACGCAGATGCACATGATAGTATCAGTTTTGTTTATTCAATTTGCATCTTTGTTTTTGGTTTGATTCTGCAACATTCATTTCAACATTTCGAAGCATAAATAGATTTAAATCTGATCATGTAGCTTTCTTTGGTCCTATTTTGAGTCTCATTGATTTCATGATGTTTCATTTTCCATATGATTTGATTTACCATTATTTCCGTTGAATTTTCGGGTTCGGAGTTTTGAATGGATTTTGGCTTTTTTTTTTTAAAGATTAATTTCATACCATTTTTTGCATTTATTTTATTCTTGTGAGTGCACAATTTAGACCATATGATATCAGTCAAACATATGGAAATAGACACACTTTTGACTTTTTTCACTTTTGACTTTTTTCACTTTTTAGCAGCAACAATATTTTAACTTTTTTTTTTTTTTATCTTTGGTACTATATTTGGTTTTAGTTTCTACGATTTAGTCGTAAAAAATCAAATTAACAATACTAGAAAATGGTAACTCAGTATATTTTAATGAATTTTGTGATTTTTTAGTTTATTTTTTTTTTTTTTTTGTACAACTACATTTAGAGTCATTCATATTTTGAAATACATTTGAAGAATAAACTTCAATGTGAAGAAATGAGTAACTTATATGTAAAAATTCTTGAGCACAAGTGCGTGTTTTTTATGGTTTTTCAGACAACTTGATCGCCTGTTCATATTATATTAATCAAAGCCAAGATATTTACCGTATGCATGTATGCTATACTATACTATGTGACTGGAATCACAATCTCTACTATGATATATATATACCGGCGATCGATTGTCTGTTGTTTTAGCATGCACAAAATAATATCTAACCTATTCAGAGCAAATGAAAAATAAAATGTTTTGTTTTTTTTTTTTTTTTTTCTAAATATTGGTTTGTTAATATTTTTGTGTGAATTTGTTGCTAAATTTTCTGCTAATGTTGGTGTCTTGCGTTTGTTCGACCGTACATTCGTCAAGAGAATTGCACAAAAAATCGGTTGTAGCGCAGCGTAAAACAATACGCAAGCGTCACGAGATTTGCAGATAAATTTAGCAACTAAATTCATCAGCAAATAATTATTCAGTACATGAACTGGTCTGATATTGACATTAATTTTAGTTACAATTTGTATTTTCCCATTGTTGATTTGAAATTGCTTGCCGTGATTTGATTAAATTTAAGTAGTGTAATGTGTGAAACTATCGCAAACAAAATGCTAACAAAACTTTTGAAATGCTTCAATAAAAAAAAAAACCAAATACATTTGCAGGTATTTTGCAAAAAATGAAAGAAGGTGCGGAAAAAGTTGAACTCAAAATTCAAGCCAAAGTTGAAAGTTTGAAGCACGCCAATGAAAGTGACAAAGGTATGCATTGATTGATCCCTTGGTCATAATATAATTAATCAAACAATTTGTTTTTCGTTCGTTTGAATTATTCCTTTATTTTGATTTCAAAAAATTTTTCTTACAAACACAAGTGTTATTGCATTTTTTTTTTTCTTCGATTCGTTCGATTTATTTCGTTGTTTGAAAATCCATTATTGTGTGACGATTAATGATTTCGTTGATACGCGTGTGGCATTATTTATTTTCGAAGTCCATAGTATGCATATGATGGATATGAGTATGCTGATGGATAAGCATATGAACGGTAAAATGGTGCATTGTAGTATGATGAGTATGAAGAGTATGCAGTTGCTGGTGTATACGAGTATGAAGAGTATGCAGTTGCTGGTGCATACGAGTATGAAGAGTATGCAGTTGCTGGTGCAGATGCATATGAATAACTTGGATAAGAATATGCTAATGGACTGTTGTAAAGAAGTGCTCTTGATGAATAAAGTGGTGCAGCTCTTGATGAATAAAGTGGTGGTGCGTCAGCAAGGGCAACGGAACGACGGCTGCGTGATTTTGCCTGAAAATTGCGAAAAAAAAAAATGGTTTTAAACCATCAAATTGAAAATGTACATAATTGTTTACCTCAACAACAACACCATCCGAATCATTGAATTCGGCTGGTTTTTCGACAGCTGCAATGATTGGTTGAACAGCGGCTGGACCAATAGTATTTGGTGCATTTGGCAATGCATTTGATGCAACACGATATCCAGCTTGATCGGCAATGTATTCAGTGGTTAATAAACGACCATCGGGTGCTACATATGAAAATGAACCGGCTTTATTGCCTTGGGCATCTTGAACGGCATCATGCGATTGGAATGTTTCACGATGTCCGTAACTGGCTTCTCCCAATTCATTTTGCGAATGATATTGGGATTTTCCTTCGCCAGCGAATTTGTTACTCACACTTAAAATTTGGGCAGGAGCAGGTGCAGGTGCTTTTCAATGAAAAACAATTCATTTGAAATATAATGAGAAGAAGAAAAAGGAAGAGAGAGAGAGAGAGAGATTTTGTGTGTGTCAAAATTTGATGAAAAAAAAGATTTGTTTTCGGAAAATATTTACCTGCTACAATAGCTGGAGCTGGTACAGCAAAACGATAGAATGGTTTTGCTTCATAAGCAATTGGTAACAATTTGGTACTTGGAATAGCAATAGCTGGTGCAGCAGCAAATGAACTGAATTCACTGCTCAATGGGGCAGCTTTAAGTAATGGTTGTGCAATGGCCTGAAATACGAGATTCGTGCTAAATGATACAAAACGTCGAATGACAAACCAAAATATACTAACGGGTTGTAAGAATTTAGCTTCTGCTACAATTGGTTGAGCAGCCAATACGGGAGCGGCAGCAGCAATCGGTGCGGCATAATTGTAAATTTTACGTTCAAGATCTCCGCCAGAACGAACATGAGCATAGTTATTGTACGATGGCGTTTGTACTGAAGTGCTGTATTCGTAACTTGGTTTTGGTTCGTCTACAATCAACGACGAGTACGCTAATGGAGCTGAAGCGAAAAAAGCTTCACCAGCATAGGTTACACCAATCAATGCTAATACAATCTAAAAATCATGGTCAACAAACGAAAATTTGATTATCAACAAACAAACACAATAAAATAAAAATTAAAAAAAAAAAAAAAAAAAACAAAAAATAAAACAATTGTTATTCGACACTAGATAAATGAAAATAAGTAATGCAGAATTACCAAAACTCTCATGATGAATAGTATGTACGGAAAAATGGTTTCAGTTGAACGATTCAACACGAGCTATCGAATGAAACTGTGAAAAAATTGTAAAAATCCAGAACCTTTTATAGTTTGTTTCAAAAGATTCCATCATGTGTAGCATCTTCAATATGCATCTTCCTTTGGTTCTTCTATTCCATTCTTACCTTTTTGTGTCTCATGTGCATTTCTTGCATATTTTCAATCTATACATGCATTCTGTGGCTATAAATTTGAGTAGATAAAGTAGTTTTTGTTGTTGTTTTTGAACGCAATGAAACAACCATTTACTCGTATAAAAGCAGATTACAAATAAAATACTAGTTTCACATTTTAATTCGCTAACATTTAACATGCTCTTATTTTCATTAAGTTCCATTTGTTATTTCCTTTTCGATCAATCTTCTCCGTTGGATACTTTATATGCCCATTGAAAAGTGGGTATGTCTACGCGATCAAGTAAAGGGATACATGGGATAACAATAAAAGAAACAGAAACAGAAACAGAAACAGAGAGAGTGAGATAGAGAGAGAGAGTGAGAGAGAAAGAAATGAAACCGGAAAACACGACATATAAAAAAAAACACTGTCCATAGTTTGCAGTGGGATCATCATGTCATGGAAAGGAACGCAACATTTTTGTTCAAATTATTTTGGTTTTCTTATATGGTTGCCATCACATAGTTTCTGTAAATGCGATGAAAAGTACATATTGATACCATGCATATTGGTAAATGAAACAACTAGAAAGAAGTCACATAATCATCTGAAAAAAAGAAGAAGAATGCAATAGTATCAAGTGATGCACTGTTTGCAGGGTGTTACAATGACATTTTTCTATCTTCATATAAAGCCATATATTTTATCGTTCAGAATTTTTCGCTTCTTTTCACATTTAATTTTTCTAAATTTAAATAAATTCGAATGAAAAATTTAATTGAAAAACCCCGAATTTCAAAACATTATTTAAATTTAATTTGAAATTAACAATAGTTAGTTGAAAAATGCCCAAAATCAAGGTTAAAAAAAAAAAAAAAAAAATTCGTTGAACACCCTGCTGAATATGTTTTTATCATAAATTTTCATTGCTCAAGCAATAAAACTACAATCGATAAAAATGCATTTAAATCGTCGAAATGGTTGGTGTATCTGATGCAAAAAGAAAAGTTATGTTGTGCTCCATTACTGTCATTACATTGGCTATTACTGGCTATTTTTTCTTTCATAAAGTTCAAGGTAATCCAAAAACACATTGTGCCATACAAAATGTTCCGTTTTGTTATTTATGTGTGTGTGTAGTTTGACAACGTTTTGAAAGGGACAATTTTATTACCGTCATTAATCGTTGAAGAAAAAAAAAAAAAATGAATAAAACCAAAAAGAACAAAAAAAAAAATCCAGTTCATTAAAAATGGATTTTCATTTCGAATTGTAACTGTATTATTTACCTCGTTACTGTATCAAATGTCGTCATTCATGTTTATTATTTATTTTGGCTTTAAGCGCATCTGCAACTTCTTTAACTAAACAATTCCAACTGGATGCATCCACATTTTTCTCTCTCTGGTTTTTTTTTTTTTTTTTGTTTTGTTTTGTTTCGTTGTGTTTTATCTTTAAATAACTTAGTTTATTATTGGCTCACCAAGAGATTTTGATATCAACAACAATAAAATTTGACAAATAATTTGTTCAATATCGATCGTTTTTATTGTTTATTTAGTCGATTGTATAAAATCGATTTTCTCGATACCAATTAAAATTGCAATCGAAATATTAAAAAAAAAAAAAATAGTGAATTGGCAATAATTTTGTGCAATAAACATTTTTGAAAAATTTTAATGTATCGATTCAATTTAGGTTCATCGCTATCAGCTAATAATAACTGAATATTTTATTTTTACGGTTACCTTGAATCACTTGATTTTCTTTTTTATTTATATGTTAGGTGTGATTATTGCTTAGTTATCTCGCAATTCACATAAATGATGAATAATTTATGCTTAGATCAAATCATGTTTATAATGCAGCTTTCATTGAGTTAATATGTAGAATCTGTTTTTTTTTTTTTTTTTTTATTCATCTAAAATGTTCACAACATATAAATATAAAGAATGCCTGCGGCATTTTTTACGTCTTTGTAAGATTATATGCCGCTTTATTCTTATATAGACCAAATGCGTCAACAAAAATCAGGAAATTATTGAATGAAAGACAAAAAGCAAAATTGATCATTGATTGATTTAATGAGAATTTTTAGTAATGATGTATTTTAAAAATGAACAGAGAATATATTGAGTTCTTAATATGCGTATCCATACAATACACTCTTGCCGATAATGCAAACATTTCAACAGGAAAAAATAGATAAAGTCGAAGTAAGGAGCAAGGCACAATTTATTGTCTGAAGACGACACATTTTAACAACTAATGCGGCAATATCAATTTTTCACTCCACAGCAATAACATTGAAACGATTAATTCGTGTTTTTTTTCACATCTCTTCTTGTCATTTATTTGCAAAAAAAAAAAAAACTGGTTCATCTTAAACTTGAAAACATACAAAATGTGATAAAAAAAATGCAACTCGTTTATGTATCGACTGTCAATTAAAACATATTATTTTTCTTCGATCGATGAAAATATGCAACTATGTATGATAATCAACTTTAATTAAAAATATTTAAATGATATAATATGATGGGAACTTTCGTTTTAAAACGCAGATCGTCTCCTTGTTTTGGCACTGAATTTAAAGCTGATTTTTAATTATTTCCTTTTAATAGTTCTTTTCCTTTCTTTTCACTTTTTTTTTTCATTTTTTCTCAATTTTTGTCTTCAAAGCTTTTTTCAGATTTTCGCTTTTTTTATTTTTTATTTTTTTAAATTTATTTCTTGCATTTATTTTTACAGATGGTACGGATGCATTCAAAAAACTATCACCACGAATGGAAGCAACGCATGTTATGGAAGTTGCCCAGCTATTACTGTCTCTAATTCATTCATGGGGTATCGATTTACATTTGGATAAAGTATGCGAAACACAATTGGGTTTGTTACGACCGCAGGTATGTTAAAATAGAAATCATCAAGAAATTGACCAAATTGAGAAAAAAAAAAAAAAAATTAATCCATTTCAGATTCCTGTATCATTTGGGGTTTTATCAAAAGGCGGTTATATGTCATTATTGTTACCAACCTGGCAAAATGACTTAGTTGTTGATAAAACAAAAATTCCAGATGATATTCAAATCAACAGAGAACTCACACCCGAATTAATTCGTCAAGAAAATTTAACGCGCATTTTTACAGCACGCTTACATTGGGAACTAAGCACAACGATAACATCAAATCATTTATTGGCAATGGTTGCAATGTCAAATACACTAATGTCAATGCAATTGGCCACATTTATACCAGAAAATGAACGTAATAAGAAATTACATCGACATTCAAATCGGCCGGGTGCAGCTGCTTGGTCAAATGAAGAGCATGAAGAGTTATTTACACAGCAACAAGCACAAATCAAACAAGGCTGGAGTTTGTTGTCAACGCATCATTGCTTCTTGTTGCCCGATAAAATTGATCAAATTGGTAATCAAAAAATATTTTAATATTGTTTTCATATTTTTACATCTTTTTTAATCGAATATTTGTCCTTAATTTTTTTGTTTTTTATTTTTTTTTTTTAAATTAACACAATTTATAGAGCCACATAACTTTAAACGTCCACAAGTTGAGATGATGGCCAGACGTTGGCAACATCACTGTATTGAGATACGTGAAGCTGCCCAACAAATTTTACTCGGTGAATTAGGTAGAATGGGTAAAAAAGGTCGAAAACAACTCGTCGAAAGTTGGGCACAATTTTTACCATTGTATACGCACACTGAACCAATTGTTCAACAATTACCGCAAAGCACATCTCAGCAAAGCATCTCTGGTACATCGACGACACAAGTTCAGGAACCAAATGTAAATAAAAATAAATCGAATTTTAAGATTTCCATGAAATGTATGTTTGACTATTTTGATCATTGCAGCCTGATGATTTTGAAGAGGAAGAAGAGGAAATTGTCCGTAAACCATCTAGTTTGGCCGAATTGAAACGAAAGCAAACTACTGCTGTTGTTCTGTTAGGTGTCATTGGTGCTGAATTTGGTCAAGATATTTCAACAGATTGTAAGTGACATTTGTGTTTAAAACGATTTTCAAATAGAATTTACTGATTGTATGTTGTTCTTTTCATTTCCATACAATATAGCAAATAATAGCGCAAAACGTAATTCAGATCAAAGACGTAAGAGTTCAGTTGTTGAAGGTTTTGGCATTGGCAATAATAATTTGGCTCGTCTTACATCAATGGCATTAACACATTTACTTCTTGCACCACCAACCGTTAAATTGCCAGCACATACTGCATTGCGCCGGGCCGCAATCGATTTAATTGGACGTGGTTTTACCGTTTGGGAACCATATTTGGATGTAAGCAAAGTATTACTTGGTTTACTTGAAACATGCTGTGATTCAAGTCGTTTAGTTCCAAGTCTTAACTATAAACTACCATTAACACCACAAGCAGATGCATGTCGTACGGCTCGTCATGCATTGCGTTTAATTGCAACGGCAAGACCGGCCGCATTTATAACAACAATGGCACGTGAAGTAGCACGTTATAATACATTACAACAAAATGCCCAAACAATTAGCGTACCATTGACACAATCAGTTTTATATCGAGCCAAAAAGGAGATATTACAATGCGTTGAAATGCTTATTGATAAAATGCAAACGGAAATGGCTACATTATTAGTTGAAGTAATGGATATTACATTGCATTGTGTTGATGCAAGTGATTTGAAAACAAAAGGTCTCAACGAAGTATGCCCATCAATATGCAAATTTAATCAAATTTCACACTGCTCGGCTACGAGACGTATTTCTGGTGAGTATTCTTTAAAATAATAATAAAAAAGAACAAAAGCACAAACCTATCTCCAAATTGTCTAAATTTTATGCTTTTTTCTTTGTTTTTTTTTTTTACTTTTAGTTGGAGCCAGCAATGGAAATTTGGCAATTTACGAACTACGACAAAATAAATGTCAAATGATTCCAGCCCATTCAAATTCAATAACCGCATTGGCATTCAGTCCAGGTACAGAACATTTTATTTTATTTGACATTTGTAACCATTGATTGACCAATAACTATGATGGCAGAATATGCTTTCCTACATTTTCATATTCAATAACAGAGTACGAAATTCTAACATTTAGATCATACAACGGTTCTATTGTTTTTTGTACGCTTCTGTGTTATGAAAATGTGAGAATTACAAACTCTTCGTACATATAATCTGTCAATTTGGTTTGATCGAGCATTTTTGTAGTGCTTATTATTTCAAATCTCAAATGATTTCATTTCTCCTGACAGATGGTAAATTCTTAGTGAGTTATTCGTGTGGTGAAAATCGCCTATCATTCTGGCAAACAAGCACTGGTAAGGGATTCATTTAATTCTTTAAATTTCTTCATCGAATGTATCATTTTTTATTCTCTGAACAATATTTGAAATTCCAGGTATGTTTGGTTTGGGACAATCACAAACACGGTGTATCAAAGGATATTCAACAGCACCAATACCCGATGTAACACGTTTGAACCCAATGCGATTGGCCAAATTGATTTGGATTAACAATCGAACAGTTACACTGATGCTTGCCGATGGTTCAGAAACCCGATTCAATGTCTAAATATTGTTTTTTTTCTTTCTCTTTCTATGTAAAAAAAAAAAAATAATTCATTTTTAATTTGTTATTACATGAAATGTTTCCTATAATTTGTTTAGATGCAAATTTTTAAGGTAATTTTTATTCCAATTCATCTATTCTAAATGTATTATCTTTTATTTATCACAAATTTTATTTTGTCTTTGGAAAAAAGAAGCACTAAACTATTGTTAATTTTGTCCACAAACCAAAAAAAAAAAAAAAAAAAAAAAAATGTTTATTGATCGTTTTGATTATTTATTTAAAGAAAGGTGAACAAATTCGACCTATTTATTCATTGTTAACAATAGTAAGAATAATTCCAGCAATGAAAGGAATAAAAAAAATTATTGTTAGCTCATATCATAACTTACATTTATCTGTGTTTTTTTTCTCCATTGTTTCTTTTTTCTCTTCAAATTTCTTAGTCATTACTTGTATTACTACTACTAAATACATTATTCATTAAAACGATGTACTAGCACTTATGACGTATTAAAATGATCTGCATGAAATGTAGTTGTTGAATGCATAAAAATCCTCTTATGAGTTATGAAATTTCAATTTGTGCGCATTTCGGGGTCGGTCGGGAATCGGTCGGGGTTCGGGTCGGACACCGATTGCAAATACTGGTATTGACTTTTATTTTTTTGATACTCTAACAAATGTGATTTAAGACTATCAGAAAATTTATTTCAGAATTTAATATTCCTTATTTGACTACGGATATAGATTTCAATATTCTGCATACGTTATGCGCTAGTAATAATTCATTTATAACACTATATACTACTTCAACTTCGAGTGTAATCGTATCCGCGCCCATTCTAGAATTATTAATATTGCGCATTAAAAATATATTCCCTAAATATGTAGGCTTGCCCCTATGAATGAATGTATGAATTATTTCATAAATTAGAAGAGATCTTCTATTGAAATTGTTGAGTATATTTAACTCTGGAGTATTTAATCAAAACATGATCACGTCCCGATAAATCACAAATGAAGCGCAATGCTACATGTTACAATAATAATTTTTAATATATATTGTGCGATCAAATTGATTGCATTTCAATTTCAAACTCACATTATGCACAATGCAAAAAGACATATTACAAATAGAATAGAAGAAATGTGTTCGCAAGTTAGAATTGCAATCAATTTTATTACAAAATATATGATCACATACACAAATGTGAATATTTATATACAATTCAAATTGGGCGCCATATGACTCGTACAACACTTCAAATGGCTCATATTTTATCTTCAATTTCGCTTTCGAAAGCTTAAATTCTTTTTGATAAAATTGTGCAAAAGTAGTTTTCTTTTTTTTTTTAAGGCATCGTCTTTTTCGTAAAATAAGCAAATTTCCAACCAAATGTTTTATTATGTGAGTCAAATCTTCGTGTTTATATGAGAGCAAAAATTAAATGAGTAAATAGAAAATGTGGTCAGATCGATAAATTGAATTTATATATACAGTTTTCTTGTTTACTTATTAATACACAAAAAGTATTTTTTTATGGTGTGTTTCCAATTCGTTTCACTTTTTCTTTTTTTTTTTTTTAAAAAAAAAAAAATCTTCTGCTACTTCGGTGACGCTTCAATATATCTCAAATGAAACACAAATAAAAAGAGAAGATGAAAAGGAAACAACAACAAAAACATCGAAACAAATTTAAATAAATTCAAAAGTGAAATTATGCTTATTCATTCCGACGAAATGGGAAACATTCATGAATAATAATGGCTTAATAAACAATTTCCCTTTCATTTGAACACAATACATTTTGCGTGAAGTTTCTTGTTTATTGAGTTACTTTCTGCGATGCAATTTTTTTTTTCTTTCTCTTTCTCAAAATTTCGCCAATACAATCGAAGGCCATTCAAATTACAAGAATCATAAATTTTATTTCGAAGAAAGAAATAAGCCTATTACCAATTTTTGATCATTTCCAAAAAAAAAAAAAAAGACTATGAGTACAACAATATTAAAATCAATAATAAAAACTTATGAAAAAAAATTTCGAATTAATTCGATTGGTATTACATTGAATAAAATTCTAATGAAGTATTTGTACTCATGCATCATATTGATTAATATTCAAACACAATGTCGCAAGATTATCGGTTACTTTCCGATCATGTCGGTAAATTTTTCCATTCAATCTGATCGCATATGATTAACAATACATTGTTATTGGCATAAAAAGAAAAATTAAGAAAAAATCTCTTCAAAATGCATCAATACCATTATAAACCTGTCAAAATGTAACAAAGTCATATTTTTTATTTTGTTTTTCGGGAAAATATTTTAATGAAGCCTTTCTCCATTTGCGTGCATCGACAAATTTCATGACAATCATGTATTTTTCTCATCATGCATTTGCATATGCATGCGTCCACTTTCTATAGTAAAAATTAAAGTAAAAAAAAAAAAATGGTCGATAAGATTATTAGTTAAAAGGCTATTGGCATTGAATAAAAATTGCAAAACAACTGATCGGAATGAATATGGCATATAATCTATGCGAATACGAATCATACACACCTGAAAACTCTTTTTGTCAAAATGGATACAAATATCTATTCGCATATAATTTATAGAGGCTCCATAAAAAACAGGCCATAAGAAAATATATATGTCATTAATATACGGAATCTTGTCTTTTTTTTCTGCTTTTTCTTGTCCATTTTTTTTACTTCATCGTCTTCTTCTTTCTGGTGAAATGTTGATTGTGCACGCGCGCGTACGGAACGAGATGCATTCTCCCAATACAAATGATGATGCTGATGCTGATGCTCAATAGATCAATCGAAAAGAGTATAAAGAAAGCCATTCGAACATGAAAGAAAAAGATATACAACGAAACGACAATGAAAAAAGAGAAATACAAATAAAGAGGAACTAAAGAGAAAAAATGAAAAAAAAAAAAAAAAAAAAAAAAATAAAATGGAAAGGTTGGCGATGGCATGTGCGCCATCATCGATGTATTTATTGCATTAAATCGAAAGAGAGAGATATGCGGAGAGGTAAATACGCCGTATTAATATTATAAAATACTTGAACAGTTCACATAATATCTTCATTTGTCACTTAAAAGTAGTACAAGCCATTAGTGAACGATTATAAGAAGATCGATTTATATGTGCAGCACACAGTGATTTCAGTAAGTTATCGAACTTGGTGTCGAATAAAACGTTCAAAAAAATTTCCGTTCAACATACATTGTGATTTGTTTGTAATTTTTAAATTTAAAAAAAAATAATAAATAAACAATTTTCGGATTTCATTTCAGAATAGAGTTTTTTTTTTTTTTTGCCGTGATTGGTTTGCAACAATAATTTTGAGAGAGAATTTTCAGTTAGACGATCAAATATAAACAAAACAAAAGAAAAAAAAAAAAGAAAACAATATGAAGAAAATATTTGTGACAATCGTTGTAACGAACATTATTGCATTATGTATGTCAGCAAGTATAATCGGTAAGTGAACAGAATGGATCAATCGAGATCGCAGAAAATAAATCCGTTACGACTACATTCTAGAATCATAACAGGACCGTTTTTTTTTTCATGTTGCTTTCTTTACTTTGTTCAATGGAAAATATGTCCATCATAATAGAATTAAATTGAAAAACAAAAACATTTTTGACTTTAATCAAATAACTTGACTTTAAGTTGTTTTTGTTTTTCAATTCAATTATAGTCAATTATGGCTAAAAAAAAAAGAAACATTTCTTAATATGTTAATCGCTCATGTTCGAAATGATACTCGTTTCATTTTTTTCCATGTGTATCAAGTTTTTAAAAAAATCTGTGTTTTTTTCTGATTAAAGTGACATGATAAACTGAAAAAGAGAAAAAAATATTCCAAATGTCAAAAATGAAATTTATTTTGAAAAAAAAAAAAAAAAAAAAAAAATAAAAATATTGATTTAAAAAAGAAATGTTTAATAATAAGAAAAAAATCTTTTCTTAGATTTGATTTCGAATTCGGAGAGCAGCCGACAAAGTGATAGTAGTTCAAAAAATTGCATTTGTAAAGATCTATCGTGCATTTGTTGTCTTGATTTCAATATATCATTCATTGATCTTGGTGGACCTGGATGTGTTCGATTGAATTATCTATCGCCCGATGAGGGAATTGCCATAAATGTATCATATGGTGATAGTTTATTGCACAATGAAATTGTAAAAGGTCCCGATCCACAACCAACATGCTTGAATATTTTCGCTCAATTGGCACAAATGTGTGCTCGTTTTAAAGGTTTATTACCAACAGATGACGGTATGAAGGGTTGCATTACTTTAGAACCAATGCTTTTGGGTGAAGCACAATTAGATTTACCAATCGGTAATTAACAATTTTACGTACAAACCATGTATATAGAATTTAAAACAAACTGTATGTGTGTGTGTGTGTGTTTTTTTTTTATCAATTTATTTAGGTTGTTTCCGTATGTCTCCACGTGGAATGGAAATCATTCAATCGCCAGCGGAAATAATAAATGAGCAAAAACCAGACGAATCGGAAAAAGATGGAAATAGTACGAGTGGTGAAAATGAAGGTCCTGATTCATTGGCTGGATATACAGCTGAAGATATTTTGGCTGCTGTAAATGAATCGGCTGAACAAGGTATTGCTTTAATTACCAATTGGTTAGGTTTATCACCAAATTCAACTGATGAAGCAACTACTGAGTCTGCACCATCAGAACCAATACAACAATCACAATATGTACCTGAAACAAATCAATATCCACCAGAGCCTCCAAGCAGTGGTCAAATTGTATTTGGTTCCAAATAAATTCATTTTTAATATTTATTCAATTTAAATTATTGGTAATATGAATCCTCCGTTGTTTCAAAACTCATAACAAAAACTATTTATATAAAAAAAAAAAAACAACAACAACAACAACAACGAGCGCATGGAGAGAAAATGCGGGGGGGGAGAGAGAGAGAGAGAGAGAGAAAAAACGACATATAATGAGTATGTTCGCAGTGAAGAATATTTATATATTTATTTCTTTTTTTATTAAATTCTATTTATGTACGTTGTACGATCTCGGTTGTAATATTTAAAATATTATTTTATGCATGTTTTTGTATAACACATTTCATCAGGTTGATTTGAATTTTTTCTTTTTTTTTTCAAATTATATGCTCTTCCCTTTATTTTGGCAGATTTATTTTGTTTCTTATACTATAAAAATTACAAAAAGCTTCAAACGTGTATCAAATTACAAATATTATGTGTTATGGAAAAAGGAAATAAAAACCGAATTATAACAGAAATTGATTTGTGTATTGTATTGTATTGCTTCTGAATAATGGGATACATTTTGAACATTTTGATTAAGATTAATGTGCACTAAAATCAAAATTAATTTTTCAGATGCTTTTCTAATTTTATATTTTCATATTTCCATAGTTTTGAATCATTTATTAATGATACTATATATTCATTCGTGTTGCATTTGCAAATCATGCAAAAGAGAAAAGAAATGATAATCTATGCAATTAAATGCGCGCGCACGAGTTTATTCTAATTCTAAGATGATTGTGATATAGATTGAAAATATTACATAAGAGATGAAAGCAATTTATCCACTCATATGAAATGTGTTTTTTTTTTCTTGTTTAATAAATGAAATGTTTATGTGTATGTGTTTTTTTTTTTTTGTTTTCTTCTGTTTTCAATTCTTAAATTATTCTTAATGTATCGTGGACTGTTTACATTAATGAAATCTATCGTCACCATCCCATTATGCAAATATAACCATTTGGAGTGAGAAAAAAATTCCACGGACCACGATAATTCAATTCAACATTCATCGTAGTAAACTGTTTAAACTCTAATACTGTTCTTCACTTCAATGTTTTGGTTGACCGCTGATAAAGAAAAATGAAATGTACTTTAAATTTTATATTTTTTTTTTTTTTTTTTTTCATAAATTTTTTTCAAAAATTTTACAACTCAAAAATGTTCATTTAAAATTTTGATTTTTAAAATTTGTTTGAAAATATACCTGGTTGCACGTCTTCAGTTAATGTAATTAGCTGTTCTTGAGAGAGTAATTTTGTTTGCTCTTTGAAACTATCAACTTCATCGGTGAATCCTTGCCAAAATGGCACTTGTGGCGGAAAATTAAATAATTTCTATAAATAATGGAATTAATATTAGCATTTTTATTCTTAAATTGTAAATTCGAATTTTTCGTACTTTAAAATTTTTGTAAATTGTATCGGCCAATTTACGTATTTTAGTAGCTTTATCATTGAAATCAATACGCTGTTCATCTGTAAAATTCCATTCTTTTGTATTGCCAACATATCGACGTAAACGTTTAATTGTTTCAGCCACCTGTGGATTTTTCTTGAGCATTAATGCGGTCACTTCCAAACTCTTATATTTTTCCAAAACACCAATGCATCGCACTGTATCAGCTGATGATAACTGCAAACTTGATTTAATATCCACATCATATTGCAATAGATTCACTTCGTTCATTATTATTTGTGACACTTGTTTCATTTCACCATCATCTAAATTTTTGTGAATAAATGTAAAACAAAAATTTAAAATTATTCAGAATTTTTCATAAAATTTGTTTTGTTTTGAATAATTTTCAAAATACTTACTGCTTTCAGGTGTATTACTTTCATCACCCTATATGAATAAAAATATTTTTTCTTCAGTTTATAATGTTTAAATAGTCATTGTTTAAAAATTTTACCTTTCGAGCTATTTTGTTGATTGGAGTTTGACTTTCGGATGTTCGTTTCCGTTTTGTTGGAATTTGTGGTGAATCTTCAATTTCGTCATGGAGGTATCTATTTCAATAGAAAAAAAAAAACAAAAAAAAAAAAAAATTAATTTAAACGAATTTCGGCTAAAATCCGAAGAATGGCTGTTGTTTATATAAGGTCCAAATTCAAATTGTAAATAGAATTAATGATTAGTGAATTTAAGCCAATTATTTACTTTGTTTTCTTAATTACACGACCACTTCGGCTTGTCGCACCAGATTTTGATTCTGATTTCGATTCAACTTTGGAAGTTTCCATAGGAAGTGGCGTTTCATTTAAATCTGGCGTATTGTCGATCACTTCTGACGTTGTTGCTTCTTGAACTTCCTACATTTTTTTTTTTTTTTACAGAAAAATTTAATTTTTATTCATTATAAAAACGATGAAATTGCATAAAATGTCCTAAATACTTACATTTATTTTTGTATCATCAGATACAACTTCGTTGTCATTGGCAGTATCAACACCCTCATCTTTATCATCGTCAGCTTCAACTACATCATTTTCATCTTCCATTTGTGAGTCATCAATTTTTGTGCTATTTGCATCGAAACCAGTGATATTTGTATCGAATCCAGTACTGTTTGCATCTAAACCAGTGCTATTTGCATCTAATCCAATTGTATCAAATGTGCTGTTAATTGTACTGTTAATTGTACTATCGAATGCATTCGATTTATCCAATGGAATCTGTATAAATACAATAATTTGTAAAGAAAACAATAAAAATTTGATATGAAAATAAATAGATTTTGATATCAAATTTACAGTATTTGTTACGTTTTCAATAGTAAATACCTCGTAAGAATTTGGTGCTGGATCATCGCCTTGCAATGCAGCTTCTATTTGATCAATGGCCGCCTTAAAATCCTGTTTTTTCATTGCACTATTTGTAGCAAATTTTTGTTTGGACTTCGCATACAATGAGATATCTTTTCCTTGTACGTTGGCTCTGGTGATTGAAGAGAATCAATGTTTTTATTTTTTATTGTAATTAATTATGTTTTTTTTTTTTTTTTTTTTTTTTTAATATTAAATGAATAAATGTCAGAAATAATCGCATGGAATGAAATAACTTAAGTGATTCCATCGGCAGACTCTCATATTAGTATAGGATCAACATATTGAAAGCATATGAAACTCAATTCTTAATAATTTCATGCTCAATTCTCAACGAGAATTTATAACAGATGATCCCATTATGGAAGATTAGATATCCATTTTTTTTTCTCTCTCTTTCTTTTTCTCATAAAATGCTTTACGGTTAAAAAGAATTTAATATTCATTTACGTACGTCTCTCCGGTTCCATAAAAATAAACACTGTATTTTTTAGATTTGGTAATGTCGACAATCTAAAAAAAAAAAAATAAAAAGTATTAATGTTTTGCATATTTTTTTTATTTATGCATTCTTCAAAAAAAAAAAAAAAGATTTTATATGCATTGTTCATTGGTATGATTGAAAAACATAGGTATTATTCTGCTCATAAAAAATTAAAATACATACGCACGTTTTCAATCAATTCAAACAATATATTTTTTTTTCTCTTTAAACAGTATCATACATTGCCAGCT
The DNA here is from genome assembly GCA_029041755.1 of Resseliella maxima. Taxonomy (NCBI): domain Eukaryota; kingdom Metazoa; phylum Arthropoda; class Insecta; order Diptera; family Cecidomyiidae; genus Resseliella; species Resseliella maxima. Next base: position 62,202 of record JAQOWM010000438.1, read on the forward strand.
AGAAAACCAAACAAATGGTTTGCTTTATCAGTGAAAAAACAGTGATACACGAAAGTATGAAATACACATAACGTAACAACTATAATAATAATAATCATAATGGCAACAACAACAGCAACAACAACAACAATATCAACGTTTGCACGTCTATGAGAAAAAAAGATGATGATAATTTTGAACTTACTTTTGCAGGCCATGCCGGGTATCCTTTAACTTTAGCAAACACCAAATCACCAACACTAAATGAATCCTTTTTCCCCATTTTGATTGGTTTCTTTCCAATCAATGTTTAACAAAAAAAAAAAAAAAAAAAACTAGAATGAAATAAAGCTGTTTCGGTATTATGACCAAAATGAAGCCCACCGACAATTCAGAAAAAATTGTTGATTTAACCAAGTGATGTGATTTTGCTAAGTTTCTACTTCATTGATGAGACAAGACTATGTACAAAAAAAAAAAACACACTTTGCCAAATACACTGATGAAATAAAATGCATAAAATCGTACTAATCGAATGTATGATGAGAGAAAGAAAAAAAAGCGGCACGATCGTTTGCGTATATATATATATGTATGTGGTTAGAATTCCAGATGTCAGCTCTAGCCTATGACACACAACTAGTTGAATTGCGATGCAGATTTATCTGATTCGATTGATTTCTTTTTTAACAAATAATTATTGAAAACACAATGAATTTTGTATTTAAAATTTTGGCTGTCAATGTTTTCACTGGGAAATTTCATTTGATTGAAACCGTATAATGAAACACGCTATCAACACATCAATGCTTTCTCATTTATAAATAAAACGTTTGTATTTGCTTGTGTAAGTGTGTCACATTTGTGACAAATATACGACAAAGTGGTTTACACTTTGAATTGTGAATTTTCTTTGGAAAATATTAAATATTTTTATTTCGCAATTTTATTTTATGCGCATTTAATTGAAAAATGAGTTAGAAATGTTATTGATTTTGAAATAGAAATGAAATTGAAACCATAAAAAAAATAAATAATTGAACAATAATATTAAATAGAGAAAATGGTTCACAGTTTGTCGAATTTTTGTCAATATTATTAAAAGTAAAAAGAAGAAGAAAATCGATTAAAAAATAAAATCTGTGTGAGAAATAATTTGATAAATTGAACCGTATCAGTATTTTTTTTTTTTTTTTTTTTTTTTTTGTGATAACCGGTTAGGAGAATAAAATATTTGTATATTAATATCCCATGATTATCGCGCTAAAATGTATAAACAAAATGAATGCGTTCATTGATATAGATAAAACGCATATATTATTGACATTTCACAACTGATCCGAAAATCGAAACGCTAATGTATGGAATATAACGTACAGAATATCGCACATAGGCACAAAATCACAAATCCACGCTATAACTCAACGAGGTACAATCATATTGTTATTTTTCTTTCTTTTTTTTTTTTTTTCTTTTATTTGTGTGTAACTTTTGATAATTTCATATATAGTTTTGTTTTGTATGCACATCAAACAAACAGTGCATTGATTAAATTCATGGAATGAACTTTCATTCGTTTGAGTTAAAATTAGACCATTTTTAGTATAAATAAATTCCGTTTTTTTTTTTTTTTTATATAGATTTAAGACTTTCTGGTGGGCGTCAGAGAACCAAATAATAAAATCGAACAATGTCTGGACGTGAAGGTGGTAAAAAGAAGCCATTAAAAGCACCAAAAAAAGAATCCAAAGAAATGAGCGAAGAAGATAAGGAATTTAAAGCAAAACAACAAGCAGACAAAAAGGCTTTAGATGCATTAAAAGCAAAAGCTGGACAAAAAGGCCCATTAACTGGTGGCGGTATAAAAAAATCCGGCAAAAAATGAAACAATTCATTGTTGTGAAAATAATGTATTAATCTACTATCAAATTTTAATTCTATTCAAAATTTACATTTTATTAGAAATGATAATTTTTTTTTTCACAATAAATTACAATTTATGAAAGAAAGCGCCATTGTTTAGTATTTAATTAGTTATTTGTTTATTGATTATATTTTTTTTTTTGTTTTGTTTTTTTTTTTTTGGTGTTGTTGGTATCTTGTGTTGCATTCGAAGACTGTCCGGTGAATAAAATTTATTATTGATATAAATTTTATTGGATGGTGGTGAATTATTTACAGTTGTATTTTCCATAGTATTTCCATCATTCATTTGACTTTTATTATTGTAGAGATCTTCCAACGTATCAAATTCTTTTAAATTATCGCTCGAATAATCATTATCGCTTGACATATAACTATTGCTCGAACTATATTCATCAATCGAACTATCAATATCGGTTGCACAATTTTCATCGTTGTTATAACTTTCATCACTGCATTTATCATAGCGCAAATTTGAAAAGCTTCCAATACTATCAGCTGCATCGTATGATTCATGCCAATTTTGAATTGGACTGGTTTGAATGGCACAATTTTTAAATAAACGTTGATCAGTTTCAATACAATTATCACGTTTCTGAATGGGTGAACATTGTACACCAATTGATTTGTATTGCTTCAGAATTTGTCCATTATCAGCCGATTCGGTTTTGAATAAATCGGACGATTCGTGAATTTTACCTTTTTCGCTATTATATTGAGTTTCTTCTGAATCGTTGTTTGAATTTTGTTTATATTCAAGATCTTGATATGTTGTTAACAAATGATTTTCAAAAATGCTGGGTGATGAACCGGATTTTTTGCCTTCGATTTTGTTTTTTTGTGATTTGACTGACGTATTTTGTGATTTTATTGGCAATGCTATTCGTTTACTATTTGCCTTTTGTGTTCGGTCATTTGATGCATTTGATTTTTGTAAATTTGCTTTGCGTGAACTTGCTTTGCGCGCCATTATTTTGTTTCTAATTTGTGATCTGTAAAATTGCCATGTGATTCATTCATTTTTCTTACTATTCACCGTTATGCACTTTTCGAAAAACGTTTCATTCTTTCTCTTTCTCTTTCTTTCTCTTTCTTTCTCTCTCTCGCTCTCTACACTGAATTTTGACATAAAGTATACAACAATATGGCAACTCAGCAACAAAATCGGAAATATGATAATGATTTTGATAATGAAATAAAATAAAAAAAAAATTAAAGAAAATAAAATGCTCGGATTTGTTATTTGTATATTTTGTTTAAAATAAATAAATAGCCTGAATTCGACTATGTAATACAATAATGATAGTTATCGTTTACACCAATAATTTGTTTTATTATTTACTTTTCCTTTTTGTTCATTTATTGAATAGTTATCAATTAACTAAAAAAATTTAAAAACTAATTTATAAAAAAAAAAAATCAATTGATCGCACTTGTCTCTTTATCGTTTATTTTTCTCTTCTTTTCTTTCAGCTGAATTTTTTAATTAATACATAAACTAAAATGTTTTAGCATCAGTTTTGGTTTAAGTTTTGTAGCCTGTTTTTCTCTCTCTATCTCCCTCCCACTCTCTCCCGCTTTCTCTCTCTCTCTCTCTCTCGCTTTTAATTTAATTTTTTTTTTTTGTTCTATACCATTTCGTTCAACAGTGTGTCTTTGTGTATGTTTGTGCATTCATTGTTTCAACAAATTTTTTATTTGTGCCGTCAAATTGAATATTTTTCAAAAATTTATGTAAATGCTGCAATCATATTGTAAAGCTGCATTAACACTTGAATGTGCGCTGGTAAGCATGATATTCGATCATTTGTATTTGGATCAATAGCGAGCCAAGATAAGAAATTATAACTTTCAAGAATATATCTCATTGTATCGGCAGTGTATGGTGAATCAAGTGGATGGATTCCAGCATGTGAGAAACGTTGATTAATATATTCATTTGAATTTTGATGTATCAATGGACTATGAATATGCAATGAACTTTTCAAAAATACAGGATTCACATTTTCCAATTGTGGACAATTCACCCAGAACCATGGTGGCATTCGATTGATTGGTGCCGTTGAAACCATAAATCCAATCGCTAATGGTTGCGCCATCATTTGTCCAAACTGTAAATTGCAAATTAAGACAAAGCATTAAAGTAATGAAAATATAACAAAAAAAAAAAAAAACAAAAAAATCAACTATTGAAATGATTATTATTGGTAATATTTTACTCACTTCATCGGACGTATTATGTAATTGCATTTGCATATTGTTAGTATCACAGTCTGATTCGAGCTTAACTTGATGTCCAAGTCCGCTCATATTCACCGATAACATTAAATTAGCATTTGGTTTTTGATCATGGTCTTGCTTTGATACTTGGGCCATTTCCACTTTTTGACTTAACAATTGATGATCTTCATTTGGATTAACATTTTCCAATTTAACATCAAGCGTTGGATCATCTTGTGGATTATCCGTTGGCAATTGAATTTCATCTGTGAAATGATCTATAAAAAGCAATAAATTGAGCATTTTTCATTTATTGCATTTATTTTACGTTTAAAAGAATTCTTTTTAACTTACTTTCCCAATCATTGCTAAGAAAATCTTCGATATTATTCATATTAACATCGTCCATTCCATCCATATTCAAATCAATACCCTCAATTCCATCCATGCTATCGATGCCATTTAAATTGTCAATTCCATTTAAATTGTCAATTCCATTTAGTCTAAAGAGAGATAGAGAGACACGTATGAACATATGAAATAGAGAATTTTTTAAATTCAATCATTCGAGAAAGAAAAAAAAAAGCGTAAAATGCTTACCCGCCTAAACCATTGATATTATTAACACCTGCCAAGTTGTTAATATTGTTCATATTGTTGAGTGCATTCAAGGCATTCATTCCTGCATTGTTAATATTCATTCCAGTGTTCATATTCATACCGTTGATATTATTCAAACCGCCAATTCCATTGATATTATTAATGGAATTCATGCCATTCAGCGAGCCCATATTATTTAGTGAACCCATATTGCCACTCAATGCACTTATTCCGGCCATACCCTGAGCGCTATTACCCAAGCTAACAAATAATTCCTCTTCGCTAAAATCGGTGATGTGATGCTCGGGATACGTTTGAACCGCCTTGAGGAAAATTGAAATAAGAAAAAAAAAAAAAAAATGACAATTTATTGTGTTTAGTTGAATTACATCAATAATGCTCTTTTTGTATATAAAACATTTTATTTAATTATAAATCCTTACCTGTGCCGATGCATTGATTGGTAATACTAAAATGTGTGTACATGATAGATCGCTTGGTGTTGAAAGTGTTGATTGCATTGCAATTTGACTGAAACGTTCGTCGGGCGTAAATTGATCGGATAGAATACGGAATGAAATATCTGGTTCAAGTGTAAGAAGACAGGCACTAACAATACTTGGACAACTATGTAAATACATCATTGAACATTGATCACATACATCTTTTAATTGTTTGGAAATTTTTACAAGGCTCGATTTACATAATAGCCAACTCCATGCTTTTAATTCACCATGACCGATACGACCAACGCGACCAATTACAATACGCCATTGTTGTGATGTTTGTGAAATAATGCCAATAATGAAATCCATTAATTTTTGTAAACTTTGACGACGAATTGAATCACCGCGATTTTTTAAATTTTGCTCTGAATTTACAACTTCAATATTTATTGTTATCGTTTCCAATAATTCGCCACGTTCATCTGTTGCTACAGCCAATAACCATTTTTGATCTTCTGATAAACAATAATTACAATATAATACCGATGATGGTGTATCAACTGTGCTTGCACCAAATACTTCACTACTTTCAATGGTTTCCTCGCGTCCAGATAGAATATATGGTGGCGCATACAATTTATACGGTGTTCGATTGTTTTGATCTTTATTTTTAATAATCATTTGTAAATTGGCTGCAGTTCCAAAGCCGGTCAACACTTTTGCAGTCACATCATGCGTTAAATTACGACGACATTGTGAAAAAATGCTCAATGCTAAACATCGCATTTGATCAGCAGCACGTAGTAAATCACAGTTTTGTCCCATTTCTAAAATACTTTCCATGGATAGAATTTGTAGTTTAATATTGTTACGAATGGAATCCGGAACGGCATTCAAAATTTTCGAATAGCTTCGCAATAAGGCGATACATGATATACGTTGCAAATCTTCAGATTCATGACCAAATGATAATGGATTTAATACGTAAATTATGATGCATGGTGGAATTTCATCATTGGCCTCATTTTGATTTGTTAATACAATTGGTTCATTTGGCATTGTTGATGATGATTGCGGTGTTTGTGCACTATTATATGATGCATTTGAATCGCATTCATTTTCAAATGATGAATTTTGCTCTTTATTTTCTGAACCACTGTATGAAAATTCCGGTGTATCTGGATGAAAAATTGGACTTGACATTGATTTATCTTTGTATACATCTTTTATATTAAAACCTTCTGGTTCTGGATCCAAAATACTTTTATCCGATGAAATATTTGTTAAATATGGTACAAGATGTTGTTGGCATGTTTGTACATATGATTTCATAATTTCAATTGTTTTATTATCCTCAAATAATGCATATAAATCTTCAAATTCATCATTAACAATATCAGTTTGGGCTTTGCTTGAACGTAATATGCCATCACAGCCTTTAATTGGGCAATGTCTACCTAATTTACACATTTCATACATTGTGCTTAGCTCTTTAAAAAATTGCTTCGCTTCATCAACAATATAATCATTGTCCGGTGTAATAACAATATATGCAACATCACGTGTATATGAATATGGTTCAAGCATAAGTTGATCCCAATATTGAATTGCAAATGGTGATACAGATAACCATTCTTTTTCATGGCCAACAATTATCGATGGTATTGGTTGTGGTTCACATTGTCCCGATTGTGTTGATGCTAAGCGATGAAATTGACGCCATGTCAATGGGCCCTGTATTGCATATGGTGCTTCCCACATTCGTGTCATGTATTTTTTATTAAATGAACCTTGTAACATTGGCATTAACATTTGCATAAATTTCAATACATCTTTATTATTTGTTGGTACACTTGCTTTTATGTATGGCCATTTATGTACATTCATATATGATTCAGTTGATTTAACAATGGTATTTGTTTTACGTAATTTTTGTTGACTTTCCAATTTGCTATGATTTAATGCCAATCGTATTATATCCTGTGCATCGCAATATTCAACAACATTTATAAATGCATCTTCAAAACTATAATAGCATGCATTATTCACAAAACGAATTGATCGTTGTACGGAATTTGTTGAATTTTGTACACATGTGCATTGCTCTTGTATATAATCCATAATAACTTGTGATATTGGTCCGCATATTTTTTCCATACCAAATAGAAAATCATTGCCACTTGATGCGCTTTTTAATAATAATGATCGTTTTTCACGCACTTTTTGATCTTGTGGATCTTCGGCCATGCCAGTTATTTCATTTTCATCATCATAAAATAAACCAGCCTTATGCGATAAACGACGATTCACAATACCACTATAGCCACATGTACAATGAATTGGATCGGCATCTAAATAGCCCATTAAATGAGCATTTTTTATACGCATATTTCGGTCATTTTCCGTTTCAAATTGTCCAATTGGATTTAAATTTAATGCAATATCAGGCACGTATTCCATAAATGAATTTCCATTGGATGGTAAATATCGGCCTGAATCCAAACCCCGTATATTTCCAAATGTTCCATCGCTTGCTGTATGACAAACGCATAACGAACAACTATTGAAATTATGATCACGGAATACATTTAACGATGTATCGTATAAAAGTAAATTCAGTATTAATGCATTCGTTTCGGGCAAACGTTGCACAGGTTGCGCAATATTTTCCAAATAGTTTTCTAAAATGGATAAAATTTTATTTCATGTTAGAATGTTTTCAATATGCAATGAAAAGACAATTTTTTGTTCTCTAAAAAAATCTAGTTTTTTTTTTTTTTTTTTTTTTTTTTTTTTGGTTGAAAGTGTACTCTGAACCAATAATTTGTTACACTTTTCAAGACAATATTTGATTCAAATTTAAAGAGATCATTTTATTTCATAAATTGCTCACCATTTTTATGATAATACGACGACAATGACATTTCCGGACTCGAATCGGTGCTAACATTTTGAAGTGGTGGCAAAACTGATGCATTGCATGGCCCAATGGCACATTCATCACATGATGAATTGTCTGAATCATCTAAATCATTAGCATCAGAATCATCTGATTCTGATTCGCTGGAACTGTATGCCATTTGTTGTTCACCTTCAAGCATTATCGTTGAATTATTTTCAAATTGAAATGAATCCGTGCCGAATGAATCAAATGTTGCCAAACTATTGGCCATTTCAATATTTCGTTGATACTTATGAAATTTTCGAATATTTACTTCTTCATTATACACTTCGCTATCATAATCCAAATTAATTTTCACTTTGATTACTTTTTTCGGTTTTTCATTATCAAATTCTTCCACGCTACTGCTACTCTTATCTAAATTTGTATTGTTCGTTATTTGACCATTGGCATCATCACGTTGTTTTAAATTATTATCATTTGAAACATTCTTTTCCGTTTTAACATTAGCTTTATGATACGATTCCATTTTAATATCATTAAAATTATTTCCCGAATCATTACTATTATCATCACTGCCATTATTATCATACAATGAACAATCACCAGTTGGACCATTTTTATCCGATTTTCGTGATTTTTGTCCTTTATCCACTTTTTTCGAACTATTCGATTTTTTACCCGATTTCTTTTTATCTGTATCACTGTCCGTATCACTTTCGCTTTCATTTCGAATATCTGTATCGCTAATTGGTTCATCTTTGATATGCACATTTCGGCCATCGTATTTAATTTGGCCACTTTTTGATGAACCTTCTTTTTTAACAACATAACTTGATTTAATACCATCTGAATTATTTGCAACTTGTCCGGCTAATGTATTCTGATTTCTTTGCTTATTTTTTGTTTTACTTTTACTAAAACATAAGCCACTTTTACTGCTCAAATTACCACTGTATCGACTTCGTTTGTTACCAGCAATATTTGATGATTCCCAAGATGGTCGATAAACGAAAGTGTTCTGCAAACAGACTTGTTGTGATGGTTTTATATTAGTCAATGGTGCATATTTTGATGAAATAAACATTCGCGATGCTGATGATGACGACGATGACATATTATTGTATGTCCAATCCTACATTAAATAAAAGAAATCATAGTGTTTGTTTTAATTTGAGATAGGTATTTCGATTTTATTTTTATTTTTTTTTTTTTTTTTTTTGCTCAAAACTCACTTGCATCGATTCTTCATTGGAATTATCAGAACAATCTGGATCAACCACTCCAAGATCAGTTAAAAGTGAAAAATTTCGTGTACCGCCAAAGTAAACGTCATTGAAATTTGGTGGACTACACAAAATATCAGGACTGTTCAAATCATAATCGGATAAATTGGAATTCTATTTGGAGAAAAATGGAAAAAAGAAACCCATTTAGAAACAATCGTAAACTTGAATTTTAATCATTTAATAGAGTTTTTTTAGTTCTATATGAACATTTTTTTTTACATGATAGAAGCATTGTATACAGCGTTGTTGATAAAGTCAATTAATTTGATTTCTTTTAAAAAGACTCAAATTACTTTAAAAATAAATGTTCACATAGAGCGGTTTTATTAGTTTGTTAAAAAAAAACAAACTTAATGAAAAATACATAATAGATATGCTTCCGCAAAGCGGATTCAAGTCTTGTTTTAATTAGTTTAATATGTTTGTACGAACCGATTCACTGTCATTGTAATAATCTTGATCAACATCTTCATCGGATGTATGAAAACTGTCGGACATTGATTTACTCTCAACACTGTTTGGTAGAGTAATTTTAAAATCAGCCAATTGAACATTTTGTTTTGCATACAATTCTTTTATTTCTTGGAAAATTGCACTTGATGTAAATTCTTCACTGGCTTTAAATCGTTTTACTGGATGACTCATCCATGCTTGCCATGTTGAAAAATCATACAATGATTGTGGTAGCTCACTACATTCAGCAATCAAATCACGATTACGAATTGTCAAATTTGGCTTTTTCATTAATGATGCAATTGTCTCTAAATTTAGCATATTTCGTTTGATCAATTGCATGCTATTGCTATAAAATTTTCGTTTTAATGGTTTTAAAATGCGTTTTCGTTTTGAATTTTCTTTAGCTTTTTTACTAGATGATGATGCTCCCAAGGGATTTGCTGATGTGCTAGCATTTTCAATATCACTGGATTTTGCTGATTTATCTGTTTTACTGCTCGATTTGCTGGTCTTTTTTGATGATTCAACTTTTCCATGTTTTGATTTTTTGCTACTCTTCGACGATCGGCCACTACTGCTTGACGTTGATTTACTTGCGGTTGCATCATTGTCGGAATTTTTCGATTTTTTTACACCATCACCATTATTTTTGGATGAATATTTTTTCTCAACAACTGCAGTTGGCAATACATCAATATCATCATGGCTGGAACTTTGTGTAATTTGTTCGGGTGGAAATTCTGTAGGATTTTCAATTTTAATTTCAATTTCTCGTGTCATGTCGTTTGGTCGATTTTTTAACAAATCCATTGGATTTAAATTGTCTTTGATGCGAACACCATCACCAAATGTTTGAACATTATCAATGGATTTCGAATGCTTTTCACTAGCTAATGTTGGATCCATACAATGAGCCACATTCATATGTTCTCTTGCTGGGCTAATGTATGGTGTTGATGATTTACTAAATCGATCATCATTTCGAATATTTTCCGAATTATTATTTGGACTATTGCCACGTTTTCGTTCACATTCCGATGAACTTGGGGATTTAATTGAATCCATTATTTGCGATAGACTTTCCGAATCTAAATCAATGCCGGAAATACTTGTTGATGTTGTTGGTAATATTTGACTTAAACCAATGTCGTCTTTTCTCTTGTTTGGATCGTTAATTAAAATGTCTGCTAAATAAAAAAAAAAAAATCATAATAATTTAGAATGATGGATTTTTGAGAATAAAAGTAAATAAGATAATATAATAATATTCATGAAATTTAAAACATAACATTTCAATTATATTGAATTAGGAAATGTTGAATATTTACCCAAAATACCACTTTGATTGGAATCTTGCATGCTGTGTTCGTCTAAAAAATTCAATGAAAATACCATTTCATCGCCGGTTTTTGATGCTGTTTCACCTTTTTCTTGACCACTACCTAAACTTTTTGTACGATCCAAAGCGTCACCACTTTCATGCGTGCCAATTGCATTTAAGGAACAAATTTCACTTTGTTTATTCACTGAATCATCCGCACGAAAATCATCACTTTTCTTTCCGGCACCATCAATATTACCTACATCTGGATTTGTTAATCCTTTTAATTTATCTTTGCTAGAATTGTCCGTAGAAAATGGGCTTTTACCAATTTTATTAACATTATCACATGTTACCGATTCATTGGTTAAATTGGAATCTTGTGATTCTAATAAATTTTTACCAAGCAATTCCCCCGGTTCCATAATATCTTTATCGGTAATACGTGAACTATCCATTGATTCAGTTTTGCTCATGCTTGGTGAATTTTCATTTTGTTTATTGTCATTACTGTCACGATTATCATTACTATTGGTGTCATTATTGTCACTCAAATTTGAATAATCGGCCGAAATTAATGTATTCAAGCTAATTGGTGCTGGGCTTATATAATTGGCGATACTTTCAAAATTTTCATTATTTCGAATTGAAATATTTTCAGTTTTACGCGAGTTAATACTATCCGGTTTAATATCATATTCATCATCGGATATATTATCCGTATGTAAATCGGACATTGCATTATCATCTTCAACACTTTTTGAACCAATTGTACTGTCCAAATTCAATCCAATGCATGATGAAACGCTTTTTAATTTTGCCTCAGAATTTGTTGACGATTTATTTTGTCCATCATGCTCTCGTTGGCTTGTCGTTGCATCTAATCCTTTTGAACTACATTCGCGCATAAGATTGAATGTATTTAAACATTTTAGATCTTTTTCATCACTGTTTGAATCGCTTGTATCACTCGTATTTAGATCATCTAAAAAGTTCATCGAATAGGTTAATTGATCATTGCTGCTAGTACTTTTTAATTCGGATTTTGTGTTACCATCGATATTAACATTATCCGATTTTATAGGAACATCATTTGATTTAATTGTTAAATTTGTTACAAAATCATGCGAACGACTACTTTTGGCACTGTCATTCGATGAATCATCAACTTCATCAACAAAATCGCCAACATCTGAATCACTAATATTGCTGTGGTTGTCATTCGATAAATTTGAACTCAACATATTATCATTTGGTAAATTATCCTTGTTGCAATGCATACCAAACGATCGTCCAGCATCAATATTATCACCAATACACCCTAATTTATCACCTGTTTTTGGGCTCTTTTGTAAACCATCACTGCCAATCTCTTTTTTAATGTTACCGCTCATTGTGGCTGCATCTGTTGAATTGTCAATATCAGTTAATAAAATCTTTTCTAGACAATCACTTGCATCCTTACATTTTAATGCATCATTGTCATCTTCATTGAAATTGGATTTTTTACTTTTTCCATCAGTGCATTTGTTTGGTGAATGCTTTTTCTGCTCATTGTCCGATGTTTCATCCTCTTCTTCTTCATTTTCCGAATTGTCTGTACTTTCATCATCATCTGAATCATCTGAATCGTCTGAATCATCATCGGTATCATCACTGTCACTGTCACTACTTTCATTGTGATTTTTTTCATCTTTATGCTGATTATTATCTGATTTTTTATTTTGTTCATTTGATTCAAATGACATTTTTGTTTCAGTTTCATTGAGTTCATTTTCACCCTCGCCAAAGATATTTTCCAATGCGCTATTCAAAAAATTCGTATCATTCAATGTACTACCTTCAAGTAAATCCATATCGGCCGATAAATGTTCGGTTTTTATACTGATATCTAACATATTTGACATATTTGCATTGTCAATATTTGCTGAATCAGATGTTGATAATCCTAAATTTTTATCAGGATCAGTTTTCATATGGAGAATTTTATCCTTAATTTCATCGTCACTTAATGATTTGCCACTCTCTTTAACACATTCGTTTGGCGATATTTGTTCACCTGTAACCACTTTATCGATAATATTGTCTGGCGATGGATTTGGTGTTAATTGATTATTCTGTGGTTGCTCCGATGTTAATACAAACGGTGAATGGGTGTCATCGTAGTCACTGGATGAATTTAAAAAATTTTGTAATTCATACTGTGATGATAATTGATTCGGTGATGGTATTGGAAGTGCTTGCTGTAAAACAAAAAAAAAAAAAACAATTTAATTAAATGCATAATCACGGCTATTCATAGAATAAAAATGTATTTTCAATGAAATTGTTGTATGAAATGAATGCACTAAAAGAAGAAGAAAAATCAAATCAATTCATAGTTATTTACCGATTCATATTCGGGTGGTGAAACCGAATGTGGATATTGGAAATACGGTGATAATTCCGGGCTTGATGGTGTTCCCATTGATGTAATAGCAGACGATATATCAGCCATTAGTTGGTTGCTTTGACTTAGACCACAATGTGATGATTTATCAGGAGTTTTTCGTCTATAATTGAATAATAAATGGATTTTATGTCATTGTCATTCATGTTGTGTACATAAATATATACACACGCTGGGAATAATATGAAAATAATTTCACTTACATGGTACAATTACAAACAGTTTTTGTAGTTGGATGCTCAAAATATGGTTCTTTATCGTTGGTATTTTCCGTACAATTTTCGGCTTCAGATTGATTTGTTGCCAAAATTTGTGAACTAATTACACATTCTTGCCATACCCGTTCACCAATAATATTTTCGACACCAAATGGTGCTTGAATTTTATTTTCATTTTCGATTTCATTCATGTCATCCTGTTGGCACATTTTTGGAATCGAATTAAATGAAAATTCTTCATCATCGATGTCAGTAACAAGTACATATTTGGCAGGATAACACATTTTAACACCGCCCGTAATAATTTCAACAACCGGTGGATAATGGTATTCAGTCTTGCGAAGCAATGGATAAAAAATTGACCATTCTTTGAGTGTTTTCTTTGTAATTGGATCAGATGGTTTATAATATTTGCCGGTTAATGTACCGGCCAAACCGTACGGCGCCAGAATGACCGGATGCTGATTAAAATCACTATTTATTGCTGCCTCTTTGACATGATCCAATGTTAAACGTCGAACATTTGGATGATTACGTAAATCAATTGATGTACACACCGTACTTTCGCCATGAACGAAAAATCCAAACGAAAATGACATATGATGATAGCTGAAAATACAATATTTTTGGATTTTTTTTTTTTTTTTATTCAATAAATCGTAATTATTTCATGTTTTAATTCATGATTTATGGAAACAACTTTGTTCGAAAATGAACGAAGACTATTAAAAATTCTTGATATAATAGTCCCTGAGATATTTTTCAATGTATATAAACAACTTTTCTCTTGGATTTCGTAATAGTCAAAGTAACATCAATCTAGAGAATGCACTTTTGAACAATATCGAATTCCAATTTATAAAAATAAGGATTTTAGGTTGAGTTTTTCATATTTACCCATTTTCAATTGAGCAATTCTGTCTTGTACATGGCTGTACAAACCATTTACCTAACCGCATTACACCTCTCGACAATAAACATCTAAAATGACAATACAATTTCAATTTAGTTTTCTTTTTTCAATTCAATTTCAAAAAAAAAGACGATTTATCAAATAATTACCGTTCGATCAAATTGTGTAGAGCTTTGAATAATAGAGATCTACATTCGTAACTAATACCTAAAGGGGAAAGAACGAAAGTAAATAAAAATAAATATTGTAAATATCTTGCAAATATTGTAAATATTATGAATATTTATAAATATACTAAATATCATAAATCTATTGAGTAGATCGAGAGGAGAGTACGTAAAAAAATTCAAAATAATTTTGAAAAAGGAGAATATGGAAAACATCAATTCGGCTATACTAAAGAGGAGAGCATGTTTACTTAAATACTAAATACAACGCAAAATCGTAAAATCCGTACTCTCTTTTAACCATTTTTAGTGTTACAATTACTTATTCTCCTTTTTTGCTATAAAGTTTGATGAACATACTCTCCTCTCGATCTACTCAATAGAAATATGCTAAACATATGACTAAATATTGTTTAAATTTTTCCATTTAATTACCATTTTCGTAAGAACCTTCAGCAGTTTCAACGGTTGGTTTCATAAGCTCAGGTACAAGCAATTCATTTAGATCTGGCTCATCACCATACCAAAATATCCATAACTCTTTCGATGTTTTTAATGACAATGGTGGATATGTGACGGAATTTTGAGCACGGGCATCATATAAATTAGGATTAAATGAATCATTTTTCTTTGATGAAATGCGTCGCCAAACGCACAAAATATTTTCACGTAAGCATCTTGCGTATGAACGTAGAATTGGATCTTTAAGCGGTTCATTTGTGGGATCCACAAATACAAATTTTCGCCACCGAATGCCACACAAGTCAGTCTAAATCGATTTGAAAGAAGAGAAAAAAAAAAATGAAAACATGAATTGAAATAATAGCGAAATTTCATTGGTTGAAAACGAATAATTCGGAAAATTAGGAGAATCAAAAAAAAAAAAAAAAAAAAAAAAAGAAAAACAATCAAAATTGAACAAAATATTCGATATATAAATTGCATAAACTTGAAAATGGAAAAAGTAGGAGAGAAAATTGTTAAAAGTCGTTTGATGTGCCTTAGTGAATTTGAACTAACATGTAACAGTGATGCATTGAAAAAGATCTAGTCAATTTAAATTCGATAAACCACGATAAACACACAAAAAACGAAAACAAATAAAAAAAAAAAAAAAAAAAATAGATGAAAATGAGTTAGAGCTTAGGCTTGAATCATTAATTTATGTTTTTATCGTATGTTATATTACGATGCACAACGATGAAAGTTATTCATAAAGCATATGTTGTTTGACACACATTTTATCTCTTTCTTTATTTTTACAATTCATTCTGTTTTTTTTTTTTTTTACTCTTTTCAGGGGTAAACGACTTTCAAATTGTAGCAACAACAACCAAACAAACAAATCAACGAATGAAATTTATTCACTAAGTCTTTCTCCCACAAAAATGTGTATGTGAATACAATTGTTTTTACGATCAATTTCGAACTATAATACAATCCAATTATAATCTAAATAGAAACACCAACACATACATCATCACCATTACCATCACTAACACAAATAACATAAAAACAACAACGGAGAAAAAGAGAAGAAAAACACATAGCAAAAAATCTATTTGAAAAGAAATAACAAGAAAATGGGCAAATGTTTACCAATGCAAAAAAGTTTGTATGACAATCTTCCAGGCTGCCACTATTTGATATAACTGGAGGATTCATCATCTTGATTCACTGTCAATGGTTATTCCCGATGAATTGGTTTGGTTTGGATACCCACACAGCTTGCACTCAATCTTTTCCTGATCGCGTTGATTTTTTTTTTTTTTTTTTTTCTTTTAAACTCTTTTCTCACTCACTTTGTGTATGCATATATATTTAAATATATATATATATATATAGATATATATACATATATGGAAAGACGTGTATATATATGTCAAGTATTTTTCCCTAAAATTTTCTTTCGTTTCTATCTGTATACTATCACTATTGAATATTTGTATTTCATTATACTGGATTAAAAAAAAAAAATTGTAATTTTTTTTTTTTTTTTTTTGTGATTAACAACCAATTGGCTTTTATTAAAAAATTTCTTTTTTCTATTACACGTATTCACTCATTTTGGCATTGTAATTAATGTTCGTGCCAATTCAACGATGATTTTAGTATTGAAAATTTATCTAAAACAAACACACTGAACACCTTTAATGGCGATTCTACAAATGGCGGCCATTGAATTTTTAAGCTGTACAAATCATTTCTGCTACAATGTTAAAAAGGGAATACAAACAAATACACATTCGTGTGTATACAATTGGTACGAATACAAGTAAAAAAAACAACGTCAAAACCAGTGTAGACAAAACACTTTTGACATTTTCAAACTCCTTATTTTTTTCATCATCTTCTTCTTCTTCTTCTATCTCTTTCGTATACACAATCCCAATTGGAAATTTCAAATGATTTCGAATCAAATTGATAAATTATACTTTTGTTGCAAAATTAATATGGAAAATGTAACAAAAAAGCATTCAATATAATTTGTTTGTTATCAATTTAAAAACATGTTTTACAAATTTGTATAAGTTTAAACTTTGTGAAGTTTTTTTTTTTTTAGAATAAAAGGAGATGAATGTATGTTGTATCGAAAAACCTACCAAAGTCACTTTGGACACTTTGTTTAGAAGAGCTGATTTTATATTTGTCAGTAAATTTTTTGTTTTTTTGATTATATTCAATTAATCCAACTGAAGAGAAATGTGTTTAATTACGAAAAAAAAAAAAAAAATAAAAAAATAAAAAATCTAAAATAAAATTATAATAAACCGTTCTACTAAGCAGTAATGTGCAATTAAAACAATTGTCATATTCTCGAACTGAAAAAAAAAAATCAAATTGGTATTTCAATGAAATCATAGTGAAAGGAATTTTATACGATTATATTTTTAAATGATATTACTCCAGAGTACGTTTAACGTAAAATTCCATAAGAGTACGTTTGTTATTTATTTTTTATTGATGATTTACTCTGTAGCATATTTATTTGAATAAAGCGCTTTGGAATTTGAAGAATATTCGAAATATGCGAAAATTCAAGTTGTTCGAAAATGTCGATTAGCCAATCAGAAACGTGAACGAAACGTATTTCGAAATGATAACCAATCCAAGACAGCCAACACCAATAAGCCTAAATTTTCAGCTTTTTGTTTTGTGCATTGAATAGTTAGTCATAGTGTGTACCGGCAATATTTCTTCATTTTTTCATTATATGAAAACAGCTACAAACAGAGCATCGAATTACAATAAGAAGGAATATTCCAATTCCATATCTTGAGCATACTAGTTGTGCCGTTTTTGCATTTCATTTTATATAGATAATTTTATTTTTGTTTAAAAAAAAATTGTTTTCATTTTTCCCTGAATTCCACTCAGAATAAAATCAACAAAAAATATAAAGAGTGGAGAAAAAAAAAAAAGATAAAATGTTGTTCAAATCGGTAGTTGTTTTTGTGACGCTTTTTGCGTTTTCATTGGCAAGTGATGTTTTAGAGCTTAGTGATGATGATTTCAACACAAGAGTTGCTGAAACTGAAACCACATTAGTTATGTTCTATGCACCATGGTAAGAGATGTTTTTTTTTTTCTTTTTTGTTGTTGTTGTTGTTGTTTGACTAACAAATAATAAAATTTCGCTTAACAAAACACATGTTTACCTATGACTATATTTAATTTCTTGTAATGAAAAATTTCGAATTTGATACTCTTTGTCTATGGACATGTTGAATTTATATTCTAATTGAATTACTCTATCCGGTTGGGGAGGTTTTTTTTTTTCATTTCTTTTTATTTTGTTGAAAAAATAATTATTTTAATGAAATTATGTATTCTGAATTGTGTATATTATTAAAACAGGTGCGGTCATTGTAAACGTTTAAAACCTGAATATGCTCATGCATCAGAATTGTTACGTGGCTCTGATCCACCAATTGCTTTGGCTCAAATCGATTGTACCGAGGCTGGTAAAGAAATATGTAGTAAATACGCTGTCAGCGGTTATCCAACTTTGAAAATTTTCAAAAATGGTAAATTTTCCGCTGAATATAATGGTCCCAGAGAAGCAGGTACGTGAAAATATTACACGCAAACATAATTAATTTACATGCATACATAAAAATACATATAACAATGTTTGAAAGCAGACTTGAGCATTACTAATACAAACAATTGTCAAGAGACAGAAACATTTTAACATTTATATGTATTTAACTGAAAAACAAATTATTTTTACATTCCATAAAAAAAAAAATTCATTATTTTTTTTTTTTTTTTTTTTTTTATCTTTTTTAATCTTTTTTAAATTATTATCATTTATTTGCGGTTTTTTTAATTAATAAATTTAATAAATCGATATAGTTTTCTTTTTTTTCTTCTTCAAATTATAAGAAAAAAACTTGATGCTGATGATAATTGTTCTTTTTTTGTTCTCATAAAATATTTCGTTTAGCTGGTATTGTCAAATATATGCGCGCACAAAGTGGTCCAGCCTCAAAAGAGTTGAACTCATTGGCTGAATTGGAAAAATATTTGCAAGTACAAGAAACAACACTTATTGGATTTTTCGAACATGAAAGTGCATTGAAAACAGCATTCATGGTATATAATCATATAATATTTACAATATTTGCAAAATTAGCATGATATTTACAATATTTATTTTTATTTACTTTTCCCCCTTAGGCATATGCCGATAAATATCGTGAAAAGCAACGTTTTGGACATTCAGCTGCTCCTGATGTTTTGAAAAAATACGGTGGTAACGATCAAATTATTTTGTTCCGTGCACCACAATACAATAATAAATTCGAAGATAGCCAAGTTAAATTTGAAGGTACAAGTCTTAATGAATTGATTCCATTTGTGGAAAAAAATTATCATGGTTTGGTTGGACATCGCACACGTGACAATGCTCCTGATTTTAAACCACCATTTATTATTGCTTACTATGCCGTTGATTATGCTAACAATGCAAAAGGCACCAATTATTGGCGTAACCGTATCTTGAAAGTTGTTAAACAATACACTGGCCCATATAAATTTGCTATTAGCAATAAAGATGATTTCCAACATGAACTCAACGAATACGGTTATGATTACATTGGTGATAAGCCAGTACTTTTGGCTCGTAATGAAAAGAACCAGAAGTTCATCATGAAAGGTGAATTCTCGTAAGTATTTTCATAAAATTTATTTGTCTATTTCGATTTAATCAACGATTTGTTATGAATTTTTGTTATAGAATTGAAAATTTGGAAAAATTTTTGAAACAACTGGAAGATGGTTCAATGCTACCATATATTAAATCTGAACAAACCCCAGCCAAAAACAATGGACCAGTCAAAATTGCTGTTGCAAAGAACTTTGATGATGTTGTTACCAATAATGGCAAAGATACTCTCATCGAATTTTATGCTCCATGGTATGTGCCTGCTGGCTTTTATTTCAAAAAATTGTACAATTGATACTCTTGCATCTTTTCACATTCGATGTGTGCTAAATTCGAAAAAAAAAAAAAATGTCTTTCATTTCAGGTGCGGTCACTGCAAAAAATTGGCCCCAATTTTCGATGAACTTGGTGAAAAAATGAGCGAAGAAGATGTTTCAATTGTTAAATTCGATGCGACAGCCAATGATGTACCACCAGAATTTGAAGTTCGTGGATTCCCAACATTGTTCTGGTTGCCAAAAGATTCAAAATCAAAACCAATCAAATATGAAGGTGGCCGTGAATTGAACGATTTTCTTAAATACATTGCCAAGCATGCTACTAATGAATTAAAGGGACTTGACCGTAGCGGTAATCCTAAGAAAACCGAATTGTAAATTGAAGAACAACTCCACAAAAAAAAAAAAAAAAAAAAAAAAAAAAATAAAACAGATTAAGAAGAATGAAATATTTAAAATAGTAAAAAAACACACTGAGATAACAGAACAATTTGAGATAAGAAATTTAACATTCAATATGTATTGTGAGCAAACTTTTTTTTTTTCTCAAAAAAATCATTCTAAATAGAAGTGAAAAATGGATGAATCAAGATGAACCGTAGTGGATAATACTGATGTAATTATTTTAAAGAAAATTTGAGATAATAAAAAAGCCGCTACATGAACAAAATGAATGTATTCTGTGAATAGACTTTTTCTTACGCTTTGCGATAAGATTGTATATCCGGTACAGTGTTGATGCTTATACTACAATTCAGAGTATTCGGATGTCGGTTTTCACATCCATTACTTAAATTGTAAGGATTGGCCACAAAGATTTTTCATACATACAATGAAATACTGCGTTTTTTTTTCCACATATATTCGGCAAATAAATAGATACTTTTCTGAACACACCCCCAAGATTTCACTCCTTAAAAACATAGGATCATCTTAAAACTACCTAATTTTGTAGATGGATTCACCCATGACAGGATGACATTTTGCTGGTGATGTGTTCATAAAATGAAACGCCTCGATGATATCTACAATTTTGCCGGAGACACCAAAGTGAAATTCCTAACCGTTTAGAAGTTAGAATTTGATGAAAACCCAATTCTTTACGTTTTATAGGCGCCTGGTACAGATTTACCAAATGCTGTAACACATTACATTTAGCATTACAGGCAAAAGTAATGTTAGAGTAACGGCGGTAATGAAAGCAGTAACAAGCGCAAAAAAAGTGCTCTCAATCACTTGATTTTATTGTCAGCATCTTATTATCATGATGTATGATTGAGAACATTTTTTTTCCACTCGTTACTGCTTTAGTTACCGCCGTTACTCTAACATTACTTTTGCCTGTAATGCTAAATGTAATGTGTTACAGCATTTGGTAAACCTGTAGCGCCTGGCTCGCAAACCTCTCAGAAGCAGCTCCCCAAATTGATTTTTTTCCCATTTCCAACACGACTGTATCGTTGAAATTTGAAACATTTTCCGTCACTTTTGAGGTTTTACTGGTAAAATAGAAAATTATTTACAATTGCAAGGGATATCGAAAATGTTCAAGATAAACCACCCCCACTCAGACTTTTTGACCATTCAGGATTTTGAAACTGTTTTCATGTTCTTAATGAGCACGAGTTGAGTGAGGTAACGAAATTGATGACTCATGGGTCAATCTTCTTGGTCTAGTGAGGTGAATCGATTTGAACAATTTAATTCGTATTTTGGAAGTGGCTGATATGAAAATTGTGCGTATGAATTCGGGTGACTCGCGTAAGGCTCAATGGTAAACAGAAATAAGTATGAGAGAATACGTGAGGATTTGAATGTGGATTCGATTAATAAGGTAACAAGAAACCTTCTTGAAGAAAGTCAAGGTTGCATAGGT
Source organism: Resseliella maxima (assembly GCA_029041755.1). Lineage (NCBI taxonomy): Eukaryota > Metazoa > Arthropoda > Insecta > Diptera > Cecidomyiidae > Resseliella > Resseliella maxima. The sequence goes on from JAQOWM010000438.1 coordinate 84,409, forward strand.
TTGATTCCTGAATGATTTACAGTTGATTGGCAATTCTGTTTTTTCGACGAAGTTCCAAATCAAAACTACTGAGTTTTTTATACTATTTTGTTTTTCATTTAGCATTAAAACAACGTACCAAAAATAATTTATTTTTGTAAATGAAACTTATAATTACGAGAGCACTGAACAACATCAATTTGTATGAAAATCATTAGGTACCCCGATGTCGCATTAGTAAAGGTAAGCATTACCTCTTACGCCATCTGTACGAGTACGGTGTGAAATTGAATAAATATCAAACAATATTGGGAAAGCACACGCAGTGGACTTTCATGTTGGAGCTTTCATACAAGATTTACATGCATAAAAAGTTTTCATACCATAGCAAATGAGTCGTGCACTGAATGCCGTAAGCAAGTACATCAAAAACGGCATAAATTGAATGACAATTACTTTGCAAGCGATCTCTATCACATATACACTGAAATGCACATACACCATTACAGAATGCAAACGACAAATCGTATCTTTTTGCCGTTTCCTTTGGTATAGTCAGTGCACATTAATAAATCGTATAGGTGGCGTCAATGTCTTGAAATCAAAGCTCTTCACATGTTAAAACATACAACAAATGCCACATTGGGTACCCTCTAACTTTTGAACGGTAAACTATATATTTAAATGAAATTAATATTCTTAATAATATTAAGATTGAAAACGCTTTTTCTTATTTTTTTTTACATCTTTATTCCTTAATGCTTTCGGAATTCTTAACAAGTTAGGACTAATTTTTTTTTTTACAAATTATCACAAATTTCGTTGAATTTTTTGCATTTTGTTCATATAATAAAAATAGTTCCAAATATCAACAAAATCAATGAAAAGTTGCCCAAGGTAAACCGAAATTTTGCTTAACGGAAGAACAAAGAATTGCGAATGTATTTGATCATTGAGATAAAGCTAGGTTGAAAAAAATGAAAAAAAAAAAAAAAAATTTCTTTTATAAATAGTGGCACCTGATTTCGGTATTTTGTTTTTTTTTTTTTTTTTTTTTTTTAATATTAAGTTAGTTGCAAAAATATCTTCCAATTTATTTATTCTTTTGTTTTATCTGAGAAAGTTTGTTTCAACTCTATAGAAAAAATTGAATTTTAATGTTACAATTGGTGAATACAATAGAAATTTTGTGAAATAACGTTATTGATAAAAGTAATCTGACAGAGGAAAATGTAACCATTGATTTTTTTTTCAAATATTACTTAAACAATTTATTCCGATTTTGTAGATATTTAGTTGTAAAAAAAAACTTATCTATCAAGATTTTCTCGAAAAATCTCAATGGATTAAAAATTTAATCCTTTTAGAATTCTTCGCTAAAAAAAAATCCCAATGATTATTTCGTAATCGTTTCTGCTTTACTAACCAGTAAAAAGACTTCGAAATTTTCCAAAAATGTAATACATTCATGCCATAAAATCGAAATTTTTGGCCAAATTTCAACTGCTCATTTTTATACAAATACCTAGAAAGGTTCGTTTTGAAAAAGGTCAGTTAAAATTTTGCTAAAAAACGATATTTTCACCAATGAAATGAAATGGGCAGGAAACAATTTGTGTTTTTTTTTTTAAAAAAAATTTCTTTCCATGAGGACCCTTTACTGGTGAGTACATAAAGGGAAATAACTACCTCGAGTATTCGAAAAATATAACCAAATCTACAAAAGCGCTACAGTTTCTTTATATAATTTAAAACTGTAGAACTGTGTAAAATGATAGAGGTAGAACTACATTCCTATCTATAAGATGATACTCTCTACCTAGGGAAATAATGTTCAATAAAAACGAATGTATTTTTTTCCTAGTTTCTTAATGATAAAAATTATTTTTATATTTCGTTTGTAATGCAAATAAAAACTTTGCTTAAAAAACTAAATAATACTTAAACGACTATTATTTAAACAAAACCATTTAAAGAATGAAACAATCGTGACGATTGTATGAAATTCCTAATTTGCGAACGTACATTTTTGTTACAAAAATTGTCCTCACTTAGTCTAATGTAAATGAGCAATGTCTTGCACGAAACCAGCTCAGTACAAAATGTTTTGTCGGAATGTATATTGGAATGCCAATTTCAATTGATGTTGTTAAAAAAAAATTCCATTAAATTGACAATTGCATGTGTGTGTGTTTGTGTGTTTGACGTGCGACAGTTTATACGCCATAATGAATATTATGCGCACTTTCTCTCTTTTTTTTTTCATTTTTATACATACACATACACTAGGGGGATTCAATTCTCACGAATGCGTACATTTTTACGAATTTTTCATGAATTTTACGAATGCGCTTATGGACATTTGCACGGTATTAGCGAATGTTTACGAATGCATTTGCTCCAATAATAAATTCGTAAGAGTTAAATCCCCCTAGGATATACATTACACAAATTTCGACTAATCATTTTGACTAAGTATGTATACATATGACATCGACTACAATTCGGTGTCCATCATCGATTGATCGATATCAAATCGTGGTATAATCCTGTGTATGTGCGAAAACATTTATAAATCTTTTTATGATTTGTAAATTTATATATTTTAAATGCGTACATATGTTTGATTTAACCAATGAAAGAAATCGGTGTTGCACCTTTCTCTTAAATGGATCACAATTTGCAATCATCATAAAATACCGACGATCCACGATTCGCAATATCAGCATATTCACGCTTTGGTGCACATAATTTATGTGAAAATTCGGTATTTCGCTTTCTGTGAGAAAAAAAAAAGATGAAAAAAAAAAAAAAAAAAAATCAAAATTTGGTATTTAATGCTATGAACTATTTCTTATTTATTGGGGTCCATTCAATGGATTGAAATTTAATCTTTTTGGAATCATTGAGAGTATATAGATTGAAAAATTTAATATTCCCAATGATTTTGAGAACTAACTAAATTTCGATAAAAATATGAAATTATTTCTTGTTGCGCTTACTCTCTTGACGGCATCTGCATTGTTTCCACAACAATTGTTTTTACATATAGGTGATCATTACACCAGAATAGACAAAGTGAACGTGGCTCCAGTACGTTCATTTCATGTGTCCAATTCAATTCAACTTTACGTATATTATCGCCCAAGTCATGTGGATTTGGTATAACTATTTGATATTTGGATCCATGTTCAAGACGTGCCGTTCCTTTTGTTAGATCAATACTACGCAATGCGCCACGTTCCGAATAAATTGATGCTGTCATATAGCCTTGGACCCATCGCTCAGCTTGACGTGGCTTTGCCAATTCAATGGTAAATCGATAATGACGCTCTATTTAAATGAAAAATTCATTAAAATATTAAGCAAAAGGAAGTGAAAACACATTTCAAATTGAAAAAACAAAAACAAAAACAAATAATAAAAAGTTTGTACTCACGACAGAATGGATATTCCTTTCCAGTTGCCAAGAAATATTTTCCTGGTGCAACAGACACATTGTCTAATTGATCGTTTCGCTCGGATGGAATGACCTCATTTTCGGATGAATTAAATGACTGAATCTTTGGTAATGTTGCATGATAACCCATAATTGCACAATTTCCCGTATTGCATTTAAAGCAGCGACCAAGCAAAAAATGCTGATATGATGGGCATCGATGCGCTGTATTAAATGTTTAAAATTTATGTATCATGTGTGATTTTTTTTTTTCTTGTTTTTGAAAATTGTTTATTTTGTTTAATATTTTTTTGTTTGGTTTTTCATCTTTTGCAATATTTTTCAAATCAATTTATCAAAAATCGCTTACCAACATAAGGGCATTTGCCGTTTATACTATCGATGAAAAGTTTAATGGCACGAACATGATTGCATGCCAATAATACACGCGATGCCTCTTCGATACCATCTTTAATCAATGTTAATGGTATAAGAGTACCACCCTCTTGTGACAATGCACAACCTGGTTGCTCTTTGCCATTATTTGGATAAAAATCAATATGGCCACATGCTTGTGACATTCCATAACCAGGTATTTCTAGTAAAAAGAAACTACGTGCATCTGTATGTATAACGTCAACGAATGAAGCATCTGAATGATGAAAAATATAATATTTTTCAATTTTCTATTTAAAAAAAAAAAAATAAAAAAAGTTTAATTAAAAAAAAGAAACGAAACAACAATTACCAGATGGATCAAGTCGAACTTGTGGTCCCATTCCTTGAAAATATGGTTCAGCAGGATCCAAACCAGTGATTCGGCCAATGCCCGGTATCCGTTCGGCTGCGTATCCTGCAGTATGAGCACCGAGAGAATGTCCTATGAGATGCACATCTTCTGGCCGTAAATCATGGTTTTGTTGCAATTGCTTAATCAAATATGCAATTTCTAATCCAACCAATCGTGTATTTGCCGTAGCCTAAATAAGTTATATTGAAATGAATTAAATGAAATGGAATTGAATTAAATTGAATGTCAAATATAGCAGAGCGCTTTATTTGCCAGTCACGAAATATGTGTCAAATGAAAAAAAAAAAAAAAAAAAAAAAAACCAATTTGAGTGAGAAAAAAAAAATGCATTGCAATTGAATAATTTACCTGTGTGTAAAGTGGTAACGAACCACCAGCCCAATCGACCACAATCACGTTCAAGTTCTTGCGTATAATAAGCTCATCGCGCATTTCTGATACCCAATTCGATAGCGGTGTATCGATAAATCCATGAATGATGAACTTGGTCAACCATTTTGGATTAAAATTGGTCTTTTTGATGCCGTCTTTGTCATCGGCAACAAGAAGTTGTCCTTCAATTGGATTTTTCTCCGTGTATAAAATGAATCGAGTGTTAATGACACTGCGTGGCAATGGGAATACATTGAAAGGACGGTGTATTAAATGATACCATTCGCGAGTAATATTCAAACATCCAATTTCGCCATAGCATCGAGTTTCATTTTCAACTGTAAATATAAAAGAAAAAAAAAAATTACCAAAAACTAATCAAAAATGGATCTTCATATCATACCAAATTATATTGCGTGTGTAAATAAACAGTCAGTCAAAGACAGAATAATCATTATCAGTCAGTCAGATATATACAGAATAATCATGAGTGTGTGTGTGTGTGTGTTTATTGTATGTTGAAGATAAAGTAAAATGCGTACATCAGAAACAAGTAAAATACCTGTTCTTTTTGAATATTCAATACATGTTTTAAATATGCATTTAGCATCAATTATGTAGTCGTAGCCGTAGCGTATTCTATTGAAAACAACAACAACAGGAAGAAGAAAAAAAAAACGACAAAATGTTGTATGTTGATTCTTTTGTGGCCGAAATTACATCGAGATAAAAATTCTATTTCATGAAATACCAATCAATACATTAAACTGATAATTAAACGAAAAAATTGTAATAAATATTCTTGGTATGGCATTTAATTTTATAACGGTGTATGATGGTGTGCCTTTTAACCTTGATACGAATCGACATTGACTGTGGACATCATGGCTATGTTGATGGATATAGTTTTGAGCTTATCAACAGAACAATGCACTGATTTTACATGACCAGACGTCAACTTTTGGTGATTGTCTTCCGTCAGTGAAAATTCAATTAACCTAATTCTTGAAATGATCTTTTATTCAATGAATTTTTTTTTTTAAAATAATCATTACTTATAACCATGAATAAGATAAAATTCAGCTAAAATAATGACAAAAAAAGTTTTTTGTTTTTTAATCTTAAATAATAATATCGATTGAATAATTAAATAAAAAAAGTTCGTGATTCAAAAACGCAAGTTTTTCTACAATAAATATTCATCGATAAATCTTTATCGACCTTAAGTTGAATAATATAATAAGTTGCTATCGTCGTGATTCAATTTGATTACGTAAATGCGTTTTTTTTCTCTCTTCTATAACTTTTTTTTTTTTAATAAATATTTGCGACAAACTCTAATACCGGGACGCGACGAAGGTCAATGCCTAAGTTATCACTTTTAATTGGAAAATAATTAACAAATGATTGAAAATGTCTGCAAACAAAAGCAATAATAAATTGGAAAAGGTTTGTGTAAAATATTTGCTATATTTACATTTCATTGACTTTTATGTGCATTGCACGAGCCAAACATCAAGGATGTTACAACATTTTTCGTAAATAATTTATCATTTCGATACATGCAATAGATAATGAATGGAAATTGAGAGAGAGAGAGAGAGAGAGAGAGAGAGAGAGAGAGAGAGAGAGAGAGAGAGAGAGAGATAGAAAGAGAAATTTTTCATTAAATGTTGTACCCTTGATGGGGTCACGGATTTTCCGTGATTTTTAATAATTGTTCCATTCTTGAAGTTTCTTTAAATGAATAAATATGTAAAAAATTGATTAAATCTGAAAAAAAATATCGAAACGAATAAAGTAACATTTGTCAATTTCACTATTTTGTTCGGATTATTTTCACACGCTATGATTTTCACGAATCAACAAAATACTTGAATTTGAATAATGTTCGTTTCGATGCTATTCAAGTTTCTGTTTGATTTTTACTATTCAATAATATTATGGTTTTTTTTGTAAATGATTTCGTGATGCACGTGAAATAAATTTTAAGATAATTTATTGGCATTTTCAGTGTGATTTTCGAATCAACGAAAAAAAAAAAAAAAAAAACAAAAGTAGTAATAATAATATATGAGCATATCTGCTCCCATTTAAATTAAAATCAAGTTTTGTTCGACAAGTTTGCCAGTACGAATAAGCTGTTCAAAAATGGTCGTTGGAAAAAGTGCGTGGCTATCGAATTTTGTATCGAGTGAAAACTTGACACATTATTTATGTTTATATTTATATAAGGTGATTGACCCAAACACCATACATTGATTTTCCTCGTTTTTAAGCTCGCATAAAAATCTATAGGCCAGCAAACACCTATGGTAAGCAATAGTGAATATCATTCAATATTTCTGTGAAATAATACAAATGTGTGAAATACTATCTAGAGATAATTGAAATTTTAAATTTAAATTTAACGCAAAAACATTCAAATAAAACAAATTGATGAGATTTAAATTTTGATTTAAAAAGAAGCTGCAACAATTCAAATCGACATTTTAACGCATGAAAGCGGTTTTTCTTTCAATGTATATTTATGATTAGAATGTTGTTTTTATAATTGAACGGTGCGGTTTCAATGTAATTAGAATTTGCTAGGAATTACCATTATGATCCTCTCCAACCAACTCAATTCAATCATGTTTTTTTTCTTCTTCTCATTATTATTAGGTGAATTGCCAATAGTTTTAGGTTAATTCAATAAAGCCACTCAACAACTAGACAAATCGGCAATCATAAAATCATAAACGCTAACGCAATATATATATGGATACATATCGATTCGGAAATGAGAACAATGTCAACTAGTTGCTTACTAGCTGTGTGTGACATTTTTAGTAATTTTTCATTGAAAATGAAGAGAAAAAAAGAGTATACAACAACACCAACAATTCAAAATGCGATACAAAAAAGAAAAAAAAAAAGACTTGAAAATAAAACATAAATAATTTTAATACATGTTGATATGCATCAATACATGCATAAAATTCAAAAGAATAATTTTTTTCATCGCTTTTCAAAATTGTGCACTCACAGTTCTCTGTCAAATTACAACATTTTTTCTTTTGAATAATAATAATAAAAAAAAAAAAAAGTAACGAAAGGTGAATAAGACACGAAAAAAAATATATTCACAATCACATTGGGGAAACATTTTTATTACAAAATTATGAAAATTAAAAATTGAAACTTACATGGCAGCCACGGTAAATTAACATCAATTTCAATCGGTAATTTGTCAGCGCGAGCCCAATTCAATGCCGCATCTATCGGTCCAGCGCGTGCAAAATGCGCCAAACCGACTAAACAATAACAGACAACTAGACCAGCATTAAATGTCATCGTCAAGACTGGCTGATTAATCAAAATAAGGTGATGAAGAAAAAGAAAACATAAAAACAATTATAAGAAATAGAATCGTTTTGCATCGATGTAAAAGCAATTTGGTCGATCAAAAAAATCTCTGTTGTTTATAATTTCTACTTTTCGATATGCGATTTTGTTTGTGATTTTTATTATTTTACAAAACGTAAGGAAACTTCCAGAAAGTGAAAAAAAAAAAATAGAGAGAAAAAATTGCGATGTTGCACCTTGACCGTTCATGATGCTGATTGCCAAATACATTTTCTTTTCAGTAATTTTATTTTTTTTTTTTTCGAAAGTCATTGATCGCATATTATACATAAATATGCACGAAATAAATCTCATTCCGTCTCTTTAGCACTTGCATGCATCATAATTTTTTTTTTTTTTTTTTTTTTTTTTGGCACGTGTTTTAGTGTTAATAAATACCACATAGCCTTTAAAAAGCATAAATTTTAAGTCAGAAGTATTTGTCTTTTCAATTTTACAACAGCAACAATACAACAATCATTTATAGACCATTAATGCCCTACAGCGTCTGGTTTTCAATTTTATGATAAACATATTCATTTGAATTCTATTAAATAGTATAATTTTCAATTTAGTGGAAAATTTTCAATAAGATGATATCAAAAGTATTTAATTCATTCCAAAAATGGCAAAATCATCATGATATTTAATTGAAAATGAACAAAATCATTATGCAGAAGCAAAAATTTGTTTAAAATTGAATTATTTTAATCTGGTGTCACATTGTTCAAAAAACGAGAAAAATAAGAATGAATCAGCTGTATATGTGAAGTATACTCAAAAATTGAAATATGATTTTTGCTTCTCATCGCTCATATTTTATTTCGAATTTTAGTGGATATTCAAGCGGAAACAAAACAAACTGAAAACTGATTACAAATTGTTAAATATTAAAAGAGTACACATAATACTATGATGCGTAATGCAATGCAATATATATACACGTGTTCAAAGCACGGACTTTCTGCTTGAATTCATGGATTTTGTTCACAGTCTCCAGTATCTTATATTTTTTTTTTTTTTATATCTTAGTTGAAATGACAATTTAAGTGATTTTATGCACATATTACTTATAAAATGAGAAAAATTCATGTTATAATAGATCATGTTATAATATTTTAAATAAATGCTTTTTTAACACAAATTTGAAGTGAAACACAACATACATCGATTTTCACTTGAATATGATTTTTTGTTTTACTTTTCTTCCAGGCAGTTTTTTTTTTTTTTTTTTTTTTGCTTTTCCATTTTTGTTTATTTCTCTTGTTTCGACATCTTCATATTACTCGACAAATTTTGATATCGCATCATGCCATTTGCTCATAATTATGATTATACGTGACATTATATGAGCTAAATAAAACGAAAAATGTATACAATATAATAAAATGGATCTAATTATGATTGAACACAAATGATACCGGCATTTCTTCAGCACTTTACCTCTAAAAGCTTTTTTCATCAGAGATAGTCGGAGAGAAAGAGAGAGGAAGAGAGACAAAGAAATAGAGAAAAAGGGAGAAAGAGAGAGAGAGAGAGAAAGAGAGAGAGAGAAAGGGAGAGAGCGAGAGAGAGACAAACTCTCAATCAAAATAAATGAAATGAAATAAAATAAAATAAAATCATAAACGAAACCAGAAACCATTTCTTCAATGGATCTCTTGATGAAGTTTTCAAACGGAGAAGAAAAAAAAAGAGAAGTAAAGACAAATTAAAAACGATTGCAGCAACGAACATTTAAAACTGAATAACAACATCAGTAACTTAAAAATGAGTTATTTTTTTAGTGAAGTTGCATGTACCGTTATATTTTTTGGCCGGATAGCCACGAGGAAAAATTGTAAAATCGTTCATTTGTTGATTGACCTGCAAAATTACGAACGAAGGTGTTAATATTACGCATTCATTTCGATTCAGATTTAAGTGTTGTGAATGGTGAACAGGTATTTTATTTTCGGGTTTTTGACATATCATGTCCGAAATGAAAAAAAAAAAAACACAACAAAATTGAAAGCGAAGACCATTTATTTTTTTGGGCTTTGTTTTTATTTTCATTTTTTACCACTGGTCGAATTATATTGCTTACACTCATGTGAATGCAAAATGAAAGATAGAAAGAAAGAGAAGAAAGAAAGAAAGAAAGAAAGAAAGAAAGAAAAAGGTAAATAAAAACAGTTTTAATGGAATACATGCAATAAAAAAAATCTAAAACAAATGCGCAGACAGAATATGATATTACAACGTAAGCGTTTGTATTTATTCTTTTCTTTTAATGACCTGTGTGTATCCAAAAGTGGCCATTCAGCGAAATTATCACGCACAAGATGAAAAACAATGTAAAATATTTAGAAAGTTTTTGTTCCGTCATATGCTTTTTTCCCTTCTTCTTCTTCTTCTTCTTCTTCTTCAATCTTTGAATCGTAATCGCTTTTGCTAAGATTACGGAATAATATCTCTAATTTTATACTTTTGTCCCACATTGTTAGCGATCAACGATCGGTAAGCTTTGAATAAACAAGAAAAAAAAACAAGCTTAAACGTAGAATGAATAGGTCAAAAGATTAACCAGCTGAGATTGTCGAAAAAATTAATCCAAATTGAATTTTTTGGAAAGCAGATGCATCATGTCAACTCCAAAGACACGTGTGTGACATTTCAAAAATAAATATATGGTGAAATGGTCACAACAACCGAGCACACCGTTACTTAAGACATACAAACAGAAACACACATACACATTTAGTATGGCTGTTTTATGCATTACACAAAATTCTTTCGATAAACAATCGAAAGAGAGAAAAAAAAAATCGTGCATCATGATGGAAAAACTGTCTATGGATTTTGTATTTTTAACTTCCGAGTTGCTACAAATCGTATGTCAATTATAATTATCGTAAAACAAAAGTCATCTCCAATATTACAAAAAACACACACACACACACACACACACACACACACACACACACACACACACACACACACACACACACACACACACACACACACACACACACACACACACATTAAATGTGAAAATGAGTGGAAAAATGAGTATGCGAATTCATAGCCCATATGAGGAAATGGTTCAGTACACAGTGTACATATTTACGATGTGATTGTATCATATTGTCCTGAATGGAATAGAAAACAACAACTGAATAAAATGGTTGATTTGAAAATGTACTTTTTTGTTTGTTTGTTTGTTTGATTAAATTGACCTGAACCGGAAATCATTGTTGCCATTAAGTACCATTGCAATACACATCTTGCTTATAATTTGGAATAGAAGACGATATCGTTGAATGGTTCCGGCTCTAATGTCGAATGCGTGAGTTTGGTTAACAAAAACAAAATGTTACCGGTTCTGAAATCATTAAATGTCATTTACACAATTTCAATTCATGTTACAGACTCTATTTACTTTTTTTTTTTTCTTGTCGGTTTTTCATTGTGAAAATAATTATCATTGGAAAAAATCGCGTGTAAATAAATTCATAAATCGATTTAAAATCAACCAGAAGTAATGTTTTAACATAATTTTTATACGCAATTGAGATAATTGTAACACCTCAAGCGAAATCCGATATTTTTATCTTGTTCTTATTTCTCTGTATTTGCGTCACACGAAAAAACACCGATTAAGTTCAAAGTAGTGAAGAAGAAGTAGAGAAAAAAAAAATCAAAATGGATTGTTGAAAATGGGCAAGATTTCTTATATATATATATTTTGAAAGTTAAGTGTATTTGCTCTTCAATTCTCGCATTTAGATCATACGAAGTGATTTCAATTTTTGTAAATGGATGGTTAGCTACAAAAACATAGTATGAGACAATCAAGTGCCGACAGCAAATCATCTAAATTTACAAGGCTATTAGAAACACTTTTAGAACAAGTGAGCCAGAAAATAAGTTTCGTGATTACGAAATTAATGGCTAATAGAGAAGAACTAAGTGTGAATGATTCATTCAAATTCTTCAAATATACATTCGATTGTTTGAATAATCAAAATTATTTATTATAATCAAATCAATATGGTTTAGAAACCGAAATTGCCCAACTACAAAAACAACAAATGAAAAAGGTTCATCGATAAGATTTCCAATCGTGAGTTACGATTTAATCGAAATGGTTGCATTTGAAATTGCAACTATTGTTTTTGATATTATGACTTCGTATTCGATCATTTGGTATTTCGCTTGATTCCAATAATGGTGTTTCATCGATCGGAATGTGACAACGACCTGGCGCAATAAATAGCGTACTAAGCAAGCTGGGAAGAAAAGTGGTTAATCTTCAAACTAGATAATAAATATAACCGTTGTGCATATTGCAACATCAAATTGCGCCCATAAAAAGTACATTCAAATCGATACATGGGAAAAAAATTCTATTAAAGAAAAATCTAGAAACAATCCGTGTGCACAGCACACATTATTTATTTTTTTTTTCTGCATTTTTTTTCTTTTTATTTCAAAGTGGACAATATTTTTGTTTCGTCACTTGCGTCTGGGCGTAAAATGTGTACATAGTACATTGAATCGCAGTTTGTATCGGTGCTATGTTTGGCACACAATTACAAATTAAGCATTAAGTTACTGGCCCAAATCAAATATTTGTTTTGTTGTCTATTAATATTTAATAATAAAACGAAGACAGCAAGCAGCAGCAGCAACAACAACAACAACAACAACAACAAAAATCACATTATTTAATGAACTGTGTATATCGTGATTCATTTTGTACAAAGTGAATGATGTTCGTTGCATTATAACGTCGACAAATTCGACAATACATTTATCGTGATTTATGTAACTAGTAACTCGACTTCTTTTACAATTATCAACGTTACAAAAAAATAAAGAAGAAAAAGAATTGCTAAATAGCCAATATATTTTCGTTGATTTTTCGTGCTGTTGTTTCTTCAATTTTTTCTTCATTTCATACATTACATTGTGTGGTGCATTTAGTGATAGAGAAACATGTTCTACATTGAACTATACTAAGATGGACAATTGTTCTGTTCGATGAAAAAAAAAAAAAAAAAAAAAAAAAAAAATACACCGTTATTGTTGACAATATTTTCAGTTATGTGCATTTTTGACCGGTTTGTCATGAAACATACAAGATATGTTGTGCATACACAGAGTATTAGTGCAAATACAACAACTATAAATCAATTATGTTTTAGCGCATACAATTGCCAATGCACACGATCATGTGCTTATTAACCAGTCGATAATTCTAGAAGAAATTATTTTCCATTAATTTTGTTTTTTCTTTTTTTTTTTCTCTCTTCTTGTACGATTATTACATTGGTGCCAGCCTTACAATGTATGGTTGCTACAAGTGCAAAACCTTGTTGTGATTGGTTCAATTTATGGAATTCAGAGCTTACATTGCGTTCATTGTGTGAATAGATTCAATGAGCATGCAATTGCACCGATATGTGATATGTGTGTTTGCGCACGCATTTTCTTCTTTTTATCTTTCAAATGATTTGCAAATAAAACTGAATCAAACAAACAAACAACAATTACAACAACAAAAGACATACAAACTAGATAAACGAGTACTAAATCGTATTATATTTAGTATTATATGTATGGACATTGGAATTTATAAACTACTATCAAATATGTCGTTAGAAGTTCAGAGGCTGCAAAAGCCAAAGAGAAATGTCGAGAAAGAAAAATGAAAAGAAAAGCAAAAAAAAAAAAAAAAAAAAAAACGGCATCATATCGATGAAAGAGATGAAAGTAATGTTACTGCACGCACAGCAATATCATAGTAGCACTAAAGCAACAAACCAAAATCCATTGCATAGATCTTCTATCAATGCAATGGAGCGAGAGAGAGAGAGAGAGAAAACCGTTTGCTATTCGCAGTTTGAAAATGAGCAAAATCGAGGAATTTGTTTTTCTACCAAATTCGTTTAAAGTAGTTCATCATTGACAGATGAAGTTAAGAAAAAAAAAACATTCCATTCAATTTTCCATTTGTTTGAATTTGTAAAATGAGATTGCACGTTTTAACTGGGCATGTTAAAAATGGCAACATTTTTCATAGCAACAACAATTTTCAACAAACAACCAAAGATGTTCGAATCTCTTTTCCATTCAATTCAATTCATACAAATTGATTGGATGGACCAACTGAATTGATTTTATAGTGATATTTCTTGCATTTTTTTTTTTCTTTTTTTTGTTTTTGATTCGCTTAAATATAAATTGAAATAAAAGATTGTATAAATTGGAAAAATTGCAAATAGTGTGCATGTATGGAAAAAAAAAAAGAATCTATCGCGTATTATATTTATTGTTTGCAAAACGCAGACCGATTATTAGGTGTGTCTGTGTGTAAATGTATGCCGTGAGATGTATGAGACTGATATCATCAATATTAACGTTATTTTTTTTTTTTCTTCTTTCTTCTTTGCTGAATCAAAATTACACCAAAAGCCATAATCTAATGTCATACGAAGTCGTCAATAATAACGATTATCTAATGTGCCAATTTCATTGCATCATATCTAAATGCTGTTGTTACCATATGATGGTTTATTTCTGCATCAATTTTGATTTTCTTCTCTCGTTTTCGTTTTATTTTCCTTTTCTTCTTGTGATTTTCCATATTTCTTTCTTCATTTCAAATGTAAACATTTCAATCTTTCTTTTCTTCACAATTTATTTTCTTTTTAAAATCACAAAACGAAGTGATAAAAATGCAAACACACTAAAAGACCAGGAATGAAATATATCCGTTGCTGCAATTGGTGTCTTGAGATCGATTGATGAAATTACGTATATTATGCACCCACATATGAAAACTCATACGTTATTTGCGATGAATGTTATACGAAAAAAAAAAAAAAAAATTCCACAAAAGAAGCCATTTAAATCCCTAGCAGAATACAGAATATCGCACTTTTGCCATATATTTTAAATTTACGAGGAAAATGAAAACCAATAATGAATTTCGACACATTTTGATGGCTAATTTATTTCATAACACATTTCTTTTGCGTCATTTAATTCCACAGTGGAATCTTAACGCTAGCAATCTATTCTTTCTATCATATAGCTTCATATTAGCCATTGTTTATTACGGTAATTCATCCAGGTCTGGGCAATGAAATTTTAAGGTTTACTACGTCGTTGCATGCGTGTGTGTGTGTGTGTGTGTGTGTATGTCTTCTAATCAAAAATTAACAATCATAACAAATTACTTACAATTAAAAGATCGTTTTCAACATTCTCGATTTGGTTTCCATAAACGAATGAATTTAATTGAACAACATATGATTCGCAAAAAAAATTTTCGGACAAGTATTTCCGCTTTAAAAATAAAATGTTAAAATCTTCCAAAACAAATAGTATGATAATTATAATGCAGACATTTAGTTTGAATTAAGCCAAAAAGTGTTCATAACATGTTGCCGAGCCCTCAAAACAATTCAAAGCTATTTATAAAATAATTGATGGTAGTTTCCAACTAATATGAACATAAATACACAGTAATAGTGTTACTATGATAAGGCCATATAAAGAGAGAAGAAGAAAATATAAATCAAATCGAAAATATTGATTAGACTACACATTTTTTATTCGACAAAATTTGCATTAAATTGAATGTAAGTTATAATATCCACCATAAAACAGTTGCATTGTTCAATACAAAAAACAAAAAACAGAATCAAAAAGGAACAAAAAATTGATAAATTTAACATTTATAAGTGAAACAACAACATTTTTAATTGACGAACATTTAGCTAATGATGAATATTAACACTATAATAAAAAAAAAAACAAAAACTGAAAATGTTTCTCCATTTGTTTTTTATTACATGTGATGGGTTCCCGACAGACTCGAGACTTTTTCGTTTTATTGAGCCAGTGTTATGGTGCCCTTTTTTTGTTTTCACGTTTAAATTTTTTAATATTATTGTATTTTTATTCATAAGATCATTGGTTTTCTTTACATATCGCAAAACAAATTCAATTATTGCGATTTTTTTTCCATTCTATTCCAAATAATGTTGTTGGATATTAATTATCATTTCCTTTTTTTGTTAAAATATAAATGCTTTCAAAGCATCAATCGAACGGTGATTGTATTAATCGATTCAATTTTTCACCAAATTCATTAATAATATTTACGCGTACGAGCATATTCACAATATTTATGTATGGCGTATGTAAACCGATTTCACTTGATGTTTAATCTATTTATATTTGACGTACGTGTGATATTAATGCGTTGAAATTGATTTTTTTTTTTTTTTTTTTTTTTTTTTTGAAACGTGCTGTCTGATTATGGTGCGTGAATGTTAAATATATACTGTTATTTCAGTAGATTTAAAAATCAACTTTTCATATTATATCTATAATTTTGAATATAAATCTTCTATTTCTTAAGTTTTATACTCAATAAATACTTGAGTTTTTTTTAATTCTAATCCATCTTCGATGTTATTGTTTAATGATTGATGATATAAATATGATGGAATCAGAAAAAAGCCCATGGACTTAATGACCCTGAAGTAGTTTGGCTCATTTTCTCCCTCTTTCATTCTCTTTCTCTCTCTCTCTCTTTCTCTCTCTCTCTCTTTCTCTCTCTCTCTCTTCTCTCTCTCTCTCTTTCTCTCTCTCTCTCTCAACACACAGTAAACAATTTTGTGAATTTTTCGTCTGATGATTACTCATTCAGCATGTAAAATTGGTCAAAAATTGTACGATATTGAAGTTGGAATAATTGTTAAAGTGAGAAAGAGATGCTGTGAGTTCAAAGCCAAATTATATTGTAATTTGATGCATTTAACAATACATATGTATTTAAATATTTCAACAACTAAGATATAGCCATCGTGAGAAAGAGATAAAAAAAAAAAAACTTCAACGCAAACAAGCATATGATCGATGTTTGCCACATGATTTTTAAACACAACGTATTATTGTTAAATGGATGGACGTAATTTTATTTTCGGGCGCTTTTCCATTTCACTGTGTATTATTTACGTAAACTAATATTGGCATTCGCCGCTACGTTGAATATTTGTGTGCAATCTGTGGAAAGTACATATTTGAATGTATTTATATATAAATGCGCTATACTTGTAGATTGTGCGCGGCAAAAGACGCGGCTTGGGCGTCGTTATACCTTTCTTTTTCGTTTTCAATCGATTGAAACTACAATTTGGACGAAAATGATTTGTAAACTTTAAAAAAAAAAAAAGATGTAAAGAAATATATAAATACATGAACGGTCAGACAATTAAAAAAAAAACGCTTTATATTACCAATACTGAGACAAAAAGAAATTTAAAAATGAAGAAAATAAAAAATATGGCGCGCTAACACACATATTTGTGCGTACATAGTTTGTACGGTGATTGTGCAACATTCGCATACTTTTACGGCTTCTTTTTCACATTTCTAAACGTGGACCGTAATGAAGAAATGAACTTTCTATGGCAAAGAAAATTAAATGATTTAATATTTGTATATGGTGAGGAGAGGACAAGCAAAAGAAGATTTGCTACACAGCTAATCAAAAAAACAAAAAAAAAAAAAAAAAAAAAATTATATTCCGAATGTAAATTGATAAAAATGAAAATTATGGCCAGTTTAATGAAATTTATATAATAAATACGATTGAAAAGTCCAAAAACATTGACCGGAAAATTCGAAAAACCATTTTTATTCTCAAGAATGATGCATTCAAGTCGAAAATTAGAACAAATACAGATGAAATGGTAAATGGTATCACTTTGCAAGAAAACAACAACAGCATTTTATCATTCAACCAAATAAAGAGGAAAAGAAAGAGTGATATCACACCTGTTTATTTAGATAAATTTAACATAACAAATATTGTTGAAAATACAATGTCACTGGTTCGAACAATCACGACGATCGATTTCACTTTTACAATAATTTCAAGTTAAAAAAAAAAAAAAATATCAACTGTTTCTTCTCTTTTATTGTGTAATCAAAATTTTCTTTTTCTTCTTAAAAATCGTTTAAATTTATGTTATAATAAACACGCACAAAATTTTATCAAAATTAAAAATAAAAATAAAGAAAACCGAACAAAATTTACTATCGAAAAATTTGCGTATAAGAGAACCGTTTGTTGTTTTCAGTATAACATTCGCTGTTCAACTGTTACGAAATTCACGGAAACACAACGATTTTCTATTTTTCGTTTTTAAAACTTGAACCCGATAAATTAAGTGATTATTTCGATGATTCACTGATTAAAATGTTTTCTTTTTTTTTTTTTGTTGCTCTTTATTTATTTTTTTTTTCAAAAAAAATGCTTGTTATGGAAAACCAATCAATAGTTATTTAGCTGATTGAGTGATAAAATATAAATGAAATTGATTTTTAAATTCGTGATGAGAGAGTTTGAGATGTTGTTTTAACCGTTTTAAATGAAATTTACGTTAACACTGACGCCGAACAAACTTGTGTGTTGTTTGATAAATTTCTTGCGTGTGATTAGCATAACAACCTTGCAAGGACTAAATACAGAAAATTGTATAAACACACGATATATACGACTAAACGGCACAAGACACTGGTGCCCAAAAGCAACAACACACCACCATGTGTTGGTAGTGCGACATAACAGGTACATCAACAACACACAATGGTGCATAAATATATATGTGTGTAAAATAACTTATGAGTAGCACACAAATACTCCTAGAAAATGATTGCCGTTACGCTTACACATGTTAACTTGTATTTCACTATATACGGGGAGACACAACAAAAGCCCAAAAAAAAAAAAAAAACAAAAATCAAAACTTTTAAACCAAAATCCACTGATGAACAACGATCGTGCACCGTCTATAAACAACGGTTTGCATGTATTTTCATTTCATTTCACATTTACACAGAATAGCAGCAGCAGCACCAGCACCACCATCATCATCATTCGCACACAGCTGCTTACATACAACACTTCATGCCGTCATAATTTGCTTCTTTTTTTTTCTCTTCTCTTTTATCGTGCAACATAGTTAAACGCCTTTAAACATAATGTGTACTGAACGTGCACTAGTTTTTGATATGATTAAGACTTGAATGTTGTGCAGTAAATAAAATTACCGTCTAATTCATTTCTGACTTTGAATTTTATTGTTAAGTATAATTATATTTGTTAATTGTTAAAATTAACACCAATAGCTAAACATTGAATTATTCATATCCATTTGGGGCAATTTAATGATATGAATTTAAGCTTCTGACAATTTTCACCTGAATCTATTTGAAATATTGATTGTTTTTTTTTTTTTTTTTTTTTCATAGAATGTATTTTCGCACTTGCCCATCTGGTACAGTACACAATCGGAAATATGTTCATTTACCAAATATGGAATTTGTGGTTTATTCAATTTGATGCATATCAACGTAAATTGCATACAAACAAATACAATGTTAAAAAAACCCATACAAACAAATGAATAAAAAAAAAAAAACTAAAGACAAAATCCATTCAATCATGTGATGACATTTAGTTAATCGATGTTGCGCGTTTTATACAATGATTGCATTGGATGATGACCGCTTATGGTGATTGTATATTTGATAACCATTCCAAAATAAGCTAAACAATGCGACAGTGAATTGATAATGGTGTCTGCCGTGTATGAAAATAAATTAGCAGAGTTTTATGTTAACATATTAAAACGATTATTTCCATTTGACTAGCCAAAATATCGATACAACAATCATGTATAAACAAATTTGTTTTTATTTACATTTCAACGTCAGTTATATCGTTTACGCCTTCTTTTTTGATGTTATTGATCATCTATTTACTGGAAATTGTTGCCTTTTAACCATGTTATCAATATTATTATCATTTTTCAAATATCTTACAATATCTTCTCTATGTGTCACATTCTGAATGGCTTCATTCTATGGAAATTCAGACATCCATTGTTTGTTACTCAACAATATTCAGACAATGAAAATAGATCACTTTTTGTCTTTTCGGACTAAAAATTTTTATTTGATATAATACATTTGATATCTTTGGTGCTTGCCGGCTAATTTGCCATAATTCGGATTAAATTTTGTTCATTAATTTGGATTACAATTTTTTTTTTTTTTCATAAGTTTGCCCAATCATTTGCCATTGATCGACCAAAAAAAAAAAAAAAAAAAAAAAAACTTATCGCGATGATGATTATCATTAATTTATGTGCAAAACAAATAAAAACAATTTCAACGAAGCAATGTCAACGTGCAACGTGATCGCACTACATCAAACAATCCTTAAACAATGTTAAAGATTATTTTCATTTGGCGCATTTGATATAGTTATATATGATATTTTTTTTTTCTTTTTTTTTTTTTCAAATCGAAAAAGAAACGGAGCAGAAAATCAACAGAACCGATAAGCATTTCAATCATGGAATTGATCGAAAAACAAAACATTAATCCAAAACCGAAATGATGAAGGTTTTTTTATTAGCACATATTTTTAATTTATTCTATGCATCAAATTAATGTGCTTGTGAATACTTACCGTTTGTCTTCTTGGTACCGTTTTATTTTATTCGATCGAAGATATTGCATCCATTTAATGTGTCATTTGATGGCTTGTTGTAATCGTACGTGATGCGAATATATTAACTGCTGCTTGCTTCTGATTTACGCCAATTTCAATGACATTGTTTGTCCAATCTTTTTTTTTTTTTTTTTTTTTTGTTCTCTCTTTTTTTTTCTCTGCTTTTTGTTTATGATTGATTTTTTTCTTTTTTTTTTTTTTTTAATTTTCACAACATACAAACGATTTAATGTGGTGATTGGGGTCTTTGTTTTTGTTGCTAATATCGATCGTATTCCTTCAGTTTGCATAAATTATGACAAAATTGATAAGCAAATCTATTTTTATTGTGGAATCTTCGAGATGAGCAACAATGTCATGTTTGTTGATCAAAGATGGCTATCCGTTAGACGTACCATGAATTATAAACCATATAAGTTGATTAAAAGAATGGATTTAAGTGTTGCCTTTGGCTTGACTTTGATGATAAATATAACTTACATTGGATCAATTTATAACAATAAAACTCTTAACATATATAGTAAAATGTCTTCCGCAATGCACGTATGGTTTTAGCTATATAAGAGTTTATTGTTGTTGTTGTTGTTGTTGTACATTTTTGTGTGGTTTTTCAATTCTAATTATTTGGAAATTCATAACTATTTATAAAAATGCAACCATTGTAATGATCATATAATTGATTAAGTTTACAAATAAAATTGTTTTCATCATGACATGACAATTTCTGGTGCCTAGGGGGTGAAAGAACACTTTAAATTACAAGTAGACGATTATAAAATGACAAATCAATGTGCATACTTTTTGTTGTTGCTGTTATTGCTGTTGTTGTTGTTGTTGTTGTTGTTGTTGTTTTTGTTGTTAATGTTGTATACACATGGTATTGCGGTGATATGGTATTGCTATATCACCTATCTTGTTTTCTGGACAATCGGCATTCATATGGCTTTCAATCTATCTGTAACTTGCGCACTCAATCTAATATATACAGTTTTTTTTTCTTTACTTTGCTTGAAATGACTCGTGTGAACAACGACATCGCCACCATAATCTGAAGCTATTTTCACAGTCCTCACTTTTTTTCCGCTAACCGATTTGTGTATGGTATACCAATCCTGTCAACGGAAACTCTTTCTTTTTTTTTTCTCTCTCTCTCTCTCTCTTTCCCTTTCCCAATCTTTGTGTCACTTTTTCTTTGCCTCTCTCGCTCTCTTTCTCTTACTCTCTCTCTCTCTCTCTCTCTTTTTCCTTATCGATCTATTTATGTTTATCTCTTTGCTGTACACAAATGCACAATCGTGCAAATCATGCGGTCTAAAGATATTTCATTTATTATATCGTCAACAAGTATTCAAATGCATTTTGCGCCACATACAAAAATTACGGTGCAGTAGAAAGAGAAAGAGAGAGAAAGAAAGAGAGAGAGAGAGAGCGAGCAAGAGCGAGAGAGATAAAATGAATGAAACGGCAACCGCAATACAAACATTTTTGTTTATACAGTGAAAGTTGAATTGTAAGCACACAATATTACAACCGTTAATATTCACTCATCAAAATACGGTGAATTCGACATCTCTATACAACAAATGTAGCTCGTATCGTACACTGAAATTCCATTCAGTTTATCAGACCAATTTTATCGGAATGCTTGCAATAAAGAAAACGAAAAAAAAATAAGAGAATATTTAAGTGTCAAGTGACTAATGAACAATTTTTTACAATCCCAGCTATTATTTTTGTTTAAGTTTAATGAATATGTTTATATGCCTCATAATCCCGTGATATTCTTACGAAATACTGCATATGCTAAATAAAATGTGATTTATTCTGTTTTCTCGAAGATTTTCAATGTTCAAATATTGTCTTTCCACCTTGGTCCAAAATTTACCAGTTGTTTCTCCACCTTGGTCCAAAATTCAAATAAATCACTTGAAAAAAAAAAAATTGATTCTGACTAGCTTTCTCCTTGTAATTTGGGGGGAGGGGGTAGGTCCAATATCTGATACATATGTATTTAAAAAGATCGCATAAAATAGCCAAGAATGTCAACAATTCTTTTTTATTTTCGTCTTCTTCTTCTTCTTCTTATTTTGAATGCATTGCGCATTTTTAAATTATTGTTTTGATTTTTTTTTTTCTTCATTCGCGAAGACAGCAAAAACGAAAAAAAAAAAAATGTACGAACGCTCATGAAATTATTAAACACAAATTACGAGTTTTTATTACGAGTAGTTGAGCTGTTTAAAGCGTATTGATTCCATTGAAAATTAAAAGCGGTTAATAAAGCGTCGTATATACGATGACGCACTTAGACAAACGATGCAGGTTATAAACAAAAGACTCTCAGACGAGGAACGCATACGAAAAATGTAAAGCATAAATTTGTTCGTTTATACTATACAGTATGGCATGATTACGATAAAAATCTAAGTCTATATGCTTATTTGCTAGTCATAATTACTGTCATTATATCCAATATTACAGTCGGTTTTGTTGTTTGGAGATATATTTTGTTGTTGTTGTTGTTGTTTTTATTTGTTCATTCGTTCATATTCTTTAATTGCTTTGCATTTCAACAAATTAATTCGATGCTTGCATTAATCCATTCAATTTGTCAGTTGTAATTGAAAGATTTTCGCACAATTTTGATGTTTAGAAAAATATATTTATTTATTATTTATATATATATTTCGTACCTTTTTAATCGCTTTTATAATTATGGAGTTGGACAAATAGTGCGTGCACTGCAAATTAAACTAGTCAGAATTAATAAATAATTTGACATTTGTGTCATGCGATCGTATAATTATTGTGGTCTAACAACCATATTTTTTTATTTTTTAGAGAAAAAAAAAAAATCCAAATATATTGGCTATAATCACTTTTAAAATTTGATTTTTATTTTTGATTCTTCATCATTGTATTTTAGTTGATATTTCATTCACGCGAATGATTTGATTGAAAAAAAAAAAAAATAAAAATAAATAAATAAACATTGTGCATACCATTTTGACCGCTAATACATTTGTGCATCAAATAAGCGATGTCAAGGTTACTCGGTACAATAAGAAACCGTTCACTATAAAATCAATGTTTTACTCAATCAATCTCGGTTGATCTTCATATGAAATCAAAATTCCATATAAAATATTTGTTTGTTTGTTTTGTTTGACACATTCCATATTTAGCGCCAGATGATTTTGAAAGTGAATGAACATTTTTTTTCTTTCTTGTTTTGATGAAATAGCAATTGGAGCCTAAAATACCGTGGAAACACGCCCAGTTTTGTTTGTCGTTCATCGGCTCAAAAATAAAATTATTCACATGATATAATCATAAGAATGATAACCTAATTTTTCTAAGCAATACTGTGTTTTGTTTTTTTTTTTTTTTTTTTTTCGATTTTCTTTTTATCATCTGTTTATATACAAATACATCAATAAATTTGTTAAATTTGTGCAACGTTTTTAAATAATTTTTCGATTAAATAATAAATGTGTCTTGGTGCACACATATCTTTGCTTGGATTTCAAATATGCAAAAATGAAATCGAGAGTATTTTGATAAATATAGTAGTAAAGCAATATTCAGAATAAACTAAAAAAAATTACTTAAATGAGTAAAGAAACCGATCAAATTCAATAAAAAAGAAGAGAATGAAAAATGTTTGAACTCATTCATGAAAAAAAAAAAAAAAAAGAAAATATCCAAAGGAATTCGAAATACTGGTGAAATTTGAATAGAAATATATTTAATATGGAAAGCTCTTTTTGACAACTAATTGTCACATTTTTATTGGCATAATTTTCCATAAGGTTATTTTCCATGCTCACATTTTGGCCATTAGACCATTGAAGTTGTTTTTGTAACAATCTATGAAATATAAACTGAATTCACAACACTAATCTCATGCATAAAATATTAAAATAAAAAAAAAAAAAATGCTGAACATTTTCCACAAATTTATAACATTTTAAAAAATGTTTCCATTTACAGGAAATACAGAGCAATTATTTTCGTATGCTTTCATTTTACCTCGTTTAGCAATATTTATTTTTTTTTTCGTTGGCCAATTATTATTGCATTTTCTATTTTGGTGAAACCATGTTCCGGACAATTGTCCACGCAATCACTATAAAAATGCCTCGTTTTAATCTTTGTACAGTCATTTAAATTGCTAACACATTGTTACATCAGAAATCATAAATCAAAAATCATATAAACATCACTATATCGTACATTTAGCTCGTATCAAATGGACTTATCACTCTTCATTGTCAGTTGTTGTTGCTGTTGCTGTTGTTGTTGTTGTTGTTGTTGTTGTTGTTGTTGTTGTTGTTGTTGTTGTTGTTGTTGTTGTTGTTGTTGTTGTTGTTGTTGTTGTTGTTGTTGTTGTTGTTGTTGTTTAACTGTATATAATTACGTCCGTTTGATAACATTTTGCCCGTAAGTAAAAAGACAATTTACAGAATATAACGCGTTCATATGCATATTTAATGGGCGATTTAACAAATTAGAACCACATTAGTCATGGAATGCTGGATTTTCTTTTTTTTTTTTTTTAAATCTAATTTGATGACTCTATCGGCATAGTTAAATAAATTCTTTTAATGAACATCCAAAACATAACGTTTTACAGTGTTTATCGATGTAATTTAATGGTTTCAACTTAAATTCCACAGCATGGTTGTCACATGCATTAAGGTGATGCATTAAATTCCATATCAATTTAAGCCCAACAATTCGAGAAAATATTCTCGACACGGGCCAACAAGTTGCAGTACTATTTATGTGATGAAATTCAACGGTGCCATAAACAATGTTTGAAAGAATAATATGCAACACCCTAGCATGGATGTATTTCAACGCATATTTCCAGTGTGATAACATCGCAGGTGCCGTTAGGGTGTATGGGGAAAATAAAAGCGAGAAAACGTTTGATTATTATTATTATTTTATGTGTAAATTTATTTGAAACCATCAATTTGTTTCCTAAAACAGTCCAAGTGACATAATAAGAATGATGTGCTAAAGAAATCTTTCTTCTTATTGGAAGCACCGTTATAAATTACAGTTATTGTTATTGTTGCTATTGTTGTTGCTGTTGCTGTTGTTGTTGCTGTTATTTTTGCTGTTGCTGTTGTGTTCATTGTTTTAGTTCCGGCAATATGATATGCTCAAGACATTGTGATCGGTCCAGTAAAAATTTATGAACGAAATATATTTGCGTTTATTTCTCCTTTCGTTGAGTGTCATAATACATTCCAATTAAATGAAAGTCTTAATTTAATTTTCGTTTCCGCATTGTATATCCATTTTAATGGGAATGCATTTCGAATTGATTTTGCATACAATATTAATTGATATAAAGCAATATCATGTGGTATCGTTAAATAATGATATCAGTAAAATGGCTCATAAATATGAAGATGACCTTGAAAGCGATATACATCTAATAGCTGATCATCCAATGATAACGAATTTCTTTTTAAAATTTAACAAATGATCTTTTTTTAAATGACGAATGATCTAGACTAACATTTCAATTTGTTTATATATCATTCATTGGGTTAGACAGTACACTTCCTGGGTCAATATTTATATAATCTTGTTCCATATGGAAATGCATTTCGATATTATCTAAACTGAAATTCAATTTATATATTTTTTTTATATATATACCAAATCGATATGTATTTATGCCAAATCAATATCCAAAGAAAATAGATGATTAATTGATTCATTCGATTGATTAACTATTCGTTCTTCACCGTGAAGATTTCACGTGAAAATCATTGATATCAGTAATCATTTGCATTTTTTTTTTTTTAAAAAAAAAGCGCACACACACACTTTGTGTGGACTTTGGCATTAAATATATTTTATCATTTGAAATATTCAAGAAAACATTTCTTCATTCAACACGAAATAAAAGAGTCACCGAATTTAAAATGTCATTGAGGACATAACTATAAAACAATTTTTTTTTGTCTAAAATCCAAATTATTTATTTATAGGATGATATTATGACGTTATTATTTGTCACACTTCAAAAATTACACTTGATTCTGAGTTTGACGGAAATGTGTAATAATTTTTCAATTTATGTAATTAGAATAACTGGTAAAAAAAAAAATGGGCGATCATCTGATGGGATGATAAGAGTAAACGATTTACATTGCTTATATTTTATTTGTAAAAATAAAACAATTTACGCAATTTTGTACGCAATTCAAATTAAATGAGATTTCTATTGCTTATGAAATGTATCATAAAGATAACATTGATGGTGGACGGAAGAATTTCATAAACAATTAAACCATTAACTTGTTATATTCTTGCAGAATCAGAACAATTAATTATTACAACTTGGTTTCGATGCGGAAAGTAATATAAATACAGTAATGCCATCTCGTGTAGATTTTGTCATTAATCAAAAAAAAAGACTGCGTTCATTGTGCAAAAGGCTCATTTGACAATCACTGAATTAGAAATGTTTACGACAAAAATATGACATTGGCAATTCTGTTGCAAACGATTAGCATTGTTATTCCCACAAAGTTTCAAATTCGATTCAATTTTGCTGAAATTTCAAGGGATTTTTTTGAACAATTTGTAGTTTTTTTTTTTTTTATTGAAAAATGTCTGAAGAAATTAAATTTAAACCAAAAAAAGTGAAAAATCTACGCACCAGACGAAATTCATCAGATGATGAAGAAAAAATTGAAGAAGATGAAGAGGTTTTGTAAGTTAACATTTATTGCCCACTGTGAATGCATTAAATTTAATAAATTGATTTAAATTTGTAGGAAAAAATTGGAAGAAACGAAATTAGCGCAAAAACTTCGCGTTAAACCCAAAGGAATAAATGCAGTTGCATTGGCAATTGGTCAAAAAGTCACTACAGAAGATTTGGTTTTGAAGGTAAAGTGTTTTATTTGTTTTCTTTTTCAAAAATGTCAAAATTAAATATTAATCCAAAATTAATTTCATTAATTGATCGATTTTAATCATCAGGATGATCCATTTAAAGTAAAAGCCGGTGGTATGATCAATATGAAAAATATAAAAGCTGGTAAAATGCAACAAGTTGATGATGCATATGATGTTGGAATTGGTACACAGTTTTCAGCTGAAACTAATAAACGTGACGAGGATGAAGAGATGATGAAGTAAAGTGTTTTTAATATTATTTCGTTTTGTTATGTTTTTTTTTTTTTTTTTTTTTTTCAATATTTGATGCGGAAACTGACGTTTTAATTTATCTAGGTACATTGAAGAGCAGCTAAACAAGAGAAAAAATTCAAAACTACAAAGCGGCGAAGATGGTGATAATGACAATGAAACTTATAATGATGAAAAATATTTATCACCCGAAGAAGCAGCACTTTTATCATTACCTGAACATTTAAGAATTAGCTCAACACATCGTTCGGAAGAAATGTTATCAAATCAAATGCTTAACGGAATACCTGAAGTGGACTTGGGCATCGAAGTGAAAATCAAAAATATTGAAGCAACTGAAGCGGCTAAAGAACAACTACTCAGGGATCAGAAAAATAAAAAGGTATTAAATGTGTATGATCAACATTTCAAAATTATAATTATTACTAATTTTTTTTTCTTTTTGTTTTTTTTTTTTTTTTTTCAAAGTCGACACCATCGCATTTTGTTCCAAGGTACGTATGGATTACATTATTTCAAAAGTTGCATTCTCGATCAATGAATTTCGTTTTTTTTTTTTTTTTTTTTTTGTTTTTTTTTATTCATGATTTCTGACAAATTTTTCCATTGTATTTTTACAATTCACATTTGAAAAAATTTAATTTTCAATATTCTCCTATAGCAATATGGCAGCGAACTTTGTGCAACATAATAGATGTACGTATTATCACATGTTACATAAATTCAAGTGAAATTTTTGACAGAGTTGATTTATAGAAATATCTTACCTTTTTTTTTTTTTTTTTTAGTTAATATTGAGGATGCAGAGAGTAAACGTCGCCGGCAAAAAATGCACGAAGACAGACAACGACAAGGCGAGGGAGGTCAAAAGCCAAGTATAAAACGTGCTACAGACGATTATCATTATGATAAATTTCGAAAGCAATTTCGACGATACTAAGCAATTTCATTGTTCTGTCTGTTTTATACGGCATTTACAACTGTACATTCAATGATTTTCCATTGCATTATAAGTATTTTAATTTGTAATGACTAAATTTGTTTGATAGTTTTGCTAATAAAAAAAAAAAATAAATAAATAAATATGAATTTGTAAAGAAGTAATCATGATCATTTCATTATAATTAAATACAGAATGGAAATATCAATATATCACTTGAATAAGTAAATATATTTTTTTTCAAAATATAAAACATACATTCTGCTAATTTTTGGCAATATAT
The DNA here is from genome assembly GCA_029041755.1 of Resseliella maxima. Classification (NCBI taxonomy): domain Eukaryota; kingdom Metazoa; phylum Arthropoda; class Insecta; order Diptera; family Cecidomyiidae; genus Resseliella; species Resseliella maxima. Next base: position 113,385 of record JAQOWM010000438.1, read on the forward strand.
TAATTTCTTTTCATAATTCCCAAACTGGAATTTCCTTTTGAATTTTGTTCTAAATAATTTTTAAATTTATTTTCAATTTGATGAGTAAAATCCGTTTAATAGTTTCGACAGGTGAGCTTTTCGTATTATATCATGAAAATCACCTATTTTGCAGGCATTAATGGCTCACCTGTGTGTTTTTGAACAACATTCATATCAATTCCAAAAAATTCAAAATGAATGGAACTAACATTCGCACAGTGCTGACAAAAGATAAGGGTTGAAGAAAGTATTTGACATGAACTAATGACAAAAATTTGTTTGGTATGATGATCTAATATTGTTTATTTCATAATTTTAACGCGATTACAATCCAATCATTAACTATTATGTATGTTCATGGAATTAAAGAAATCTGTATAGACTTTTAATATTGATCTTTACTGCCACAATAAGCTGAAAAAAAGATAAAGAATATTATTGAAAAACCAACATCCAGGAATGTGATTTTGAAAAATTTGCTGAAAATAATCCCAATGATTACCTGAAAACAGTCAATGGTGGATGTCCCTGTTCAGCACCTTTTTTGAATCCTATAAGAAATGGATTTTTAGGTTAGATTTTTTAAAAAAAAAAAAGAAAAAAAAAATGCAATAAGTTCGAACGGTTTGAATTTAAAATTACCTAAATAAAGGACCGTTGGAATGAAACCCCAATGGAAAGCAGTTTTAACAACTTCGAAAACAACGCCTAAACGCTCTTTGGCATCTGGTGATAGTGCCATTTTTCTTCAGTTTTTTCTTTCTGTATTCAGTGGATTCAATAACAAATCGGTGACAAAAGTGACTTCTTCACATCAAGTTGAATCATGTGCGCATTTTACATTGACATATCAAACAGATGTCATACATTGCGATGTTTGCGATATTTTTGATATTTTCGACATTCTCTATAAACATATTCTACAATATTTATTATTAAAATCATGAATATTTGAATAAAAATTAAAATAAATAATTTTACCATGAAAATAGTAAAATGTCAAAAAGAATTTTAAACTCTTCGGAGGAATTTTAAACTCTTCTTTCTCTTAAAATACAAGTGAAAGATGTCATTTTTTTTTTTTTTTTGTATGTAGAATCGTGTAGAATGTCGAAGTTTTTCATTACATCGCAATCGATTGCATATTTGACAATTTTATCTAGAACTCAATCTTTTCATTAGTAGCGAGCATCGTGCTGTGAACGTGTTTGTATTACATACACCAAGTAAGCAAACTTTTCATATTTATTCATAATATTTTTGTAAAAAAATTTCATGCAAATGCAATCCTAAATATAATACGTTTATGGATGTATAAATTAAAAATCTTGTTGAATCATGTGAAATGCCCAAAATAAATAAATATAAATTTCATATCCTGTTCTGTCTGTCATTTTGCGCACTTACAGCCGCTATTTCATTATATAAGAATTGTAAATTGTGACCATTTGATCCGTATATTGTGACTATTATTTCTGAAATGTTTTTTAAGAGTAAAAGTGATGAGATATAAGCAGATTTGTGAAGAAAATCATGAATGTTTTCAATTTTATTTATACAAGCATTGTGTGAATGTGTTTCATATGAAAAAAAAAAGAGTAAAAAGTCGTAATTTCATGGCATTCTTTGTTCTTCTTTCAAAATTATCTAAAATTGGCCTCGAAAAACCGGGCTTATTTTGATAATTTCTTATTTTGAAATTTGGGCCAGCCACACATCAAATTTAGAACATTTTCAAATTTGAATAAATCACATTTTTTCAACAATTTTTTAAATCATATTTTATCATTTTAGCATTTTGTAATCAAGCGCAACATAAAAAACAACAGCAACACACAATATGAAAGCTCCACAATTAATCAACTATGCAGTAAATCGGCTTAGTTATAATATGGTAAGTGTGAATTGAAACATGATTTATTCCGAAATATGTTTTATTAAGATGTTTCCGTGAGTTTCAGTTATTTCATCTGTATTTGTTACTAATATTTGAAAAAAAAAAATGTTTAAAAACCTGTTCCATTGGATTTAATCAATTTGCCCGATATGTACATAGAATATTAACAAATAAGTATATAACAATAAAAATTCTAAAATACACCTTATCGTTTGTCGGATTCCATTCTCGAATTTGTACACAGAGCATTATTGATTAATCACAGTATTGATTAATTTTTTGCAATTGGCCATACTGTAACTGCAAAATAAAAATTCAAATGATCAGGCTATAAAATGTTATCAAGATGAAGAATCATTCGAAAGAAAAAGTGGTGATTTTTCCATCAAATGAGTTTCATTGATAATTTCAGGAAATATATGTGCTAACCGTGTCAATTCATCAAAATTCTTCGTAAGCAAAATTCCTTTTTGCGCTTCATAATGCAATTTTACATGTTATCAATGAACCGAATATTTTTAGAATTGAAAAAAAAAAGCAACAACTCTCCGATAAAGGCGCTATTTCCAAGGGCACAAATGCAATAGTTGTGAAACAATACAAATTAAAATGATTTGTACGATATTTTTCATCCGATTATAATTGTGAACCATTTTTTTCATACCGATTGCAATCAATGCGTATTCAAAATGGAGCCAAAAGTTTCTTCAAATTGTATTATCACCACAATATTTGCATAAATGTTACCGTTGACATCGTCATATCAATTTAAATGAGTATTTTTGTGTCTACTTATCATGCAATGCAGAGTTATTGGCCTTTGTCCCTTTAAAATGCATACTTTCCATTTTTCAATTGACAACCTCAATTTGAGCATTAAAAAAAAATTATTAAAAAAAAAAAAAAAAAAAAAAATAGAAAGTTTCAATTATGAAAGAGAAAATAAAAATTGTTATTAATTTAATTATAACCTCAACCTTGCTGGTTGTACAACAAATATGTAGTACAACACATTGGACATAGATTTGGGAGTTAATCAATCGAAACAAGTACAAAGTAATATCTGTATCAATTGAAAATGTGGGTCATACTCATCGATAGTGCTTAATGTATCAAGTAAAATATACGTTTAAACTTTAAACAACGTTTTATTACAGAATAAGATATGCTATAAGTAGTAATTAAGATGCAATAAATAATAAATTAGATGTCAAAACAAAACTTGAATCTAATTTACTATGAAAAAAAAAAGTTATTTTCACTTGATCACCGTTCGATACCTGCAAGTGATATGAATTTGTTTAATCATTATATAAAATGATATGCGAAAGTAAAAATCGAAAACGATGAAACAAAAAATCACATGATTTCGAGGAAAAATCTTACAATATCTCAAAATATTTGCATTGTATACAAACATTTTGGCACCGTTTGCGCTTATCGTTGTATAAACACGGATGTTTTTTTATTTTTTGTTTTTTTTTTTTTTTTGTTTTTGAAATTTCTTTCATTTTCTTTTTGTTCTCATCGGCGCCACATCTAATTTTAGACAACACAATTTTATATTTAGTTTGCAGTGTAGACGACAAAATTATAACAACGTAAAAACTTTCAACTATTGTAGAAAGTAAATTTAAAAATTGAATTGCATAAAGATTCTATTCAATGCAGTTATTTTGATGCAGGAATTTCATATTTCTTTTGAGAATTAAATTTGCATTATTATTGTGAGTGATTTTATAATTCAGGCCATAGTTTATCTTATTGCAATTTATAGTTTGCAAAAGTCAATTGAACAGAATAACAGTAAAACAACTTATTTTCATTGCTAATGATAAACACGTGTTGACTAACGGAATTGAATTCATTCTATAAATTGTATTGCTCATTTACGTCAATTTCAATAAATTATTAATTGTTCGGAAGTACTACGATACTACGGTAGTTTGTACACGTCAATAATCTATGATCTATTTTAAATTTTTCTTCACACTTGTTATTAAGTGATTGTTGAATCGTTGGTATTCCCATCGATTATACATACACTTGGATAAAACCTGGGTAATGCGTTATAATTTCAAAATAATGTAGTGATAAGAGCAGGAAAAAAATTACGACGCGATTTGAAAGGAGTAAAAAAAAAAAAATAAGAGTCAACAGCGTGCAATTGATTGAGTGAATGAGTAGCAAAATCAAATGAAATGAAACGAGAATCGTAGTACTTTGCGTCATTATGAATACACGCGCTCTCGTTCTGTATTTAAATAAATGAAAAAAATATCATGCAGTGTGTTCGGTCAAAGTCAACAGACTATAGTCTCAGTCTCTGTTTCAGTCCCAGTCATATACTGTGCATCAAAGTGAAGAGTTGATTTTTAGCATCGATACTGATAAATTTTTCATTTATTTATTGCTCTCCTTCTCTCTCTCTCTCTCTCTCTCTCTCTCTTTTTCTTTGTGTGTAATAATAACCACAAATCCTGTGTGTATATTGTGAACCGATTTTTATTGCGTTCAAGTGATCAAAAATAAAAATAATGTTTCCTACAGCAGCCAAAAATGTTGCAATCAAAACAATTTCACGACAAAATGTAATAATAAATTTGATATTGTTTATGAGAAAATCGAATTTAAATGCATGTAAATATGATAATAATTTCAATAAATGAGAGAAAATGAAGAAAAAAAGGAAAAAAGGAAAAAGAAAAAAGAAAAAAAGAAAAATATGTAAATGAATAAATGTAAAATGCTAATCAAGAGTACTTTCTTTTCAGGTGGCCAGTTTCTCTGGTCAAACTGAACGTGCCGTTCCTCGATCAGCAGCGTTGATGGCAGTATTTGGCATTGGTGTATCATCATTTAGTGTAAAACAAATGATGAACAGTGGTCCAAGAAGATTTTAGCCCATATGTAAACAAGAATAAACAAAAATATCGAGCAAATTGTACAACGGTACGGAAGAAGCGGGATAATTTTCATTTGTTTTGCGCAATACCATGCAATTAACGTATATCTCAAGCGATTGATTTGCAGTGTATTCCATATTTCATCTTATATTGAAGCTGGAGCAGAAAAAAAAAAACCAATTCATATCTGTCACAGTTTATCGAATTGAACGCAACAAAGAGCGATTTTTGTATGTTAAAACGATTTTAATTTGTCCTAGCTTTGTCCAAAGCATTCGCTCCAAATTTTTGTTTAATTATTTACATGAACGAAGTGCTGCTTAGTCTTAACGTAATTTTGAATTTTCATTTGTGATTACATTTACTTTTACGTCAATTTATTCAAATGAACAAGAAAACAATACAAACTCAAAGAGAAATCATATAAAAAAAAAGAATACATAAGAAAATACACTTGGAAACGAAACCAAACAAAACAATACAACAAATTTAAGGATTTACGAATTTTTTTTTTTTTTTTCTAAATGCATTAGAAATGGTTAAATATTTGAAATTGATTGTATGAAATGTGGTTAATAAATTTATTTAGAATGAAAAAATTTCAAATTCAAATTGCATTCTTATGTTTTACTTAACATTTCTTAATCTTTGGAGCGTTTCTAATATTAGTCTTGTTATGCCTCTAAAGGTGCTGGACTAGTCTTGATAGACTAAAATAGATTTGATAAACAACATTATATGAAAAAAAAAAAATTAAAAAAAAAAAAAAAAAACTTGATTAAATTAGTTCACAAACATACGACGTCAAATCAATATCGCTTAGTTAACTCACCTTTTAACCGAAAACAAACAGATAAGTATGCTTATAGGGGGGATTCATAGATAATAATTCGACTATTAATCAGTCGTTTGACCAACCATTGAGAATCCATCGAAATATTTAATTAACTTACATCACTTTGAATAATCCCAGTTCATGATGACGGTTAATTTGATGAATCCAATTCAGTTCGTATCGATCATATTATTGCAAAAATCATTCATATTTCACTTGTACTTTGACTACTATCGATAAGCAATAATATTATAAAGTATTAGTTTATTTAACTTGATGATATTTTATTTGGACCTTCAGTTTTACTCTATGTTGACGGTAAAATTGCGTAAAAGTGTTACATATTTTGACGTTAAAAAATGTCTAAATTGCATAACATAAATGTTAATTATTCATACCAATAGGTAAGTACTCATTCATAAAAACAAATAAGTTTATGATGCTATCGTTCATATATTTTTGTTTTTTTTTTTTTTGTACCAAACAAGCTTTTTAGACTCGTGCTTTCATTATTTTTTTTTTTACAAGAATGACATTGTAAAGTTATAGATATAATTGTTTTCTTTCTCTTTTACTTTTTCACTCAATAATATAACAATTTCACATTGTGACACTTCTAAATTATGGAATTTATAATGAAAATTGTTTCTTTATCAGCAATAGCTATCTAATCATATTATAAATGATTTCCGTATGAATTGTTCAGATGAGATAAGCCATTCTATTCTAGCCCTGTTTATGACGTCTTGCGTCCGTAACTGCGCCCCATAATTCGATAATAAAATCATCGGTGAATTCAAATGCTTCTAAATCGGAATTATCAATTGCCTCAGCAAAATCCATAGAATTTGTTTTATTGCTTGCTAGATCCCAAATCTGAAAGAAAATCATAATATGCAAGTTTAAAATTACAATTAATGTCTTTTGCGGTTAGAAAAAAAAAAGCATATTTCATATACTGACCTGTTCGGCTAATTCAGCATCGTTTATGCCTACGAGAAAAATTAAAAAGAAAAATAGATGAATTATAGTGGTTACAAATTTTAGCTTAAGTTTTCAATATTTCTCGAAGCATGGCACTGTATCAAGTTGACCGCGTCCGAGTTTATGTACGTGTACTTAATTCATAAGAAATTCAGTATTTATCACGCTTGCTCTCAAGCCCAACAATTCGCAAGTTTGCGCATTTGGCAATCATTTGCTGATTTACCATAGTGCAGAACAATTCGCATGAATTGAAAATTCCATCAAATTGACAGAGTTTTACCCTCTAATGGAGCGGTATTTCATCAAATAATTAGTGCAATTCATTAATATGGCACCAAATGACAAGAAAGTATATATGTATTTATTTTCTACAGAATATCCTCTCGACAGTGTCGAGTCGTCACTTACCCATATATGAATCTAAAAGTGCATTTATATTGTCGATGCCCATTTGCGTAGATTCATCATGCTATTCGAATTAAGAGATAAAGAGTTAGGTTAGTAATTTCAACGAAATTTTTTTTTTTTTTTTTTTTTTTTTGTTTTTTTTTTTGTTTTATTGATTTGAAAGGCTTACCTGCTCCTCTACCGCAGCATTACCATTGGCCTTAAATCGTAATGTCTCTTTGCCAGTTCCATAACCCTTTTTACCACTACTTTTTGATCCATTCCGTGGACCAATTCCCTGAAAGCCACTCTTCATTGGCTCAATAAGTCGTAGTGTAAATGTCGAATGTGTTGGGATATCTTTTAATAATCGTGCAACTTCATAATGACGTTTCCCAACCACATTTATATTATTCAATTTCTCTATGTGATCACCGGGCTATTTTAAATAAATCGAAACAAATTAAACAAATAATTAATTTTATAAAAATAAAAAAGAAAATTTAAAATTGAAAAAATAAAACCAAAATATCAATGATTTGGAAAAAAAAAATAAAATAAAATAATAAAGATTAAATTACTTGAATATGTGGAATGGCTTCAATAACACTTCCTTCTTTGATTCTTTTGATAAATGCATAACCGGCACCATTATCAGTAATTGTTAGTCCAAGAGCATCTTCTGTTTTAACAATTTCTATCTCTTTCGGTCGTCCTTTGCGATGAGCAAAAATGAAATCATCCAAACCAATTTGTCCACCAAGTAACTTCGTCATATCAACTTTATGAGAATTTAATGTGCAGAAAATAATCTGAAATTAACCAAAAAAAAAAAAAAAAAAAAAAAGAAAGAAAAATGTTTAAATACAGAAAAAAGGGGGAAAAAACAATGTCTGACACTTTTTTTAATTTCATGCAATTGACCAAGAAAGAACAGCATTCAAATCAATAAAACATTGCATTGTTTGGTAAATTTGATTGCAGCATATAGTGCAGAATGTATATGTAACGGATATAAAGTTGAGTGCATTTCATTCAATACGATTATGAATATGCATGTAAATGGAACGACCGGATATTGTTAAAAGAATTTTCAATTCATTTTTGGATAGAAAAAGAGGAAATAATTGTGCATGTGAACAGCTGCATTTAGTATCTTTTTTATGATTGAAAATTGTATTGAAAACATATATAATGCGACATTTTATGAGACTCATAAAACTCATAAAAGCTACCAAATCTATGTGTTCTATTTAATATGAGAAAATCCATAAAATAATATTCACCGAAGGCATTATTTACAAGCGTGGAAATTATTTTATTATTGAATTTTACAAAAAATCATCTAAATATATGACAAAGTTCTCTGTCTGTGTTTGTTTACATAAACCGTTTTATGTCAGTTTGTTCAATACCATGTCTTTGTTGTGACAAATTGTATTTAATGAAAAATCATTGGAAAATAACATTTGTCTGTAGTTGCAACCACACAATTGTAATGCTAATTATTATTTGCACATTTTTTTTTAAGACATTTCGCATGACATACGATTTGCATTTATTTATTTGAAAAGGATTATCCGTCATCATAACTCAAAATTTTGAGTGAGTCTTTGCAAATTAGTATGTTTGGTATTGCATAAGAAAATTGTCTATTTATGACACGTGTAAATGTATGAAATGCAACGCATATGAAGGTCATTTTGATAATTATATTAGTTATTAATTCATTTTGCAGCAACGTGCATTTATATAAGTGTTTGACTTCCCATATTGATTGAAAAATGATTTTTTTTTTTTTCATTAAAAAACTAATTTTCCAAAAGAAAAAATCCTTTTCGTTTTCATTCTTTGGTATATGACTGAGTCTTAGCAAAAACAACAAAAAAACAATGTTGAAAATTTATGTACAAGAGATTGTGCAAAAAAAAAAGCTAAAATTTGAAAATATAAAACAATCACTTTGACCTTAACCACGCAACCGTCAATTCTCTAACACGATGTTCAGCGCTGATTTCGAAAATAGTTTTATGTCGAAACAGACAAACAAAAAATTGAGATGTAACAGTTGAGATATAATTAATGTGCGACTGTTACAACAAAAGATCTATATAATATTTCATTTATTTGAGATGCATGTTAATGCTACAATGTAGATTAAGGTGTTTCCGAGAACTAAAAATTAAAAAAGGGGGTGGCTTGAATTAAAGAGTACAAAATTTTATGTCAATTGATAGTATTCACAAATCGTTGCAATTGATATTCACACTTCCCGAAGCAAAAAATGAATTTTATTATTGCTTCTCGTATATATAGAAACGAACCTTTAGAATGGTTGACATTGTATTGTTTATGAATGTTGACAGATCTGAAGCACATTTCAAAACGTCAAATCTAAATACAAACTTTGATGTTTTAACTGATTCGTGTCTTTACAGTAGATTTTCTCTTGTAATTGGTATTGAATCACATTGGAATCTTATTTGATTTGATTTTATTTCATTTTATCGAAGCATGTGTATCATATTTGATTTTGTGCATAAAGAAAGTGTTTCATTGTAAATAACTTGATAAAAAAACACCCAAAGTGAACAAAAATGGAAATTCCCACTGTATAGAGAGAAATTTAAACAATGAAGTGGTTTCAATATCAATAAACAATAGATCGACAAAATGAAATGATTCTTAGTTGTGACAAAACGGTGTTTTACAATGTGATCATGGCCAATCTGTGTATTTCAAATTTCAATGGATTCTTTGTGATCGTTTGCAAATTTTTGGTTGCCGTGCAATTTTTATATTCGGCGACCATTTGTTTATGAACTCTCACATTGATACATACAATCAATTCATTTCAAAGAAATAAAAATTATCCAGTGTATTTCAAAATGTGTCGCGTTTTCGATTCGATGTTGATTTGTTACTGTTAGTTTTCGATAAAATTCGCCTCAAATCATCAGAATTTCACAAATCATTGTCATTCGGAGACGATATTTAGACAAAGTCAGTCGCCAAGATTAAATTAAATCAAATTTTCTTGTGATTTACAGTAAATTAAATACTTTTTATTGGATTTTCAATTGGAATTGAATTATTTGCGAGAGTGGCATATCGAATGGTGTGTTTTAGTGAACTCTATATTCGTGTGTTTTTTTATAGTTGATTTTTTTGGTAATTATTTAAAAAAAAAATTCTCAGTGAATTTGTGTTCAATTTTTAATGCTGACCGATTTATGTGGATTTAATGCTCTGCCTATTTGTCCCTAATTGTGCTAATTATTCATTTTAATCATTTCAATGCAGTTTTTGATTCAAAGTCATTTAGTTTAATTGTGATTTTGGTTTTCTTCCTTTTTTTTTTCTTCTTAAATTCGATGAAATTTAACACGTTCAGTAAAGAGACAAAAACCGACACACAGAAAATGAATTATAATTTGAGATTTATGAAAATTATAAGAGTGGATAGATTGAAGAGCGATAAAACGTGCTATTTTATGTTAATTAGAACCAAACATGTCAATTTCAAATTACATGAAAAATATGCAATTTTCTATTCGGTTTTTTTGTGTTAGCTTTGTTTTCGTACACAACTGATAGCAAAAATTGATTACCAACAATGAATGAAGAATGATTTTTTTCTAAGTTTAAATAGTGTTTGTTTTCGAACTAAATCGTATGTGTCTATGTTTTTTTTTTTAATAGGAAAATGGCGAATCGTTTCAAGCCATCCATACCAGCGAAGGGAGAAACGAAAGATGAGATAACAACAGTCAAATGTGCATTGAATACAATCATTCGACCACAATACCGAGAAGCATTGATTGGCAAAATGACGGAATTGAGCTTGCAAGCCACTTCAATTTGCGTCTTGGGATCATTGCTATTTTTATTTGAAGTGCAAAAGGCGTATGAACATAGGCATCGAGAACAATGATTTCGCATTCTTCGGTGAAAGTGGAGAAGAAAAGATCAAGCTCTGCTTTCAACAAGTGCTATGGCATAACAATCAGCCGCCGAAAGTGAAAAAGTCAAAGTACAGACCACGAGGAAAAAAACCACGTGGACCAAGACCAGAGATGAAACGAATCGACCCAGATTTCAAAGCAATTGTCGAAGGTCTTGACGACGATCATCGTATCGATTGGCCCAATAACAAAGATTTCAGCAATGGCCTCAAGCATTTGACCAATCAATATACGGACAATGTCGTTACCAACCTAACCACGCATGCGAGAAAACACATCATCCAGTATTTGAAACTGAAAGTGTTCCAATGGAATACATTTGTAGAAGATGATTCACAGAAAATTTTGCCAAGTGACATCGATAGTGTTGTGCAATTGATTATTAAACAAAAAAACATCAGAGTGCCAATTCGCGATCCACACAAACTCGAACGGTGTAACGCCTTGTATAACACAGTGAACGCATTGAATGTATTTCCAGAAATAAATTTGCATGACCTCACAACTGACGGAGAACATTGGTTTAAGGCTATGCCAATGTATCTATCTATGCAACGCGAGATAGATGAGTACAATCTGACGTGGCCACATCAGCCATCAACTAAACGCAAGAAAAGAAAGCGGAAGAAGGCAAAAGGGAAATGGAAATGCAAGCGCAAACAAATGCTTGACAATCCAAATTTTCGGCCAATAATCCGAAATTTAGTTGTGGTGCCGATGTGTAGTTTTCGACGAACGTACTTCAAAATCGATTGCTCCTCTATGCACCAGGTCTTATCTTCGCAAAAGTTGCTGCCGAAAGTGGAAAGCGAGAATAAAAACGGAAAAACCAACATAACAAATGTTCCGTTGAAAGATTTCAATATTTCGAGTAATTATTATTGGGATCAGTATTTTTATATGCGGAAAATTCGACGATTCGTGCGCAATAAAAAACAGTTTGACTTTTCCATAAACACCGATGGAATCACTGTGGCTTTGCAGTACTCGGCCAAGAAAAAAGAAAGGAAAGCAATCGATCATTCTCGCATCACTCAGAAGGTTATGGATGGCACAATCAAGAATTTTGTTGGCGTTGATACGGGCGTGCGCAGTTGGAATACTTCAGTAACACACAACATCAAAACTGGCGCAGAGGTAAGTTTCGTAAACATTCATTTTATTTCAATGAAAATCCACTGTGTAAGTGATTCCAAATCCATTTGATAACTAATTATTTTTTTTATTTTTCTTTTCAGTACAATTTCACCATGTCGAGCAAGCAGTTCCACTGGCAGACGGGGCAAAAATTACGGAACGCCAAGGCAAGTCGGTGGACGAAAAAGTTTGTGGAAGAGGAGCGCCGAGATCGAGAAAACCGAGATCTATACCCAGTGATGCCATCGCCAAAAGGGCCACACTGGCTGAATTACATCAAGCATCGAGTGAAGATGATGAAGCATGGCATATGCGCTTACTCGACTGCTAAATACACTCGACTCGCCCTGGACAAACATATTAAAAGCAGTAGTGTTGTCGACAAATGGGTGAACATGGTGACCAAAAAGAAGCCAACATTGTTCTTTTTTGGTGCTGATGGCGAAATACCACCTGATAGCCCAATAAGTATCAGGAAACACGTGCGGTGTCCAGGGGTTCGTTTGTCATTGAATGCAATAAAGAAGCACAGAGATTGTTTCATACAAATGACGGACGAATGGGGAACATCTCAAACAGATGCTAGGTGTTTGAATCGTTTCCAAAACCAGAACAAAGCGGCGAGATTCAAGAGATGCCGATGGTAATTTCTTTTAAATAAAATTAATCAAATATGATTTTGGAGATTTTATCAATTGAATATTTTTTTCCTTCAGCATTCCAGACGCCAGAACATTGCTGCCATCAAAAATTGTGTCAAAAGTGGGCAAGACGGATTTATCGTTGTTCAGACAATTGGAACGCGAGTACGGAGTTGATGTTGAAACGAATGGTTTATACCCAAAAGTAAAAGTTTACTCTAAAAACTGGGAATTAAATCACGAATGCTCTGTGATTTGGCACCGTGACGTCGTGGCTGCTAAGAACATTCTATTGAAAGGTAAGGCTAATTGATTGAAATTGTAATTGAATGATTGCTTAATAAGATTCATTGTTTTGATTAATCAGGACTATGGACATTGCTGGAACTTCCGATACCGGATGCAATGAATAGATACAGAGCCCGGAATGCAATTGCCGAGGCCGACGAAGTCGCTGTTGTTGCTATCGTAGATAGTGATGAAGAAATGTTTGAGTACAATCAGCAGCCAGCTGATAATGCTGTCTGATCACACAGCGCAAAACAAAAAAAAAACAAAAAAACAAATGTAACTTTAGTTATTAAAGCTATCCCGACTATGTGGGTTAGTAGCGTAGCAGCAAGTTCTCTTCCATCTGGTTGATGTGAACTGCGCAGGAGTACTTTAGTGGGTGTTTTAGGTAAGCATTATTCGATTTTGAAAAGAATTCTTTGCTTCGGGAAGTGTGAATATAAATCACAGCCCTGTTTGAATACTATCAATTGACACAGAATTTGTTCATATTTAATTTAAGGTACCCCCTTTTTTCTTTTCCAGATTAGAGGAACACCCTAATGTAGATATAAATTAAATTGAAAAAAATTATTTGGCAAAAAATGATATGAAACACCATCATATTATCTATGAATATGCATTTTATTTGAAACGTAAATTTCATTAGCAAACTCATCATCTCAATTTCAATAATAGCTGAGTAAAATATACTTATTGCGGTGCAAACCAAATTGATTTTTAAAGACTTTATATTTGGAATGCATACACCTGTAGATGTGCATACATATTAAAAATGATAATATGTAGCAAAGAATTGCATATGCATTTTATACTTGTCACTATCGCTGTCATTGCATGTGGTTTATGGTATGTATTAACGTAAAATACGCAACAACAAAAAGAAAAAAAAAAAAATGGAAAGTGCCGGAGAAAATTTACAATTAAAGAAAGAAAGAAATATTTGAAATTCATGTTCAGTCTAACATTTTTACTGATGCTCACAGTTTTTTACGCATTTCAATTTTTTTCTTTCTTGCGATCTTTTCCACATAACAAATGCGTCGGTATAAAAAAAAAAGAAAGAAAAAGTTTACACACAATACCTAAAGGGTAAAATGTGATGTGATCATTCTCATCAGATACATTGTGTTGACTGTTTTATTAAGACACAAATACAAGCAGAATTCTAGTAGCATGAACACAGTTTGTATTATATGAAATAGTTCTCGATAGTTTCGAGTCGTTAACCGTTATGAAAATAAATTGGGATTTTTAGTTTATGCTATTTGGGAATTCAATGTTATTTTAATAGCACTGTGTGTAAAATGATGCAAAGACGTTTCAGGTTCTTTGGAATTTGTCTCTTAAAATGAAAACATTTTCACATGTTCAAGTTTTGTCTTTCATCTTTCATCTTGGACAATTTGTGCAGTGTACAAACTTGGACAGTACGTAAGTATCATTTGCATGTCAATGTTTTGTATTCAATTCATTTATCTCACCTCATAATTTCTCTACTAATTAAGATCATAATCAATTGACTGCGAACAAAAAGATGTCACATTTCCGTTGGAATTTAGTAGTCATTTTTTGTTGTTTGTAAAAAGAGTAGATAAATTTGGTCACCACACAAAAGAATTCACTAAGAATTGATTTTTTGTCTTTTGCATCAAATATGTTTTGAAATACAATAATTGCCACTACGCTATGGATTACTCTTATACAAGCATAGTGAAATTTGTAATATCAACAATGCACCATTCTGTCTTAATACATGCAAATTTTATATGATTTTCATTGTCTTTCTCATTTAGTTTTTTTTTTTTTTTTTTTCTTTTGATTGATTGTAAGCGGCAAATTTTTGCTTTTGTATTGGTTGCCATACAAAAATACAATGTAAATTATAAATGCATGTTAAAATTTATTATTTGCTAAATAGATTTGTATACCATCGAAATAAACTTTGATGATGTGAATGGCGTGAAAAAAGCACACATTTGAATACATATCGTTGCATTTGAATAATATAATAATAATAATAAAGAAAAAGAAGAAGAAGAATAATAATAATAATAATAAAGATCATGTGCAAGAAATGCAAAAAGGAAGAGAGTCTGTGTGAACGAAACAACAGGTAAATAAATACAATTAGTAACATTCATATCATTTCCGATAGCATTTTATTCAAGAATTAAAGAGATCTAACGGAAGAAAGAAGAAAATGAAAGAAATATTAACAAACGCATCAAACGACTTGATGCCAAAGTAGAACAGCATTCAATAGGCAAATATGCATGATTTCATATAAATGGCTTCTAATGTATATGTTTATTGGTGTGTATGTGTGTGTCTACCAATAATGTTTTTACTAACGTTTTTATTATGCGCTCTACTCTTAACATATTTTTTTTTTTTTTTTTTTTTTTTTTTGCGTACTGAGAAACAAGTTGCTTCAATCTATCTTACCGTTCAAACTGTGCACTCGTACAAAGACCTGAATTCATGAATGCCCATGTGCTATAATCTTTATTTTCACATGAATTCAATCAAGAAATTTGTGCATGCTTCAATGAATTTTTCGACAACTAACTATCATCGTTCATGGAACCGTTTACACTTGGCCTGACAATGCACTACAATTTTATCGATTGAATTATATGGTGTGACCCATTGATATATCATGCGAAAATTTATTTTTGGCAATATTTCATTACATATTTTTCTCAAAATAAATCAATCAATATTATGTTTAGTCCGAAAAAGAATTATGAATAAATCAATATACAGACTAAAATTAGTTTGAAACGAGATAAAGAATAAACCGCAACTTTCTTTGAAAAATACATCATGTCAGTCCGTGTGTTTGTTTGTTTGTTTTTGTGTGTGTGTGTGTGTGTGTGTGTGTGTGTGTGTGTGTGAGTGTGTGTTTTTTTTTCGAAATTTCATCTTTAAAAGCCTTTTTGTTGTTATTGAAAAGCATTTTATCACCATTCGCAAGAGATATTTTTTTTTTTTATACATTGATAATGATAGATACCGTATACGGTTGTTCATATTCGAATGTAGAAATCTCTTTTGTCACACATACACATTTAGTGATGAATAAAAATATCAATCTTGAATTGCCACTTGATGGCAAACACTTTTGCTGTAAATATGCATATTTTTTTTTTCTCCTTCTCTCGTCTTTATTGATTGAACAATGACAACATACAGGAATATCGAAAGTGATAATGAAATCGATCACAACAAAGACCAAAAAGACATATCTAAATTTAATATAAAAAGACAACATTTTGCTTTATTGTATATATTAACATGATAATCATAATGATAAAAATGAGCATAGCAACAACTTTCTCCTTGGCTTTAGATCAACTATTCAAGTTTGTCATTAATGGACCAGTTTTAAACAAAGAGAGTTAGAAAAAATAAAACATTATACATAAATGAGTATCATAAAAATCCTTACCTCATCCACTGGAAATTCATAACATTCAGCAATTTTTTGATAAAGCTCCTTCACACTACCAAATCCTGATATTAATCCAGTCGGACTACCATGCGCCAATTGACAATGAAATACAAGCTGTGGTTTTAATATGTTTGTATCAATTCGTGGCGGTGGCACTTTTTTCTCAATAATATGCTGTGCCATTGGTAATTGTGATGCCGTTGATAGAATATTGGCATTATTTGTGGTTGTTGAACTTTTATGGTTATTGTTGTCGAACGGTGTTGGTGATTTTTTTGTGAAAAATGGCATTTCGAATAGTTTGTTTTGTGTTTTTAAGAAGAAGATTTTTTGAAAAAAAAAAAAAAAACAACGTGATTTTTTTTCGGCGTTTCCAGCGATTCACCACGCAAACTAAGCAATTTGTTCAATCCAAGCAATAAAAGAGATGAAAAAAAAAACTCTAACAATCCGTCACACGTCGTCGCGGACAGAAATGTACGGGAGATAGTAAAATAATCTGCTTGCCTCTTTATTTCACAGTTGCGTTTCCCATGAAAACAAATAAACTCCAACTATATTGATACGCACTCAATATGAATTCACAATTTTTGGAATATCGCGCACTTTAGCACTTATTTTTTTATTTTCTTTGCTTTTCAATTTTTACTACTGTTGCGATTCATTCATCGATGAAATAACGCTCACATTATATATATACACACAAACACATGGGCTTTGATCACGTTACTCGAATTCGTTTCCTTTTTTTTTTTCTCTCGTATTTATTTGACTGAACTATTATTGCTTGAATCGCTATCACAACATTATTACGTTAAACAGCACAGTCAGCAGCTGTCTTCGAATTATTGCTTATCTGTAAGTCACGATCTCAGCTTTGGATAGATGTATAAGCATAGCATGCACGCTTGGATTCTCGCACACAAATCATGAAGTTTCAATTTGTTTCGTCTTTTCTTTTATTTGACACAAAGAATCGTCTCTTTCTCTCTCTCTCTCTCTCTCTCTCTCTCTCTCTCTGCCTCCCTCTTTCACTTTCTGATTTAATCTCTATCTATCTCTTTTTTTTTTTTTTTTTTTTTTTTTATAGAAAGAACACTAATGACACAAAATAGACAAACAAAGTTATGTCAATTTTCTTTGTCTATTATTTTTCGCTCATTTGTTGTTATTGTTGTTCTTGTATTTGTTTCATTACTTTCATTTGATAGATATTAGTTCTGTTTGTATATTTTTCATTGAGTAAAATTGTGTTAAGTCGTGTGCGCAATTCTATGCTTTTGAAAAACGATTACCGTGCTTCCACAAATGAGAATGCATATACGCGAATAGTATATATATATTCATAAAGAACCTTCAATGCTATAGGTAGAAAGTTTGCTGTGATATTACACGTACATACAAATGCAGAAGAGTTGAAGAAAAAAAAAACTGCAAACAAATGAGGAAAAAGAATACACGAAATAAATTGAAGCACAAACACACACTAACAGTCACGGCACTTGTCTCTTATTCTCTTCTCAAAAATCAGGTCAAACAAAAATCTGCGTTTTTCATTCTAGCACAAAAACGCTTCTTATTTGCACTTTTCGTTTCAAAATGATTGAAATGCATTGATATCCAGGTGAATCGACATGAAATCAAGCAATTATTTAAGAAAAAAAAAAAAAAAAAAAACAATCAAATAACGAAAATCGACACGAACACAATCACTTGAATAAATAATAACATAAATGAATTTGTAATGTTTTGTTTTCTATGTACAAAATTTTACCGAATAATAAAATAATGAATTTGTTTCAATCAAAATCAATTAAAAATCGTGTGGAAACAAACAAAAAAAACTTATAGAATGGAGAAAGAACAGAATAATGAATGAAAATTTCAATCAAAAAAAAAGCGCAATGTTCAACAGTGGTATGTGTTGTACATTGAAACACTCAAATCAAACTAAATAACTTAAGTTACGGTTGCAAGAAACATGTAGCCACGGCACACAAAATGAAATAGAGGAAGCAACAGAGAGCAAAAGAGAAAGAAACACACACACATGCACACACACTCACTCACTCACTCACTCACTCACTCACTCACTCGTACGCAATAATAATAAAATACAATACAATTTCAACATTTACGTGTATGTTTACATTCATTCTGCAACTACCTGCCTATTATTTTAATCTTGTTATTCATTACGGCATATTCCGTTTGCCGTTGTTGTTATGTTGGCTTTTGGTATAATAGACACCTGTGCGATGGTGGAATAAAAGAGAGATAGCAATAAAAACATATATATACATATAGAAAGACCATTTCTTTCTTGTTTTTTTATTTTTTGCACAAGTAATCATTTGTTTCATTTTACATTAATAACAATACTAATCATTTCATTGTGTTGTCGCTTACACATATAGCTGAAATAGATAGCAAGATTGGATAGTCAAATGAGAACATCTCTGTTTGCAAAATTTGCGGTGTTCGCTAAAAATCCAGTTACAGCATCAGTTGTAGAGAAAGATATAAAATTTAGTTATTTTCTCATATTTAAACTAGGATTAAGCTTAGTTCAAACATTTTTCTTCACTGTGCAAACTTGTTCCATTGGCTGAATATAATTGATTTGATTCCATTCGCTCCAAAGTACCACCTTGAAACGTATATTTATGGAAACCCCAAAAAAATGCACAATTCTAACTCGTGTGGAAAAAAAGTAGCTTACTTTGACTTAAAAGCCAATCAATTATAGTTGAACTTTTTTTCATACACATTTTCAATTATTGTCAGCCGTCTAATTTAGTATGTTTTGGTCTGACTACACATGATTATAATCGGCTAAAATCGTCTGATTTTGTATGAAATAGCCACATATTCGCTGACTAAAAGATCCCAAATTAGTCAGTCAAAATTTTTCGATACGGGAATTAATGATGATTTCATGAATGAAATTGATATCCAGCACAAAATAAGAAAAATTTGAGAATGGAAACAAATATAGAGTAAAAGTGAAAAATTACAAATAGAAAGTTCTATCAAATCAAGACAATTATCACAGAAATCACGCATATAACATTGAGCATTGTTAAGAAGAAATTGATTGAACATAAAGAATTGTTCAATTTTTGTTTCGCACGGCAAATGACGACGCTCGTGAATTTGTACGATTGTTTGGCAAATGTTTGCCTTCATAAATCAATATACAACAAAAATAACAATAACAGCAACATGCAAATGTGTGTAAATATTCGAAAATGTTTTCAACATTCACAAATGTCATATTCCTCTCGTTTTCTCTGAGTAACAAAATATCCATTGACAAAAAAAGTACCGTACGTATTTGTCCCACACTCTTTCCAAAATATTTCAATGTTATTGACTTTTGCGATTCAAACTGAGTCATCAGTTCATGTACCAGAGGCGGATTAACCATTTGGTGGGCCCTGGTGCTAAAATTTCGCTTGGGTCCCCATTTTTTGAATTTTATAAAATTGTCCACAAAACATTTTTTTTTTTCCCAAAATTTGCCCTGTTTTATTCGATCATCGAACTCGATCCAAAATATCAAATAAATGAAGAATTACAAAATAATATGTTTATGCATAAGTTATACAGCATAACCAACGTTTATTCAAACGTCTCATTCAAATTCATGCGCTGCCAGTGAAGATTTCGAATTTCGTAAACATAAAAGGCAACACCATTTTTTTCAAGTACATCATAAACAAATCTAAGTGTCACACAAATGTTCAATGCAATTGTTAGCTTGAAACGATACATAACTGTTTCTCTATATGATCAGAGAAATGATATATAAATTTTGATTAATAATACAAACCATATTTACTACAGGAATATTTATATTGAAGAGAACCGAGGTGAAAATTTAAATCACAGATATGAATTTAGATTGCATTGAGAGCTGTTTGGAGTATTTAAAATTTGATGATCGTTTGAATGCGGGTACATCAAATTAACGATTAAATCAGGCGGCTATTTTAATATATAAATCGAGATATCGTACGAGAAAAATAGTAATCGAAATATTCAGTCCACAGTAAGCATCAATTTTTCAAAAATCAGTATAAACTTCAATTTATACCAAGTCTCATGATTTTTCGGATAAATTTACTCTCAATTGCATTAACTATTAAGAAACCCACGTTTAATTTTCAATTGATTTTTCTCAGTTATCCGGTAGGAAAAACGCAAAAATAAATTAATTTTTGACTATAGTAAATTTCAAGACCTATCAACTAGAGGTGTCAGTTGCCCAGGCTGATCCTTGGATACACAGGATTTGGCCTGCATTCCAAGGCTTCCTGTTTGGAATTTCATGAAAAATTGGTGTAGATAATTTTATATATATTTTTATATGAATTGGTATAAAGTGAAGTTTATACTGATTTTTGAAAAATTGATGCTTACTGTGTTTTGTGTGCACGTAAAAATATTGAAAGACCTATAGACATTGACATGATAACAGAAACTATTATGTTGGGTGAATTGAGATCAGTTTTGCGGTTTCTGTGCTGTTTCGTACATTTAATAACAGAGATATGTATGTTGTCAGACCCGAACGCCATGTATGACCATTCGGAGCCATTGAATTGGCTTAAACGCACTATGCAAAATGAATGTATAAATAAATATTGATCTGAGTCTTTGATTTACTTAAAGATTTGTAGTTTTAAAAGAATAGATGTGCCAAAAAGCAATAGAAAATCATTTACTTACATCAAGAATATAGAGATGATTAGTTTTCATACACCTTACCATGAGACAATTGGTCGCATCAACTATTTCCCTAAATACAAAAACTTAGTTTATCTCTTTTTCCATTGTCAAAATCACCAAAATTTATTGCGAACTATTTTGAGTTTTTGGAAAGTTTATCAATACTTAAAATACCATTATATTATGCTACTTTTAAAGCTGATGCATTTAAACAAAATTTAATGATATCAGTAATCCAACTGAATCAAATAGTAACAATAAATAAACTGATTTTGTAATGGAATAAGTTAAAATTTCTCAATGAAATTACTTTACATATCAAAAAACAGGATTTTAAATGCAATGAATTAATTTCAATGCAGATCCATGGATAGTCTGGTTCAATCAATGATAATTATCGTCCATATATCATTAAAATGATTAAATTAATAATATTACAAGAGCTATTCAACTATATTTTAAAAACCAGGCGAGACAAAAATTTCTTCAAATAAATACATTTTTCTTTAAACAAAATTGAATTTTATTTTGGACGCTCAGTGGGCCCTGGTGTGGCTGCACCAAATGTTGTTCGATAATCCGTTGCTACCATGTACGTCAGGACAGGTAATTTGAATTAGCACGCAAAAATGCAATAACATTTTTAGAAATATACATATGAATGCTCCACTTCATACTAATTTCAAATTTGTCTGATAGAATCAAAACATCATCTTTTGGCAATGATTTTACTCGTGAAAAAAAAGGAAAAAAAAAAAAATTCTTGATTTTTATATTCCAATTAAATTTATCAGATTTATTTATTTCAAATATATAATTTATTTAATTAATTCATAATTTTTAATATATATTTTATATATATATATATTATATTTATCTCCATTGAAGCGAACGAAGTGAAGGAACATCGGATAAAAGCGACTGACGTAGTCTTATGAATCC
Source organism: Resseliella maxima (assembly GCA_029041755.1). Lineage (NCBI taxonomy): Eukaryota > Metazoa > Arthropoda > Insecta > Diptera > Cecidomyiidae > Resseliella > Resseliella maxima. Next base: position 135,585 of record JAQOWM010000438.1, read on the forward strand.
AATGGAGGCGAAGGAATACTTGTTTTATTGTTGTTGTAAATTGTGAATTATGTGTGCCGGTTGAGTTGCATTCAGAGACAAGGTAAATGAATGCCAACACCAGTGGATTTACTTTACTTAGTTAAGTAAAGTAAATTTACATTGGTTTGATGCGTTGACCAACGCATCAACTAGCTCTGTAGCTAGTTAAGATGTCGGTGTGTGCGTTTTCTAAACGTTTTTATATTCACAAAGACGAGAGCTTATATTCATTTTGAACGCAAGCATGAAAGAAATGTATAGTTGACGCAAGGGTAAATACTATATCGTTTACTCGTTTACATAAACATTTACCGTAAGTGAATCGATTTCTGTCTCTGGCTTGCATTAGTCAAAACGGATGGAATCATAAAATGTACGTTGGTCGCTTCATCAGCAGTTTTCCACTCCGTTCATCCGTGTTCAAATAATAACAATCATAAAAATGATTATATTTATAATAAATCCTATAATTGATCATTGTATTAGTTTGGTTGTTGTTGTTCTTGTTGTTGTTGTTCTTGTTCTCATTGTTTATTCGCAATGCATTTGCTATTTTATAAATCTCTTTATAATTCTTTCATTTTTTTTTTTTTTTTTTTTTTTTCAATTTGGTTTCATCGTCTTTATTTAATGGTTACAATTTGGTTGGTGTCACTTCATCCCGTTTATTTCTTCATACGCAATTTATCAAAATTGTCTAATGTTTGCGAAACAAACAAACAAAGAAAATTATATTATCCACTGGTTTAAAGAAGTTGTGAACATTTCACTGTGAAATATAACATTGAGAAGAGAGTAAAGGAAAAAGAAATGTTGAAATTGACAATATTATTATTAAAATCCAATGAATTTTCATGTTTTTTTTTTTCTTTTACAAAGCAAAATGTATGTTATTGTTTTGTTTTTTAAATATTTATTATTATTCTTGAAACTTTGTTTTTAATCTTGTACTGAATGAACAAATCTTACATCTATTCTCGTCATTGAATTCACATTATTTTATGGACCAAATGTTGTTGCATAGAACAAAAGCGTTAAGTTTTTTAGGATCAAGTTGAAGACGATTTTCCATTAATTCATTTAGCATAATGACATAAAGCAAATGCTGTATTAGTTGTACTCACAAACATGATGATGACCGGATAACATTACATATTTATATGATAAATGCTTTGATGTTTTATTTATTTATTTATTTATTTTTTTTTTTGTTCAATCTTTGTAATTTTATTTTGTTTTTTTCTCTTCTTGTTCATTTATTTATTCTTGAATAGATTAACTAGTTGGTTTTTTTTACATGATATATATATATATATATATATATACTATATACACACCCCCGGTCAAAAATATGGAAACCATGCATGTTTTTCATACAAATTAACGTTTTTTGGTGCTCAAAAAGTATATGAAGATGAAATTTTTTTTTTAACTTCAAAAGAAGAATTTTAGTTTAAACTAAAATCTTCATTTTCTTCTCAGAATAGAAATTTGTATCGTGACTCCTTTATGGATTTTTTCGGCCATATGCTTGGCAATACCGCAAAATGGCCATTTTTATATACAAATTTAATCGAACATTTTTCTGGCCTTTGAAGGTCCACAAAAGAGTCACGATACAGATTTCTATTCTGAGAAGAAAATGAAGATTTTAGTTTAAACTAAAATCCTTCTGAAGATGTTGAGAGAAAAAAATTTCATCTTCATATACTTTTTGAGCACCAAAAAACGTTAATTTGTATTAAAAACATGCATTGTTTCCATATTTTTGACCGGGGGATGTTTATATAGTTTTATATAGAGATTTAGAGCTATATTTGTTGTTATCATTCGTTAATTAGTTGTTAGTGCTATTTGTTGTTCTTGTTCTTGTTGTTTGTTGATAATATTGAAAAATCTACACGGTGCTCAAAGTATATGTCCAATATTCCATGTATTGTTTATATACGAATCGGTTCGCTAAGCGATCTGCATCGATTTAATAGACAATCAAATCTATCTACGATACTAAAAATGACTGATTGTTACATAATAAAATCTTCAATGAAAGAAACATCGAACATAAAATAAAAAAATAAAAAAAAAAAACAAACAAACAAACCAACGGATTCAAAAATACAATGAAACATAAGAAGATGAGAATACAAAATTTAATCAAAATTATGTTCAATAGATTTGTTGTAAAGGAAATTAAATGATTTTAACTAAATTTTTATGTTTAAATGCCTCAAAAGCAAATGCTAAAAGGATGATAAAGAGCTAATTTAACGTGTCTTCTTATTGCTTCCTAAATCATTACAAATTTTACACAAAATGAAAAACTTTTTTTCAAAAAAAAAAAAAGAAAAAAAAAAAAAAAAAAACTTCTCAACGGACATTTTTAATGCTATCAATTGTCTTTTGTTTTTGCGTGAAAACTATCAAGTTTATAATTTATAATATAAAAAAAATCACGAATCATCGCTACGCTAAATTTCTAATACATTAAAATTAATATATGTTGAATATTACAAATACAAAATGTTTGAAATATTTTTTCTTATCTTTCATCCACTAACTCTGATTTCATTTCTCCATCTGTCTGTTTCTGTATTAAACCATTTTGAACTATTTTCTTTATTCAAAATTTACAATTTTCTGTGAATTTATTTAACGTGAAGTTTTTAAAAACGTGTAACGTTTGATAATGAATCGATTGTTTGATATTGATAGGTACACATCATCATATACTTTGGATATTTTAGAATGGACTATTTAAATTAATTTAATTTTTATGACATTTTTCTGATCATTAAGACAATTGGATAGATTTGCATTGAACGAAATTCCGAATTGTTTAAGTTGTCTTACATTTTTGCCTATACAATTTTGAAAATGTTGAATCGTTCATGGAAAATTCATTTTAAGGTTATTTATGTACTAGTGTAATATGAATTGCTCATCATTCGCAATTGACTTTCGAAAAAAGATTAGTAAATTTTTTAAAAAATAATTCATTTAAAATGGCTGAGCACTATTTACACAAAATTCCATTCATCAAACAAGAATAAATATTTAAAACTTTTCGCGTTTGTAATATATATTATATATATTTGTATAATATTTTAACTTACATTGTTTATTCCAATTGAAAATTGCAAAACGTACAGGTACACGCCTACTGAACTAAATATTATGAAAACATGAAGATTTGAAACAAATAGGAGCTGCTTAGCATTAGCGAAAAATGAATGCAAAATGATAAACCGATTGAATAATAATTTAACAGAATTTTATAAAAAGTTTTGTATACATAACACATCGGAGCCATTATTATGAATGCTTTCGTTTACTTTCAATTCGATAAAAATGAAATGTGATCAAAATATAATTATTTTTCTTAAAAATTTTTCTGTCAGAAAAGCAAAAAAAAAAAAAAAAAAAAAATGACCATCTAAACAAAAAGCAGACATTATTTGCGACCTACATATAAACACCATTCAACTATAATCAATGCAATCCAGTGTAAAACAAAAACCAATGCAGATCCTCTTTCTTCTTCTTTCACTCCCTCTTGTTTCAAATTGCATTTTTTTCCATTGTAATTTATCGTTTATGTTGATATGATGTTCATATGTCGCTACTGAATCATTTACATTGTCTGCTCTTTTGGATCTAAATGATAATATATAAAATTTGATTTATTACTTAGAGTATTTTCTAATAGAAATTTTGTGCTTCTTACTTTACAAATGCTATTAATTGATTATATCGAATTTGTTTCATTTATTTTCATTTCATCCTCTTTAAATCTTATTTAAATGTTAATTTGCTAACACTAAACTCCACTAAAAGGTTGAATGTGTCATCTAAGTATATCATTTTTTGTTGTTGTTGTTGTTTTATTTATTTTTTTTTTTAAGTTAAATATAATTTGTCTTGGACTTATATAGAATTAAATACAAATGTTAAATAGATCTTTTAAATTTTTTTTTACGTCACATAATGATCTTTTTTTTTTTTGGTAATAATTTGTGGTATTTTTTTATGTTTCACATAGTTCTTGAGACACAGAGATTGTTTCGTTATCATTTTTTTTTTTTTTTTTTTTTTTTTTAATTTCATTTTCTATATTTGTATATATAATAATTTTTTTTTTCTGGTAAATTAGGAATTTGAGTATTTAGCTTTGTGTAGCATGCTATGCTCAGTGGTATTATAGTCATTTGGTTGATGCATTAACCTGTTAGCATACATTATCAAATTGATAATATCAATGATTGATAAAAATCAATGATTGGCCCATTTAGAGGTTGGCAATTGATAAATAAATACACATGCAATACGCAGAAATTATTATCTTACCAACAAATGCAATTTTTGTTGATTGAATTCAATTGACGAATGTTGTTTCATTTTTAAAAGATAAGAATATATATTTATATTTATTTATTTAGTTTGTAAGAATTCAACATATGTTGGCTTGTTTAAGTTCAGGCGAAAAAATGTTTTGAATAATTTATGAAATATTTTGTAATATTTTGAATTAGAATAAAATTCACAAAGTTTTTTTTTTTTTAATAATTTTTTTTGTCTTCAAATATTCGTCATTTAGGCATTGATTTTTCTTTTTTTTTTTTTTATTTTTTTTTTTGTTCCAACATTGATAGATATGATTTGCAGAATGTCGCCGTTGATGGATTTTTTTTTCAACTTCATAGAGATGATGATGATTTCTTAATATGTGGAAAAAATATTGAAAAGCATGTTCTTGTTTTTTGAATGTAATTACTTTGGATCGAAAATGATAACATCGAAGGCGGAACAAAATTGTAGATTTTTTTTTTTTTTTTCAAATGTTTTTCATTTCGTATCATTTGTTGATCAAAAATTATAAACTTTTCTTGATGATTCAATTTGTGCTGAAGGCATGTTGTTATACAATTGTACAATATGATGTGGCATTAAAATGTTTCATTACCTTAATATATCGGTACTACAAACGCACCTTCATCTATGCTTCGATCTGTTAAATGGTCGACAATGGAATTTTTATATTATGACATTTCTTGCGATTTTTCTTATCAAACTACACCATTTTTTTTTTCTTTTGTTATCTCCGTAATATGTTCACTATTTGACCAAATGTGATGCTCGACAAATTTAATCATCATAATGTTTGATTACAAGATAAACAATACTGTACAAGTGATATTTAACATGATTGTTTATGAATTTTCAATATAAAGGCTCAATTATTAACCAGACGTGGATGATTCCAATTTGATTTATATTTTTTTTTTCTTTTTTTTTTTTCAATGCAAACCGAGGAAAATTCTCACCATTTTTTGAGTGAATATTTTCTTTGTTTTTCATGAAAATCCATATTCAATTCTAACAAAATCAAACGAATATTTTAAACAATTGTGACAAATCAGGAATTGTTTTGAAACAGGAAGCTTATGCTGATAGAGAATTAGTATGCATCTTAGAGGTTTGAATAATCTTACATACTCTAACTCAATCGTTCTCAAAAAAAAACAAAAAAAAAAAAAAGAAAAAATCGTTTAAAATATGAAACGCCCAGGATATTTTTTTTACCGAAGAGCATGAAACGTTCATAACTCATTAGTAAAATAAAATACCATGTGCTTCAAATATTTTCATGAGAGCTTGAATAAGCGTATGTAAGCTTTTATCAAGCATTTAAAATGCATCCTAGGGATATTTCTACCATGGCTCTTAGGCTAAATGTTATGTTAATGTAAAAGAAATGTTGTATTTTATCACGATATCCTTTAAAATGTCAGAATAATTATCGACTATCACACATTTTTGTTTCTAATTTTCTTTTTTTTCTTGCATGAATATATATTTATATTATATTTCTTCGTCTTTTTTCATTTCTATACCATTCACAACACGTACAGAAAAAAAATTAGAGATGTTTGATATTATTTATTTATTTTCTAAATGTATATAGAGAGATAAATCCTTTGAAAGGATTTTTTTTTTTTTTTTTTTTTTTTTTCAAATCAAAAAATGTATTTTTTTTTTGCGTGAAGCGAACGAAAAAAAAAAAAGTTTGGCCTTTATTATTCCTAAACTTTTGTAAAAACAAACAGTATCAAATTCTATACTTGTTATGTGAGCATGAAGTGATTTCAATACAAAAAGAGAAAGGAAATCACCAACAAGAATTAGATTTTCGACTTTTCAAAATACTGATTAGTATTCGGATTGTTTGACAATTTATCTGTCTACTCATTGTTACATTTTTATTTTAACAATATTAAAGTGTACACAAATTTTCATAATGCAAACATTTTAAATTTGTTGATCGTTATACGTGCAATGTTTTATAAAAACTTGCTCGCTGAACTCACATATTATTATATCTACTTATATACTGTGCACTCAATATTGTATCCTTTGAATGGATAAACAATCAACGCAGATAGAGTATTATCATCCGGAAACTATTCAGTATTAATTGAAAATTCCCCTTTTAGTTTACATTAAAATTGGCTCAATGTATAAATACTATTTTTATTTCAATTTCCACTATTCTTTTTGATTTTTCAATGTCTGTGAAAAAAGGATTTGCAATGAAAATATTGACATCAGTGCTAGAGATATTTTTGGAAAAGTATTCCAACAGTAATTTCCATTGACATATCAATTTTGTTCTTTCACGATGATTTCTTATTAAATTTCTTCTTTTTTTTTTTTTTAATTATGAATGACATACATTCAATTAGGTGTTATTTTATAACTGAAACTGCCATATTTTTGGAGTTGATCTGTAAATTGTATTCAGCTTCAGCTATAAATAAGTGTTTGCGTTTCGAAAATTTTAATTTTTTCTTTGTCCAATTTCATTTATAGCACTTAACATGTATCATCATACATTATATGAGGAATTGAATCGTTTTTGGTATTGTGTAAAAGAAAAATAAAGTTTTAATTTTACTTTAAATGCTGCTTCCGATAATTTTATGTCAACATATTTTTTTTTTTTCATTTGCTGCTTATGGGAGTTAATATGATAAATCACAATATGAACACATATTTAGAAATGTAATGATTGATTCAAACGAACTACGCCAATTCGTGTTCATTGAAATTCAGACATTCAGTTCCTCATTGAAACATAATTTTCGAATATAGATGCATCAATGATCATTCAACATTCAAACCATCATGCAGTCTAGTTTACTGCTCAATTTTTAATATTTTTAAATCTTTTAATCTTTTAAATTGCAACTAAAAATGGACCGGGGTCGAAAATTTTTTATCGAATCAATAACTAAACATTTTTTTTACCCATTATGATGATGTTAACAGCAATAAAAGTGGTCCGAATTGATGTTGAACGTGAAAATATAATGACACATCGTGTATTCGAAATTATTTCATCTTTTATATTAAATGATAATGTATTAAAGTCATGGTATAAATTATTTCTACGTATTTGCCGTCAACTACTTTTAAATGGCTTTTGAATGATATGAATTGAATATGTTAAATAAGTTTATAGGCATGAATGCACATTTTCAATGATTTCATTTTTGTCAATAAAAGAAAAAATATGTCATCAATAATATGTTGGTTAATAATAGAAGAACAACTTAAATGGATCATTTACATGAATGAATGAATGAATGAATGAAAAAAATGAATGGTATCATGCTGTTTTGTTGGTATGTGAAAACATTTTTTTTTTTTTAATGTTGATTGCATTTATTTCGTTTGGCTATTATTTGAAACAGATTCTTTCTGAAATGAATATTTGATTAATTGCATTAAATGCAGCGATTCCATCGAAATTTATATTGATAAATTATTGATGGCATTTTTTATGAATATTAATAACATATTTTTCGCATTTGGTTATTTTATAAACTAAGGGGTAGACTTGAAACAATTTAAATGCATTGATATTTTGTGATTGCAATATCTACTGCAAAAATACTCCGATTTCTTAACTTCATTTTTGTCTATAATTTGTGGTTTGTTTGAAGAGAAATCTCTTTAAAAGTTTCGATTTACCAATGAAAATTCATTTGATGTTGTTGATTTAAATTACGAGATTCAAAGAATTAATTAAATTTATGAAAATTGTCTACCCCTTGATTTCAAAGGAGTTTGGTATTTTATGATGTCACATACTCAAAGCCATGAATGAACGATTTTCTCTCGGTGTTATTGGCAATTATATATTTATAATTTTTTTTTTTTTCTCTTACCATATATGTACAATTCAACTTTATTTGATATTAACAATTCGATAATTGCACCAATGACAACTGTTACTAGATGTCAACGCTCTTGGTTGGAAAAAATAATGATCGGGTTCTTAATTTTGATCATTGAAGTGATTTGTTGAACTGAATATAGAAGCTGGTGGCATATTTAAGAAAAAACATCAATATTGAGAATGTGTGCTTATTTAAAAAAAAAAAAAAAAAAAAGAAAAAAAAAAAAAACTGCGTCCATTCAGTGCCACCGTATTGATATTCATTGAATGATTGCAGACATACTATTGTAGGGAAAAAATTTCCCTATAATGACAGATAGATTCATACTATCAAAAACATCTCTTATTGCACAGGACATTCCCACAATCTGAGCTCATGTAGGGATGGCAATCGTACCATGTCGAACATATCAAAATATTCCAATTTAATTTTCCTATTGAAATTTGAGAGAGAGAGAGAGAGAGAGAGAGAGAAAGCGTAAGACAGGCATGGAGAGAAAAAAAGAGATAGACAAAGAGAGAGAGAGAGAGAGAGAGAGAGAGAGAGAGAGAGAAAGAAAGAAAGAAAGAAAGAAAGGGAGAAAGAGAATAAGTTCTATTTGTATATTAAATTCCCCTGATCCTAATATTGCTTATGTTTGGAAACAAAATTTCCCTCGTGGTGACTGCGTATATCTTATCTTCTTTCTCAATTTATGATAATTTTTTAATGTTGCGTTGCGTTGCATTGCTATATGCAATATTTAAATATTGTGAACAATTTCAATACGGATTAGAAAAGATGTGATAGTTGAATATCATCTTTGTAATTAATTTTCATTTCGGTATTATAATATGCTGTTATAATTTGTTTGTAGCCATTCTGAATATAGAGATGTCGTTTTGATTGTTTGGAGGTGGTGGGCTTGTGTTGTTTATGATATTATTATTTAATATTTTTTCATTATTATATTACTATTATTATTGTTGCTGTTCTTGTTGTTCTTGTTTTTTTTTTTTTTTTTTTTTTTTGTTCTTCGTTTCAATATTTATTTTCTCTCTCACATCTTTAAGCAAATTTTGTGTTGAATATCCAATTTGTGTTAATTGTTTGGTATGTGAAATGGATAGCCTCAGCAGCCGTTGAATTAAATTGTCGATTTACCTTTTATTTTTTTTAGTTTATCTTACTGTTGAGCTGTGATGTTAATGTTGTTTGTGGATGTTTAGCTAGTTAATCCGCATTACAATATGTCATACCTATGTAATTTTGTGTATGGTGCTTCGATGATGATTTATATCGATTGTGTGGTGATGATAATTGTTGTTGTTGATGTTGTTGTTGTTATTTTACACACTATGATAGATTTAATAGAAGTATTGACTGATGTATGCAGCTCCAATGAGACCCAATGCAGTCAAACACAATAAGATCATAATCTTCTTCTGCAATTTGGCAATCAGCGTTCCGATTTTGTGCGTGTGTGTTTTTTTTTGGTACAAATCAAATACAAAAAAAAAATGTAGAAGAAATCAAAAAAGAGAAACTCACATTACTGTCTGTTATATTTGAATTGAAAATTGTTTGTATTTATCTTATACATCCACAAAAAATACATAAAATCAAATAAATGGCAATCGAAAGTTCAGTAGTTTTCTTTTGTTTTTATTTCAATAATTTAATTGCTAATAATTTTAAGAGAAAAAAAAAGAAACAAAATAAATATATATATATGTTCGTATATATGCAGATGTATATATATTTATATATGTCAGCGATTAGGTTAGTTATGTATAAATATATGTTGTTGTTGTTTTTTTTTTTTTTTTTGGGGTTTAAAAAGAACAATAGTAAAGAAATTCAATGAAATTGCGTGCTTAAGAATGTTTGAAGATTGTTGTTATTTATTTCTATGTGATCGATCTAATTGAATCGACGTTTTTTTTATGGTAACTTCCAGTTCTTTGCAAGTGTTTGTTGTATTTTTTTTTTTTTTTTTTTTTTTTTCATTATTTTTATTATTTTGATTAACCTTAAATGCTAAACTCAATAAAAAAGAAAATTTAAGAAAAGAAAAGAAAAGAAAACAATTGACAAAATGCGAATTGTGTGTACGTTTACATAAAAATGTATCCATTCATAGAGCAGAAAATAAAATGATTTGGAATGAGATTAAAGTATTTGGCAAAAATTTACTATTGATGATTTTATAACATTTCTTTCATTCGCTAAAATATATAATATATAGATAACTTTTTTACTCTCAATTTTCAGAGGAAAAAAAAAAAAAAAAAAAAAAAAAAAATCTATTCATTTTGCTTGGATTTCGCCTTGTCAATTAGTAAAATACTTGGAACTGGAATTATGATGAAATTTCAAATTTTGCGAATTAAACAATAACACAAAAAAGACATGAATGACAAGACAAAATCAAAACAAAAAGTTTTATATAATTTTTTTTTTTGTCCGGTATGTCCAAATATTTAATCTCACAATCGTATTAATGAATACTACGATTAATTTCACTACATTTCTTTTTAGTTGACAAATTGAATTTCAACATAATCTCATTCATTGAGATAGTTGTACAGCTTGTTTTCTACGTACTTTACTTAGATTTTTTTTTTTTTTTTTTTTTTTTTCACTATGCAGACTATAACATAAATTCTAACTAAATATAAATCAGATGTTACTATTCAGCCAATCAAAAATAACATGACATAAATAAATAACATTGTCTCTTGAATTAGTCAATTTAATTTGATTGAATCATTTGGTTCGAGCGAATTCGGTTAAACTAAATTGATTAAAAGTGAACGAATGTTCAATTTTTTTTTTTTTTTTTTTTTTTTATAATTTCAATTTTAATTTTAATTTTATAATCTAATTTACTAAATAATTTCTTTTTATTTTGTTTTAAACAGACAATGAATTTCGATACATATTTAGCCGATCTGAGTAGTATATTGCCATCTAAAACGAAGTCTATGTAATAACGTACAGCTGCGTTCCTTATGGTTTCCCCTTATATTTTCATTCCCCGCAGAAAGAGCAGATCAATGTTTGAGGAATAAAACAACTGTATGTTATTACATAGAATTCATTTTAGAGGGCAATACACGCACGAAATGCTACATTAAATATCTGATATTTATAGCTCAGTTTGGATATATATCTATCGAAATTCAATGTCTGGCTTTAAATAATTGAAAATTCAGCCTCGAGTTTTTGTAACCCGTTCAATTTGATGGAATAAAACAATACAAAAACAAAACAAAAACAAAAACAAAAACAAAAACAAAACAAAAATTTACAAAGTTAAACGTTTTTTCGGCTTTTTGATTCTATATAACATGGCAGAATTTTTGATTTGGTCAAATGCTTGAAAATGAAAGCAATGCAAAATTTTTTAAAAATCAGTGACCTCATTGACCATAAGTTATTATTTGACGCTAATGCGTATGAGCGAGATATGTGGCTGTGGCCGCAAAGAACATTCTATTGAAAGGTAAGGCTAATTGATTGAAATTGCAATTGAATGATTGCTTAAGACGATTCATTTGTTTGATTGTTTAGGACAATGACATTGCTGGGACTTCCTATACCGTATGCGATGAACAGGTACAGAGATCGCAATGCTGTTGCAGTGGCAATCGAAGTAGCTGCCGTAGATAATGATGTTGAAATGTTTGAGTAACGACCAGCAGCTAGCTGATCATGCTGTCTAATCAGCACAAAATCAACACAAAAAAAAAAAAACAAATGTAACATTAGTTATTAAAGCTATCCCGACTATGTGGGTTGATGGCGTAGCAGCAAGTTCTCTTCCATCTGGTTGATGTGAACTGCGCAGGAGTGCTTTAGTGGGTGTTTTAGGTAAGCATTATTCGATTTTGAAAAGAATTCTTTGCTTCGGGAAGTGTGAATACAAATCACAGCCCTGTTTGAAATTCAAACCGAGAAAATCCCGGACGGAAAATCCCATTTATGTAATGTTTTACGCATACATCGAACCACAAAAAATTTAATATATACATAATTCGACGATACCCATACGACAAGTGTTTACTGGATGAAATTTAACCAACACAAACAGCAAATATTTTATATTAATTTTAACATGGTATAGAAAATGGGATTTTCTCGGCTGTCCGATCTTCTTCGGACGTCCGAACTTTTGTCCGTCCGTCCGAATTGTTTCCAAAAATCCGAACTGTTCGAACTTTTTTTCGGACGGACGGACATTTAAAATTGAGTATCCGTCCGTGTCCGTTGACAACTTTAGTTTGAATACTATCAATTGACTCAAAATTTGTTCATATTTAATTCAAGTTATCCCCTTTTTTCTTTTCCAGATTAGAGGAACACCCTAGTGTTCACTATTATAATATGCTCAATGAGGTGACTGAGAAAGAAGAACCATCAACCAAATGTTTTCATGTTTATTATTTTTTTTTTCTTTGGAAGCAATTTTTCAAGAAACAAAAGGAAAAACAAAAACATATTGTAGAAATCATACTTTTAACCTTTTCTTACAAAATATAAAAATCATGAGAATGCAATTTATACAATCAGCGGATAAATCAACAATACACACAATGAAATTTTTCTCCTTTTTTTTTTGTCAAATAAGTTTACCATGAATTTTTTAGTTGTGGAAGATAATAAAAACAAAGCAAATTTGTATATTGTGTGTATGCATATGTAAGATGTGCACATGAACGATTAACATTTTATTTAATACATTAAAAACTACACATGTTTCACAAATTTTCATGCAAATGATTTGTGTTTTAAGTTGAAAAATCTTAACTGTTCATGTGCATTATGCACAATGCATACTGTTACTGTTACTGTTACAAATTAATAAATTAACAAAAAAGAAGAAAAAAAAAATATTTTATATTTTACGATTGCTAATTTGCAAGAATATTTGAGTAAAATTGAAATGAAGCAAAAAAAAAAAAATTATCAAATTATTGCAATATCAAAAAAATATCAATATGCCTAACGCATGCCTTCTGTTCTTTTAATTTTGTTTATTTTCAAAATTTTACTACTTGTTCGATTTTTCTTGTCTCATTGTTATTAGTATTTTTAGTTTGTTCTGTTTTATTTTTTTTTTTTTTTTTTTTTTTTTTTATAAATAATTATCACTTTTTAAATCAATTTTTTTGGTTTTGTTTTTGAAGACATGTTTTGGCCTTTAAGTCCTTTTCAATGCAGCCCATTCATGTCGCTTTTAAGTTGTATTAATAAATGACGAATATTTTTTTCTTTTAAATACATTTTTGAGTTTTCAAATTTTGTTTTTTGTTTTTGTTTTTTTTTTTTTTTTTTTTTTCTGTTTGAGTTGAGAGTGCAATTTTGTTTTTGTATTTTTACGTTTAATTAGATATTATTTTATGTCAAATGTTTAAATGCTAAATATTGCCTAATGTTCTACATTAATGATAAATAATATTGGGTTGTTTTTAATGTGTAGTTTTGTTGGTATGTTTTTTTTTTGTGTTTTAAATATTATAATGTTTATAAATCACTTTTTCGCTACTTCAAGGTAAAGCATAATTGTGCGAAAATGGTGACTTATGTTTAATTGAATAAATGGTCTGTTTCATTAATTTAGATTGACTAATTTGAATTCTTTTGTTTTTTTTTTTTTTTTTTTTTGAATAAATTCCTTCTCCAAAATGACATTTTCTTGTTTTTTGATGAATTCTTTTATTTTCTTTTGTCGTATGTTTATCAATTTTAATTTTTTAATTTATTATACAAAAAAGACAATGAAAAAATCGAAAATTGTTGTGCCATCGAAATTAGCAGCACTTTACGACAACGAATGAATTGAAGAGAAATTGGCGAGGAAATGTTTTTATATCTGTTTTAAATCAAATAACGTAAATTATATTATGTTAATCATTTGGAAGTATATATTCGGCTAACAAAATGACATTTGAATTTAAAGGCTTGAATGCCGAATAAAATCCCATTAAATTTTTATTATCCTGTGGCTCATTCCATTCCATGGACTTTTAAATAAATTTTTGGAGATTTAATTTGAAACACACACTTGTTGTATTTGATTTTAATGCAATTATTATTCACATCTCAGATCTGATTGAATGAATGAAATGTATACGGAAATGTTTTGAGATTCGTAAAAAATCAGTTGTAATGTGCAAAAACACATTCGATTACAAATCTATACGAAATGGTAATATTTTTTTTTTTTATCAGCAAAAATTCAAACATTTTTTCATATTTTCAAACCTTTTTATAGAGATAAATTTCGGGAATCGTAGCCATATTGAAGTTTCATGAGTTTTAACATATTCAAATGTTTGAATTTGTATATTTACGGAAAAAAAAAAAAAGAAGAAATATGTGGAATGGTTCAAGGTTGAGTAGGAATACTATAGAAAATTTTGGTTTAAAACTATTGCTGATGACTTATATTACATGATGTTTATACAATAAATTCAACACATGCAATTGTTTTGAGCTGAATTCAAACCAAATTATTTTTTTTTTTAAGTCACATTGAGTTATTTGCTTAAATCTTTCTCCTCTACATTTTCATTTTATTTTTATTTATAATTTTTTTTTCTTTTTGTCATTTGTGTAAAATCTTGCGACGCACATGATGAATGTTTGGATCATGCTCACGAGGTAGGCACTTCAAATGGTGAAAGTTTGGCCATTGATTTTTATTTTTGTTTGAATGAATAGTTAAATAGTTTCTAATTTGATAAATAAACAATTTTTATCTGTCACTTCAATCGATCACATAAATTGAAAATTGCACGTAAAATGGGTATCTTCATGACTTATATTTTTTTTTTTTTTTTTTTTTTTGCTGAAATTCTCAAACTTTATTCGGCATGAAATTAAAATATTTGCAAAATTCCAAATATAAATGAAATGATGAGGATGCAAATAATTTTTCTGAAATATTTTATTCAGTCGCATATTAGTGAAATGGAAAGCAAGAAGAATAAAAAAATGAACTTTTAGAACAATTTCGACAAAATTCGTACTGACTTTGAAAAAAAAAAAAAAAAAAAAAACAATTATTGCGTGAAAATTGTTCATCGATATTGTCAAACTCAGATAATATGCTTCGATTTCATGTTGTTGATTTATTTTTGGGGACGGAATTTCAAGCAAATAAAATCAGGTCTTTACTTTTTATATGCTGATCGTTTGACGAAAGGATTTTCGAATAAGAATTGTCAATTGTTTATTGTATTTTTGAAGGGTTGGCTTGATATGTCCATATTCAAAAATAAAAATAAAACATGTTTAATCGCGTTGTTGTTGATTGTTTTAAATTTGTTGTTTAGATTCTTTGTGTGTACGACATTAAGAAATTTATGTATCGAAATACACGTCAAATAGCTGATATATGAATTATTCTTTTATTTTTATATGGAATTCCTAAGAAATCACGAGCGAATTTCTTTTTTTTTTCAAACTTTTTTTTTTCAAACTTTTTTTTTTTTAAAAAATAAAGCATAATTCAGTCGAAATATTTTGGATTCTTTTGGATCCCATAAAAATGCTAAAGATCCAATTTCTTCTTTTTCGATTCATTTCCGTCGAAGTTCTTCACCATTAATTCATAAAACCATTTATATTTCATCGATTCATCAAGTATGGCGAATTTGTATTGATTACTATTTTTTTTTTCTGCTATTTATATTTGATCTAGTATCATATACCATATAGCATTAGTTATTATTCTCTAAAATCATATCAAAGAACATTGCATGGGATTATTGAAAGCTGAAAGTTTGTTTGCAGTTGATTAAATTTGTTGAAAAAATGAAATAGTTTTTGGTAATCATAGAACTACAAACAGAAAATATATTCATGGAATGCACCGTTAGCCGATAGTGCTTCTTATGTATGTGTCACACATAATGTGTGTGTGTTTTGTTTTTGTTTTTTTTTTTTATTGCATAACTAATATAATAATTTTGTCATAATTTTATTCAGTTACCTATCACGTGGATTGATTACATTGATTTATTGATAAATCGCTCTACTAAAATTAGAATAACATTCATTACAAAATTGTCATTTCCAATTTTCATTTCTTTGTTAAGTGATTCTAATTTTAAAAACAAAAATAAAATAGATAAAACGAAGAAAAATGATCTCTATATTTTCAGCTGTGATATTATCGCTATACCGATTGATCCATTGCTTTTGAGAATTTATTCAAAATAACTTTTATACCTTCGATCTTTTATAATTTTTTTTTTTTTTTTTTTTTTTTTGAATTTTTCTAAAATTTTCATCTTTTTTTATTTTGTCACATTTTTGCATCTGGAATTGTCTGCAAAATAAACCATTTTGATAGAATGTGCATTCTTCATTGTGGATTTGTTTTGTGTATGATCATGCGATTTTCTTGTTCTTTTTTTATGATTCACGAAACCATTTTCAATTTGTCTTTTCACCGGTTACGATTAACGTCACAGCTAATTTACACTATATGGCACACTTGATGGTTGCGCGTTCAAAATGAATTAATTTAAGATCCGGGTCCTATGCCCATAGATGCAGCTATAGCTGATGCCACGACGATCAGAAGAATGGTGACACAGATCAATATACAAATTGTTTTCTACATTTTTTTTTTCCAATCCAATCAATTCATTTTCATGATGAAGAAAATATGTGTGTAAGTTATATATATATAAAAAAAGAAAAATGGAAATTTAATTATTTAATTTTGGTATGCAAATAAATAAAAAAAAAAATTTTAAATTCATATCAACAACAATAAAAAATAGACGGCATTTCTTGTTTTTTTTTTTGTGTTTGATAGTAGATGTAGCGAGGCACGATGACAATAATTTGCAATACAAACATAAAGGTACACACAACGAGGGTATAGCAACTAATTGGAATTTACACGAGCTAATAGTTAGTTCGAGTAATATTTAGAGATACTGAAAAAAGGGAAAGACACACATTGGCACACACATATGCAGAAAGAATGAGAGAAAGTAAGGGTGAGAGAGGGGAAAAAAGAGAGCGAAAAAGAGATAGATTGAGAGAGAGAGAGCGAGAGAGAGAGAGGAAGAAAGAGAGAGAGAGAGGAGAGAGAGAGAGGGGGAGAGAGAGAGAGAGAGGAAGAAAGAGAGAGAGTAACAGTGTGTGAGAAAAGGAAGTAATAGAGAATAGAATGAGAAAGTGAAACGAAACCAAGATGAAAGAAACATAGAGAAAGAGAGATAGATAGATAGATGCAGGGAAGGGAGATGGTTAAAATGGCACATTTATTACAAAAATTGATTAAATGCAACGGAAAGGTTAAAAAAAATGTATCATTGCAGGTTCTGAACAAATATTTCTCTCTCGGGATTTAAATATGATGTGTGAAAGATTCTTATGATGGAGTTTGCGTAAAGGAAATGGCTTATACAGTTAGGTAAGTTTATGAAATATGAATTGAACTGAAAAGATGAATGTTTAGACGATGAATGTGAGAATAGAATAAGATAATGTTTATTTTTGGGAGAATGTTGGATGGTATTTGATTAAATTATGTTTGAAGCAGAAGGACAGTACATGATTGATTGTATAAAGATTCAGTAATGAAAAAAAAAAAAAAAAAACGTTTGGAAAATTGAACTGAAGAAATGAATATAAAAACTAAAGTATCCGCATTCTATAAAAGAAACACATTTACCTTTGAAGAAAGGAAAAAAAATAAAAAATCGGAAAGTTTTTGCACATTTAAAAATCCAAACATCAACAAAAACTTAAAGAAAATGAAAATTTTAATACTGATAAAAGCATTTGAGAGAAATACGTTCAGATAATATTCTTTGTCAAATGTATTTATAAAAAAGAGTGAAAGATATTGAGAGAGACAGGGAGATGGAAAATTGCGAGAACGCCTTACATTCAAGTGAATTCATTGGGTAATGGGATCACAACTGCACTTGTTTGTTGTCTGCTAATTTTTCCTTATATCTGCAAATGTGCACACTTGTTGGTAATAAGAATTGATAGGTAAACAGTACTTTTGCCACATTTTTATCGCTTTAAAAGATAGCTTAACATGTAATCGCAAAAGTTCACTTGGATTCAACCATTAAAGTGACGCTTTTCGGCATTTCCCCAACACAAATTATTATCTTGCATTATTCGAAATTATTCATTAGGCTTACATTTTGGCATTTCTTTTTGACAATCTTCGAAACAAGTTGCTTTTGTTATGTATTTGAAATTTAGCAATAGAGGGAGAGTACAAAGAAAATATACAAACACTCAACTCCAAAAAAAAAAAAAAAAAAAAAATACGATAAATACAGGTTGAATATCAGAAGAAGAAAAACATCTCCTTGCAATTTTATGTGCTGCACAGACAAGCTTGGGAAGCGAACAAACTTGGGAAAGTTGAAAAGCTTATTTCTCAAAAAGGGGTCTAATTCTTCGACACAGAAACTAAAAATAGCACTCTTCATACCATCGATGACAATGCATTGGCTGAAATTTTTTTTTTCTATTTATCCGTTCAGAAGGAAACCAAAAAGAAAAAAAAAAAAAAGAAAAAAAAAAAAAAGAAAAAAACAGGAAAACAAAAATGTTGCCAATTTTCTCGAACTATATTACTGTGATGAATATATATTCGTAATGCGATTGCATCTAATAGATTCATATAAAGATTGAAAATAAAATGTTCAAAATAAAATAAAATTCAGAGCCAATTTAAGGCTTTTATTATTTATTCACTTAAATTTATATCAAATGTGTGTTAGGAATCATGGAGCAATGTATCGCACGACACTTATGTACAGTTCATATCTAATAAATATAGGTTGCTTCCCTTTCTTCTTATATTAAATGCATAGCAAATATACGCAATAAAAATCATTTATTTTTAACACAAATTAGAAAATATCATCTCGTATGCATTATACGAATAAAAACATTTATAGTAGAAATACTATATCTAGTGATTGGTAGAAGTGGATAGTATAGAAATATTATATATTCCTTTAATTTATATTTTATTTGCGTGTTTTATTTTTTATTGTATGATCAATAGTGTGTCAAATATGATGCGTTTGTACATTAACAAAAATCCAAATAAACACAGTGATTGTGCACAGTTAATTGTGATTATGCAATGCTTGTTTGTGCATCCAGTCAATCCGATTAATGCACAATCGCATCATATATTTTTTTTTTTTTTTTTGAATGCAATGTAAATAATAAAGCATGGAGAAAAATATAGACAATATAAAATACTATACGAATTGGTCAATGATTACAAATTGATTTGGTTTATAATTTATTCATATTAGCATTTATTGGGGAGGTTTTGTATGTTTATATACAATTCGAATAAGATTAAGAATTTCAATGAAAAACATTTTCGGATTGAACGTATACAAATTTAATTATCTGATAAGTAATTCATACCGACAAAATAGAAGCCATGACTTTATTTATTTATTTTTTTTTTTTTTTTTTTTTAAAGAAAAAAAGAAAAAAAGTAGGAAGAGTACGTTAAACAGAGATAGTGAGATAGTTTACACAAATTTCGATATCGAATTAAATCGACCGTAATAAATGTTGCACAGATAGAGCACTCTTGGTTCATAATGTTATCACAAAATATTCGATGTGTTCATTGTTCTCCATTACTGTTGTTTCTCAACTGTACATATTGATTTAAAAAAACCATGCAGTGCATGCTGAATTTATATTCAATCCAAATTATTGAATCTATTAAAGCGATAGTGAAATTTTATATGCATATTGTATACATATCACAAAATGCAAATTTTCTATGCATCATTTGTGCAAAATGCATTTGAAAAATGTTCGGTATGCACAATGACAACGAATTAATGTAAATCCAAGATAAGGAGCATCTTGTGTTAGCAAAATTATCTAACCTGATTTATAACTTTTTTTTTATTCTTTTTTTTTTTTTTTTTTTTTTCTGCATAACATACTTATATTCACTAAAATATTGTTTAGACATTTCTTTTGTTCGTTATTAAATCAATGTGTGGTTACGATATGAATACGCATTCATTTCGGAAATATGTACTGGAAAGTTGGAAAATCGCAGTAAGTAGTAACCCAGTATTCAAGCAATTTATACACACAAATTACTAGAAATGTAAAATGCATAAAATAAATGCAGATCAATATCACATAGCCATCTAAAATGGCCAAATTGAATCTCATTTTTGCATTTAAATTCTGAGTTGTGTCACACTGTTGCTCATTATTATTTTTATCTTTTTTACATAAAATAAATTGAATCGATACTGATCTGTTTTTTTTTCTCTTGCATTCGTGTCATCACATTCAGTGCATATAATATTTTGTCTTTCTCTTTGTTAACATGAATTTTCTTGGATAACATGGGCATTTGAGGGGGAGGGGGGATGTCACCTATGTACACATATAAATTTGAGTTTTGATTTTCTTTTTAACTTTCTTAAATGTAATGACAAAAAAAAAAAATAATAATAGTAATAATAATAATAATAATAACAGTTAACTAAAAATTAAAATACAAAATAATTGGTGAAACACAAAATAATTGTTTTGATTGTTGATGGTTTGTTTTCTCGAAGGCCAATGTAAATCTGGGCTGTATGTTTTGCTCGTGATGAAAATTGAATGCAGCAATTTGATTGAATGGAAACAAACAATAAAAAACAACAATGCTTAGCCGAACATCCAACCGAATCAAATGATAAACAGGAAACTTGTCGGTTTTTCTTTTCTTCATCAAAATTCAATTCATGATAGATATGTGGTAGATTTTATAAATTTATTTTTCTGTTTTGTTCATTTTTTTTTTTTTTTTTTACTTTCCTTCAGCAGGTGTATCAAGCATTCGAAAATATATATGTGTGTCTCTTGTAGTAAATGCATCATTTACCGAATGACGGTAACATAATTGCTAAGATGATAACTAATGTTACTAGCAAACAAATTCCAATAAATATTTTTTTCTGCAAATAAACAAAAAAAGAAAGAAAAAAAAAACAACAAAAAATCAACATAAAAATACTGAGCATAGGAAAATTGTAGGAAATAAAAAAATAAAACAAATTATAATTCAATGCTTATCGTTTGTTTTGTCATTTTAGTTTTGTGTGCCATGGCAATTTATACAAGTGAACACCGTAATCTACTTGAATTGGCGCCCAATGCTTTTGTCACAATGTTTTTACAGTTTTTTTTCTTCTTCTCATGGTTTATATTAGTAAAAACAACATTTTGAAGAAAGCAACAACACTTTAGCATCAAATCAATGAAAAAACAAGTTGAAACTTGAAGAAAAAAAAAAAAAAAAAAAAAAAACAAACACATCATCAAGTTGTTGTTTGAAATGTGAATAAAGTGGATTGTAACATTTATCAAGGATAATCACTTGAGCAAAATACAAATTGGATATAGTTGCTGTTTATTGAATATGTTAGATTGCATGCACTTGAAAGCTCTACAAGTTGATGATGATCTATTGTCATAGAATATTGAGTAAATTCGGAAATGTATTTGACAAAAAAAAAAAAAAAAAAACACGAAGAGCGCACATAACTTTGGTTTAAAAATCAAATAAAGGATAAGCATTGAAATACGTTTTGTTGAAATGATAGAACAAAAAATATAAACGCAAATAAAGTATATAAACGCAATGTTGTTAGTTGATGCAAAACCTATAAATGTTAGTGTCTTTAGTGTGTGTTTCATTTTATTATTAAAAGAGAAAAACGTTTATCGCATGTTTGATGTGAGATAAATGTGAAAATTCGAAATAAATTCGCACCCAAAAATTTACTCGAAGTAATTTCAATAGTTTAATTGGCATACTAAGTCAGTGAAAAATGGTTTACATTGTCAATTGGTTGAATTGATTCAATAACTATGTGAATTTTGCAACTATTTAGGCATTTATAAATATTTTCCTTAAAACCAAAACGACCGCAAAAATGTTGAGAAAGGACATTCCAGCCGATGGCCATGAATATCAACATACATTTAAAAAGACCCTATTCCACCACAGGTCAAATATGTACACAATCGAAATTCTGATTATAATATTTTGTAATTTATGTTGATGATAACAAAAATTTCAAAAATGAAATTGTATTTTGTAAATACTTGAGCAACATTTAATGGAAACGTTTTGGTAAAAACTTATTTGGGTTGAGGTGATTGGAAAATTGTATGTTGAAAGAGGCGGAGAAGAAAATTGGCGCCAAGTGAGAATGGAAACAAAAATAAAAACTCTTCACACGCACGCACACACAAACAAATGAAGTGGTCGATTTGTGGAGCTGCCGATATAGCTAACAATTTCTTGGTTGTAACAATATTAAGACCATAAAACGATTGCCATTGAAATATGCATGTGAATAAATAAATGTTGCATGAGATGTATTTTCAGTATGCTTCAGCTACGTTTATTTTACGTTCGCTTCGTATTTACCAAAAATGATGAAGACAATATATGAAATGTTTCTATTTCTTTGTTTGTTGACACTTTATTTACCTGTTGGTAGCATCGATTCATATATTTTCGAGATTTCACTCTCATATTTTTCCACTTGGTTTGTTTTCATTTTTTTTTTTTTTTTTTTTTTCGTTTCTTTTTCGTAAGATTTGCAATTCTCATGAGGCTTCCGACTGTGCCAATGTGGATTGTTAATTTTCTCTTTATTTTGTAGTATATTTGCAGGAGTATTACATACACGATTCGCTCAAGCAAATTGTATAGTGTTTTGGAAGGAAAAAAAAAAAATGCATCTTTTTTTTTTGACAAAATCGCGTTGACACTATCAAACGTTCGGAATGTATAATATACATTGTATATTATCTTCATCAATTGATTTTGCTTTTCGATGTATTTAAATTTGAAGTAGTGGTCCTAATTCGGAACAGCCTCAATTTACTTAAAAGCCACTACAAGTGCCAGTTCAAGTTATTCAGTTAAAATATATAGTTAGAAGATTTTGTGGAAATTCATAAAAAAACGACAACGATGGCGAGGTGGAAGAAAAAATGAAAAAAAAAAAAAAAAGAAAAAATATTCTTCAATAAATATAGATGGTCTTGATTAAGTAAAAATGATGTACTCAATTGTGATTTTGTTTCACATATAGTTGATTTATTATTTTCACGATGAGCTTTACTCTTGTGCTTTACATGAACATAAATATACACATAAAAATGGCGTGAGCTTGTTCCATATTTTCCGATACACAGTGCCAAATACACATTACATAAAAATACAACAGACAGAAAACACATAAACGTTTGTAAGTAAATACAGGAAGTGAGTGATTGAATGATAAAAAATGAGAAAGGTATAAGTGTATTTTATCGATTCAAATCATTTAATATCGATAATAACTATTCAAGTTGAGACCAGCAATTTTGCTTTTTGTATACCAGCGCTCATTTTACAATTGAATAATTTGTTTTAGTTTTATTCGTTAGTTTTCCGAAATGTTTTCTAAATAATGTTTGTTCAATTGGCATAATTGATTTAAAATTTAACCATATATTTGATTAAAATCGTTTCGAATTTAAATTGAAATTGCCTGAAAAAGTACACAATTAAATTTATCGAGAGAAATAGAAAGAGTAAAAAGAATTTGGATTAGATTTTCTATGATAAAAATAGTATTGTTTAAACGTCTCTAGATTGTTCTATGGATATACTATTTCTTGAAAATTGAAAATACCTTTCTAGCTTTTGATTGGTAAACTTCGGCTTGTTTAAGTTCAAGGTGGCCACTTTTTATATAATTGGTACTGGATTCAACATGATGTTCAACGTTGTCAATTAATTCACCCTATGTATATGAATGTGTGAATGATAATGCACACGTTAACATATGACACAACAGCGAAAGAGTGAGAGTGAAAGTTTATTACACGCACACAAACGTCATAATGTACGGGAGTAATAATTTTATACGATGACACAAACATTTTGATATTATTGATGCAATTCGATGTGTATAAATGATGCGTAAGAGATGCCGATCACGTTGTAAATTTACCTTATCAAATTGCGTATTTTCGGATATAAAAGGGATATGGGAATTCGATATTTCAATTATTTTTTTTATATATATTTACGATTTTTTTTTTTTTTTTTATGTTCAATAAATTGATATTTTTTGTGTTTTCCAAATGTATACAACACAATGTGAAGATAAAAATTAATTTGAAAATATTGAGTTATCAGATAAATTTCCCGAGTGAATACAAATACCAAATGTTAGTAGAATATTTTTAGAAAAGATAAAAACCATGAACCAGATTATATTATTTCAAAGTCATTCATTTCATTTAGTTGAAATGTGTGCAATGAAAAAAATCACAAAAAAAAAAATATGTGGATTTCAGTTAAATTTACATAAAATAGATAATGCAAAGTGTGAATATTAAATTATTACAAATTGAATGAGCACAAATAAACCATTTGGAATGGCAATACGGAATTGAGCATTTCAATTGATGTGAATGTTAAGAACATTTAATGTCAAAACCATAAACATTTGATGACAGTATTTTGAGTGTGTCAGTATTAATATATTTAAATAAGTTAGTTTATTTTCAATGTTAATTGAATGTGAGATGCAACAATAAGTCATCATTTAAATTGCATTATTTATCGTGCACATTCCATCAATGCACGAATATCATTTATAATTGTAATTTCCCCCCGATTTGATGGGATTGTGTTTTTATTAATCACGGATTTTTTTTTATTTTTATGTTATTTTATAATTGGGCAATTTATTAGTTTTAATCGTCGTTTTAATGTATTTGATTGGTTTAAGACCACAATGTGGTCAACATTTTGATATATGAATGTATATATAAATATAAATAGATTATATAAAATTGATTCATGCACATTCGGGCCGAAAGCAGATTATATATGTGAATATTATGTGTGAAAATAAGAATTTATACATAGATATGCAAATATTCGATATATAAATGAGTGATTATGCGTAAATTGTCGCACAACCAATAAATATATATAATTGCAATCATAAAAATTAATTTTGTTTTTGTTGATTGGATTTTCGATTATAATTCAATTTGTATAAAATATTATTTAATTTTGAGTAAACATTTCATCCGATTTTGATTTGTTAGATTAGTGATGAGAGAATATAAGCAGAATCATTTATCGATATAGTAAGATTATGTTATATATTGATAGATATCAAAATGAGTATATATTGAGTGTTTGTTTGTATATATGCATGTGTAAATGTGTATTAATTGAATTTAAATTACACAACGAATTATTACCAATTATTGTCATAGTTTTAGAGGTTAGAATGTTAGAATTCATACAAATGCATCATGCGATTAAAAAAAAAAAAAAAAAAAAAAAAAAAAAGAAAATAACAAACGAATGAAGATGATAATAGCATGCAAATTATGGTCATCAAATTATAGAAATTATTTCGATTGTCACACAAGCAAATAACGTTTAGTTTAGTTTAATTTGTAAATGATTTTCATCAATTGAATTTATATTATGTTTTTTGTTTTAAAACACATACAATTCAAAATGAAAATATTTACAGTAAAATAAATAGGGGATTCAATGCCAATAGAAATATAAGAGAGAGAGAGAGAGATAGAGAGAAAGAGACAGAAAAATTCAAGACCATTTCAAACACAAAAAATATGTAAAGTTATTTTTTTTTTTTTCAAAAAACAAAATATATTAAATTCACGATTGCACAAAGTATAAGCGGGAATAGTTACATAAGGGATTTTTTTTTTTGGGGGTGGAGAATAAGGATTTTTTGTGGGTGATGTTGATTCGGATATGGACAAACATACAGGGCACGCAAATAAAAAGAAAAAAAAAAGAAAAAAACAAAACAATTCGATTAATATAGTTTGTGACGAAAATTTACTCACCCGGCGAGCTTTGCTCTGATATTTGAGCGCTTTTTTGGTATCTTGGGTTGCTGTTTGAACATAATCAACCGCATGTTCAACATGGTATTCTATGCGATCAATCATTTCACCCTGCATATAGATGCATATATATTTGTTCGTTCGTTATTTGTTTTTATTGGTTTACAATGAGCGGAATTGAAAAATGGATCAAAATAAAAGTGAGAGAGAGAGAGAGAGAGAGAAAGAAAAAAATTTAATATGAAATGGGTGGTTTAAATCACATTTTTCAGAAATTGATGAAATCATTTTTGGTGTGGAATTTTATGTATGAGAGCATGCGTTGAAAATTCCAAAAAACTGACTCATTTCATCGATCTGCTGTTTTGATTTTATCTATATTTTAATTTTGAACTACAAAATAATATATGAATCATGTGTCGGGTTTTGAGCAACTGAATATTCCAAGAAACATTTTTTCTTTTTTTTTTTTTTTTTGGTTCGTCGGAAATTAAAACACATTACCTGACTCTCCACTAACATAGCCATATCCATGAACATATCGTGCAGTTCTCTTATCGAATTTTCCAATTTGATAATATCGGCGTGCCGGGCTTCAATATCAGCAAGTGTTTGTTTGGCTTGATGTGTATCCATGATAATCTGTAGCCAACAAGAAGAATAATTTGCATTATATTAAACGGAGCACATTAAAAATATATAATTTTCCATTTAAATTAAGAGCTGTAATCATTTGATAATATTTATGCATTTACAATAAAAGACTTATTGCAAATAAACAAGTTTTAAATTTTTTGCAATTACACCTGTAGCTTGTGTTGTGACGAAATTGCCAAAAGGAAAATAATTAGCTAATCAGCCAAATCTGTATAACATATTAGTTTTGGGTTTTTGCAAAAAAAAAAAAAAAAAAAAAACCTGCATTCAAATGCTTACAAACATTAATGGATTGTATTTGAACTTACGCCTTGTGTGAAAACGGCTGAATTTCCTTGCTCCAACATTTCTTCCAATTCTTCATTTGTAGTCGTTCTACCGGCTAATGGAATCATACAAAAAGTGAAAATAGTTCGAAATTAAATATAATGATAAATAATTGCAATCGATCAACATGTGATTACTTACTGATTTCCAATTGACGTTGTATTCTTCCTTTGCAACGTTCTCTATAATCGGTTTGAGTTCTATTGTATTCGGTCATCACCTCAACAAATTTTCTTGATAATGTTGAATGTTGTGTCTTTCGTATTCTCAGATCAGCATTTGATTTATTCGCTTGTTCTTCTTGTTCGATGTTTTGTTCAATTAATTTAAGTTTTGTACGAACTTTGTTGGCAGTTTTCTTGATATCGGCCATCAAATCTTCGAGCTCTTGTTTTGTTTCTTTTTATTTAAATTGAGAGAGAAAGAGAGAGAGAGAAAGAGACAAGTTAAACAAATATGATATAAGATAAAATGATAACAATATAATAGATTAATGTGCATCATTTGGCAGTGCTTATTAATTAAGTGCACTTACTTTCATCTGACTGAGGTGCCGAAAGGATGGCACTATGTTTTTTCTTTACTTCTTCGACATTTGCTTGTATTTTGTCTATCATCTCCCTTATCTCTTCCACATCGTTGAAGAACTCGTCCATGAAGCCGTCACGTCCTTCAACATTGACGGCAACATCGTCCGGCCCAACATCATCTTCATCGCTTTGTGCCTATTAATTGTGTCATAAATAGATGGAAAAAAACCCCGTTAAAAATCTAATTTTGATTGAAAGCATAATATAATCAAAAAAAAAAAACTCCTCAGTGACTGTAGAAAATTTCATAAAATTGAAAAAAAAATTTCATTGCATTTAATATGAAAAAAAGATTTCAATGTATTCATTTTATATTAAAATGAAGCCATTCAGCTACTTTATATATATCAAAACTATTGATATCAAAGAAAGATGCCGTTTCTTCCGATTGCCGATACAGAAAAACACAATTCCATGTTTTTCTCAAATGACTGCCGAATAAAAATATAAATCACACTGGTAAGCTCAATTCTCATGATATTTTATTCAATTTGGTATAATATTCATCGCACTCTAACACGATGTTTTCATAAAATCTTATTTTAATAACATTCATAATATCCATTTAGTGTCACATATTGGATTTTAAATCGTTTTGTAAATTATTTATGAAACAAATCAAGAGAAAAAAAAAAAACAAGATGCAGAACGTGAAAGAACTTGCATCAGCGCCTTTGTGGCACTATAAAATGTTGATGATGATTTTAAATACAGATGCAATTTCTTCACGTTCTGAATAAATTCCGTGTTGAATAGTCTTACACTTAGTCGCCATAAATAAATAAATTGTCTAGGCAAACAGACAAGTATGCTATGGAATATCTTAAATAAATGTGCAATGTTATCACGTAACAATGAAATCATTTACATTTCAAAGAGATCATACATAATAGAAATGAAAATTTGAAGAATTGTAATTGATTCTGTTTTTTTTTTTTTTTTTTTTTCAAAATTATGTACTTAAAGAAAGAGAAAGAAAAAGGGGAAAAAAGAGTAAGAGGAAGTTAGAAGAGAGAGAGAGAGAGAGAGAGAGAGAGAGAGAGAGAGAGTGAAAAGAGAGGAGGCCTGAAAGTAAAAGTAAGAGTGAGAGAGATTGCGAGAGAAAAATATAAAAAGAATGTGTAATACATGGGAAAAGTCAACATTGGCTTGACATAAATTATTCATAAGACTCGCACTGAACATCTTATAAAACGTAACGGTGTCACCAATACGCTTTTCCATATAATTGTGCACCACCAGCCTATATTTATTACCTATTCTATATTTCTTTTTTATGTATGATGATGATATACAAATACACACAATATGATAAAAACCGAAGACATATTACTCTGTGCTTTTTTTTTTTTTTGCTAACATTCCAATGTGTATAAGCAATATAGCATACACACATTATGTGTGTAACACATACACACACACACAGTTAGATTAAGAAGTGCTTACGTAATATGCTATAGGGATAATGCCATAAACATTCTTATTTTGCTAAGAAATGGATTTCAATTATGTTATGGAGTCATTTTCACGGCTTTTCATCGCCAAACAGTTTTCAAAAAGCTTATCCAAATAAATCAATGGTTGTGAATCAATGTGATGGTGGTGATTGGCACACAACTTTAGCCGCAAATTTGTAACCGCATTAAAATAAAAGAGCGCCTTGTTTGTGGGCAGCCAAAAACATCGAATTGGTGCCATGCCAATATACGAATGAACTGTTATTCAAACTAGTACATCAATTCAGTTGTACAGTAAATCAATGAAATCAAACTTGACTTCATCGCATCAAATATTGGAAATGTTTTAACATAAAAATCAAAAAATGGCTAGATTTTCCAATCGAATTGATTTATCATATATACCTTCCAATTTCCCCTTGCGTATACACACATAAAATTAGTATATTTTGTATTTTTTTTTTTTTTTTTTTTTTCGTTTTTCTCAAACCATAAAATAGTCCATTTCCCTTATTCGGTTAAAGATCAGAGTTTAGATTACGATATCGCACGCAAACGTAATATACACAGCCAATTGATTCCATAGTTAATGAAACCGATCTTCATTTCTTTTCCTTTTTTTTTTACTTTTGTTTCTATATTTACTCTACTATACTGTTGCAAACATCTAGGCAAACATTTCTTCTATTTCATTTTATTGAAATCATTCAATCTCTTTCCTTTCTTTCGATAATTACTTTCTGACAGCATATCAAACAATTAAACGGATATTGCAATATAGTTTCATTTGTTGTTGATATAGTTTTATTATGAACTATAAACAAATGTAAAGATATCACTCTCTTTTTGATTATCTCTTTATTTCTATCTCTTTCCATCTCTCTCTCTCTCTGTGTGTGTCTCTCTCCCTCCCTCTCTCTCTCTCTCTCTCTCTCTCTCTCTCTCTCTCTATATATATATATATATATATATATATATATATGTCTAGTAAATACTCTTTTCTCTTCATTTTCATGGATTATTGTTGAATGTATTATATTTCAAGATAAGAAAAACTCATTGAATATGCGTAAAACATTAGCAATGCATGTTAAGAGATGAAAACATTGTATTCTATTCGGTTTCAGTTTATTTATTTGCACTCATTTGAGATTTTTCATGTCACCTGATATTTTATTTTATTTTATCCGATTACACATTCGATTTCTGAATCATGCCAATTATTGTATAATGTTTTCTAAATACACAATTGCAATTATTTCACACATACACACAATGATATGAGATATGAGATTGAAATGTGAGTAAATATAAAACTGTATCAAATAAGATTCAAAGTATTTATCAAACATTCTGGTATTTTAGCACCAATGTGCTTTTCAAGTCCAGTGATATTTAAAATACAGAAATTTATACTTTCATACAATAATTGATTTCACAATTATTATTGAATGTAAATGGAACAAAAACGATTCATATAAATGAATTTGAAAAATAAAAAAAAAAATCCTGTTTTCTGTTTTTCTATTATATTTTCATTCGTTATTTACCTCGTTTAAAAGAAGTGAAGTTTTTCAATTCTATAGTAAGTGGAAAAATGCAAAATATCATAAAAAATTGAGTGAATTGTGTAAATGGCCATTGATTTATGCGAAACGTTTACTCTGTAAAATTATTTCAAGCCAAACGAGTCAAATTGACTTGTGTTTTGCTATTCTTTGGCAAGAAAGTACAATGAGAAAGCACCCGTTAATGGTTTAAAGCATGCATTTGACCCATATAATTTTTCACAGCCAGTTTTTTCTCTTTCTCCCTCTCTCTCCCTCCCCCCCCCTCTCTCTCTCTCTCTCTGTACTCTCTTGCCATCGATACATTTTTTTCCTAGTTAAGAATGCTCGTCAAATGCCAACATAAAGCAAAACAGGTCGCATTTATGTAAACTTTTTTTATGCTTTTTTCAAAAAGAAAATGACACAATATATGCCGCCATATAAGGAAAAGCTAACAATAGCTAGTCCAAAATAACGAAAAAAATTGGAAATAAAAGTAATAAAAGCATCATTATTCAATCAATTAGTATGTGTAGGGTGCAATGGAAACTGAAGAAATCTTTTTCCGTTTATTATTATTATTATTATTATTATTTTTTTTTTTTTTGATTTTTTCGGTTTTGCAAATTTGTAGCCTAAATATTTTGAATACCGAAACGAAAACTGGAACAAATGATTAATAGACTGAAGTAATAATACATAATTATCGCTTGCTGTGATTAATGTCGAAAAATTATCGATGTATTTCAACACACATAGCCTGAATGTACAATCAATTGATCAATTAAATGATCACATTGATATTAAATTAAATTATTGTAATCCCGTTTTGCATTTGAAAGTGCCAATGAAAATATGCAATTCAATATTGATGACAATTTAACGAAATTTGATTAGTATTCATTTAAGCATCATATGAGATATGTTTTTTCATCTTGTTTTTAAGTTTCATGAATTATTCAAAGATAATAATAATTCAATTAAGGCATATTGAAAGAGAATATGAGTGCATAACATGACCGTGGTGAAAATCAAGCGACATTTTTATGTTTTAAACGTAATGAATAAATTGGAATAATTGGAAAAGCTTTGAAAAAAAAAACTCCTAGAATATTAACAGAAAAAAACTGATTCTTGTTTTTGAATTCAACTCATGTATCGGTGAACATTTTATTCAATGTTTTGAAACGATGGTGTATGGATCATTGCCAATTGTTGGTAACTGTCCGTTTTGGCCCAATTTTCAGTTACATAAGAAAAGTAATGGCATGATTCGATTTACTATATACAGACACACACACACACACAAATGGCAACTATTCTGATATAGAATTTTTGTGCAATATATGATGGGCGTAAATTGAGTAAATAATCCAAAATCAAATACATACTTTTAGTTTTTGTGTTGATTATAAATGATTGAGTACATAAAATGCAAAGCAAAATTGATTATATGCAACAGAGCAAGACAATTTTTATAACTAGCATTTATGGCCAGAGATAATAATTGCTTATATTTGTGCTATGAAGTCCATTGCAATCACCCAATTTAAAAATAAATCAGAAATTTTTTTGTTATTTTGCAAAGAAATGTATGCGATAAAATTTCGTTTGTATCACAGATTTCCTTAATCTGCGGTACAGTCTATTTCAGCCAGAAAGGAAACAACTCTGATTAAAAAAAAATCACCAGAGATGGAAACGTGTAGATTGTACCATATTTCATAAAGGAAGCGTGAGCTTTTTAAATTTGGAGTATACAATTCACGTTCCAAAATATTTTTCAAAAATCATGACACACAATTTTTTGGACAAATTAGTTCTTTGGTAATTTGCTTCATTGATTATTTGTATTTATTACTATAAACGGTCAAATTTACAACAATCTGTTAATTTCACATTTTCCCGCCAAGAATTGGTGCGATTATGCTACAAACAGAATGAAAGTAAATGGTAGAAATGTGGTCGCATAATATTACAGATGCGACGAGAAGATGAGTTATATTTTCAAATATTTGAAAATTCAAGACGATATTATCGCTTTCATTTCGGTTAACCGCATATAATATATGGGATTATAATTGTTGCGCGTCGGCGGTTGGAATCATTTTATTAAATTCAATATATTCCTTTATTTGTGTTCTGGATCGTTAGTTCAGTTGTGTTTTGTGTGTGTGTGTTTATGTTTGTTATTTTTTCGCTTATTTTTTTTCATTTTTTTTTTTTTTTTTTTTTTTCAAATTCGATACAAGAGAAATTTTTGGTGCAATATCTATGGGCTGTGAGAATACGGGTGGGGTCTTTGTACAGCATTGAATAGGTTATGTACTTTAACCGTTTGCATATTATCTATTATTTACTGACACGACAATTACAATACCATATCACACAAACTTAACACAATACTTCGCTCTTTCCATGAAAAATTCAAGTACTTTGCATCGTTCATCGTGTATTATGTTGTGCGATTTTTCATTCAACCCTGACTGCTGTTCAAAATGTGTGAGACCGATGCCAAAAAAGAAGTAGAGAAGAAGGAAAAAAAAAAAAACAATAAACACAACAACAAGAGCATACAAAATATGTGACATGACGGAATGGAGTACACAAATGATGGTGTGATAATTTTTATGCAATCAACCAATTTAATATGTGTTTCTCTATTTTCCCATTCAATGAAATGTAATGCCCAAACACAAATTTCAAATACTAAATTTATGAATCATCATAACACAACATTCATTCTATCATCGGCTTCTTTTTTTTTTCTTTCCGCTCTCTGTCTCTTTGTCGCACACTCTTTCTTTCTTTCCATATCGTTCCATTCCTTTGCTCATTGAATTCGACGAATATATATATAAAAATAATTACGTCACACACGTAGTATGCAATGAATACTAGCTTATATGTGGTGAGCAAACAAATGTCAATGTGTGCAATATTGTGTGTACGAGAGTGCCTGTTTTTTCTCTCTCTCTCTCTCTCTCTCTCTCTCTCTCTTCGTATTCTTCATTCTTTTATTTTTGATAGTTCCATTGCGAACGTGTAAATGGTACATGCGTGCGTGTATAAGTGAGAGAGTCGCACGGTCTTATATCATAGATCATGTCAGAGCATTGGCTTAATAAGCAAAGTAAAAACACTGGCTCTATGAATCTTTTCAGTTATGTATATTTGTTCTTTTTCAAGAACCTATTTGGTTTTGCATGTGTGTTTGTGTATGTATATGTTTGTGTGTATGTCGTTTTTTATTCTTCTTCTTCTTTCTCTTCTCACATTTTGCTGATTTTCTCATATCTGAATATTGCCCATACAAGTCACAAATCGCGTTTAAATCAAATTTTGTATTGTCACATTTTTTTTTTCTGGCTTTCGCTCATGAATTGATGACAAATCATGGGAGCATACAAAAATGATTTCATATATCTCTTCTAAATATCCAAGCATTCGTCATCAACAAATATAATTTTTAATAAACAAGTTGAACCACTTTTCATTTTGTATAGTAAATATGTCTTTTTTTTTATCTTCTTCTTCTTTTGGTCATTGGATGACAATATTTGCAATATTTCTGACATTTTCAAATAATAACTTTGTAAATGCAATTTAAACAATATTTTATGAAAAAACAATTATTTCTGAAAAAAAAAAAAAAAAACACGGAACTTTGATATACAAACTGATTGATTTTATGGGAAAAAAAAAAAATTTGTTTCGATTTAGTCTATTCTTTACACAAACTTTGTGAATCACTTTACTTTTGTCATAAATAACACAAATATAACAATAAATGTTAGTTACATGCTCTCTTTCTCTCTCACTTTCTTTTATTCTTTCTCACTTTCTCTTCGATACAATTTGATCTTTTTCACACACAATCTTGATCTTTTTCTCGCTTTCTTTCGCAATTTCCAAATGCAATAGAGAGAAAGCATATTTTGGGAATGAATTTCTACAGAAACTGAGGTAAACGAAAGAGAATTTTTTTTTTTTTTCGATAATACGAACCGCAACAAGCGCCGCAAGTCTGTCCTTCGTCATGGTTTCTTCTGTTTTTTTTTTTTAATAAGTAAACGACCGATTGTTTTAGCCTATTTTCTTTTCAATTGATTTTTGCGATGACAAGTCACACAATCACCACAAATATGTGATTCAACTGAATTGAAAACATAAGAATGTTTTTATTTTTTGAAATTCAGCGAGTATTTATTTTCTTTTTTTTTTTTCCTTTAAGTTGAATGCCAATCTGATTTTCGTTTACTGTATTTTGCATATATATACTCGATGGCACACACGACAACAGCAAAAAAACTTTTATATTTCGCTTTTAAAATTTATAGTCTCGCTACAGTACAGTAGTTCTTCTGCAGTACCATCGTACGCGCAGACGTCAAAGTGCTGGGATACACAAAAAGGCAAAAAAAAAAAAAAAAAAACACACAACTAATAAAATTGAATGTGTATATGTCTTGGATCGATAGTGATGCGTTCACACCCAAATAACGCATTCATGCCATTTATTTAACGATTTGTGAACGCACTCAAAACACCAAATTGTTTGGTAGTATTATTGTTGCTTTACGTATGTACATTTCAACATTAGCAATCACTTATTTGTATTTCGAATGAATATTGCGTTCGTTCAGTTCAACAGATTAACCAATGACAGTTAATGACAATTAATATTTGATTTGACAGTTAACTGTCATTGGTTAAATATTGAAAAATGTTTTGGTTTTTTTTTTTTCCTTGTAAATTCAGTAGAAATTTATGATTTTTCACATTTTAAAAAGATAAATATAAAAAATTGTGAGAAAAAAAAAATGTCTGTCTGGAAAATAAACAGAAATTCAAATTGAAATGTCTTCAATGACAAATCAATGTTGACTATATAAACGTTACCATTTGCCACAAGCCATTTGACATATACCTATAATACTGCATGCCAATACACTCTTTGCGCTATTTTTGTATGTTTGTATTGCATGTATTGCATGTATTTATCCCCTCCAATAATCATCGACATATCTATGCACACTGAACATAGCACACATTTGAAGGGAAAAAACGAATATTTTAACGCTATACTATACAATTTGAAGGCACAACGAATGCGAGAGAAAAAAAAAATACACATCAAGCAGTTTTGAACGGAGCATTTATTACGCGCGCCATTGTTAACCAAAACGACAGAAACATCATTTTATAATAATCGTCCATTTGGAGCATCATCTATTATAATAAATTTATTTAAACGAGGTAAATCGATTGCATTGTGTTAATATCAATTAAATAAGATAATATTTTTGTGATTTTGCATATAAATTGACTGGTTTTGTGAAAAATTGGTGCCAGTTTCACGATGAAAATCCCGTGTAGCCTAAGTTAAATACCGCCATTTCTTTCATACGCGAATGTTTTCCACATTTGATTTTGCCGAGCAGTTAAAAATACGTCAAAACGGAATATTGTTTGACTTTACATTTAGTTTATTTTTGCTTTTCTTAATTTGTTTTTGTTTTTTTTTTTTTTTTTTGTTTCTTTGGTTCTAGTTTAGCTAGTTGCAATTTATAATTCAATTAGAATTGAATTTTTTTTTTTCTCTCTTTTGATCGGTTATTATTGATACACGTAGTAAGAGAAAATGTTTTTATATTTGTGTTTGAAATATGTGTTTAGAAGAAAATGCGCAAATAACAACGCTTGAAAAGAAAACGACGCGCTAAACCATTCACACAATATTGCTTGCAATGAAAATTTATACCATTTTTCTCTTATAAATCAATGGATATTTTCTGCAGAAAAAAAAAAAAAACAAAAAGAATCATTGAAACATATGATGAAATTCATCGATGAGAACAATATTCCAAACATTTTGAGCGATTCAATTCGTAGAAAATTCTGACGTCATTTAACACTTTCAAAAAAAGATGTCTAACCTCATCTATATCTATACATTCTATAGATTATTTCGCTTGTAATATATTTTTCTATCGTTTATTCGTTGCTATAATGAATTCTTTGTGAATATGAAATTCCTGTCCGTTTAAACTGGTGAATTTCCTTGTGTTTGAAATGTTCAAAAAATACCATCAAACGATTAGTCATCAGACTGTGACATCAAATAACTGTCGTTTATATAAATTTATTTAGCAAAGTTTTAGAAAATCCACCAAATTTCAAACAAAACATTTGACATAATTATGAAATATGATGTATATTTCATACGTTTGTCAAATAATGTCATTTTATTTGAAATGTAGCCGCATTTCTTCATTTCAATTTTGATTTAATTTATGTTATTTATTTATTTACATATTGATTTGTTTGACGATTTCTTTTCTTCCATAGTTATTTGCAAATTGTAGAATTTGAATTTTTGCTTGCGTTCTAAATAAAAATGGCAACCGAACAAGATATTCCAACATTCAAATGCGTTCTTGTGGGTGATGGTGGTACTGGTAAAACCACTTTTGTCAAACGTCACATGACTGGTGAATTTGAAAAACGTTATGTAGCCACACTCGGTGTTGAAGTCCATCCACTTGTGTTTCACACAAATCGTGGTCCAATCCGTTTCAATGTCTGGGATACTGGTAAGTTGACTTCAAACAAAACTATCATCTCTTTTTTTTTTTCTTTTTCTTTTTTTTTTCTGTTAACTTGTTCAATGCACTCTGTACTATGATTTGTTCAAGTTGTCATTAATGTAATTGTTGCATTTTTTCTCATCATCTGTTTGATTTGTATAGCCGGTCAGGAAAAATTTGGCGGACTTCGTGATGGTTACTACATTCAAGGTCAATGCGCTGTTATTATGTTTGATGTAACATCTCGTGTTACATACAAAAATGTACCAAATTGGCATCGGGATTTGGTTCGTGTATGCGAGAATATTCCAATTGTTTTGTGCGGCAACAAAGTTGATATTAAAGATCGTAAAGTAAAAGCTAAAAGCATTGTGTTCCACAGAAAGAAGAATCTTCAGGTATGTTGTTAATAAAAGATAAACATTGATGATTTCATTGAAAACAATTTTTTTTTTTGTTTTTTTTTTTGCAAAATTTGATTAATCTAATTTTTTTTTTTCTCTTTTTCGTTTTGTTTCGCAGTACTACGATATTTCGGCCAAATCAAACTACAATTTTGAAAAACCATTTTTGTGGTTGGCACGTAAATTGGTCGGAGATCCAAATCTTGAATTTGTTGCTATGCCTGCTCTTTTGCCACCAGAAGTTAAAATGGACAAAGAATGGCAATTGCAAATTGAAAAAGATTTGCAAGAAGCACAAGAGACCGCATTACCTGAAGAGGATGAAGACTTGTAAACAACCGTTTACCCATGCATTCGTTGCACTCGTTGCATACCATGTAGGCCACAATTTCAAGACGCCTTTCTATTTCATTATCATATGATTCAATACAAACATTAAAAACAACGACAACAACAATTTATCCAAAATAATAATAATATGAATAACAACAACAACAACTCAATCACAACAACATCTAAATAGTTTTTTTTGTTTGTTCCGTAAATAAATTCACAATAAAAATGGTTTGTTTTAAGAAAATTCAGTGTTTTTTTTTTCAATAATTTATTTTTTGACAGATTGAGATGGATTTTTATTCAAATTCTTAATTAATCCATTTTTTACACAAAAAAAAAAAAATTGGAATTACTATCAATGACTATAGGTATAGTAAGAGAAACTATAGTTTCTTGCTATCGTAAGTTTTCTCGCATTTCTTATGAATTTAATTTGTACAAATCAACATCGGCAAACAATGAATGATTCGATGCAACAATTGCTTGAGTATACCTAAAACGAGTACACAAAAGTTTTTTCTATAGAATCTATCTATAGATCTTTAGATACGTAGGTTGCTATTTAAATTATGCGCTTTGGCAACACTAAGTGTTGCTCGATGAAATCCTAAACATCTTTTAATGCTAATCATCTTTAGAATGTTTGGTCATATAAGCGTCATTTGTGTTGTTTGAATTGTTTCTCAGTGAAAAAATGGAATTAACTCGTGAACATTTTCGTGTAATGATTTATTACGATTTTCGACATGGATTATCAAGACAACAGTGCACTGATAAACTCAAATCTATTTTTGGTAATGAAGCACCACATTATGCCACTGTGAAACGCTGGTATAACGAGTTCAATCGTGGTCGTACTTCGCTCACCGATGAATTTCGTGAAGGTCGTCCAAAATCTGTTGTTGTGCCAGAAAACATTGATGCTGTACGTGAACTGATAATGCAAGATCATCATGTGACATATCGTGAGATTGAGGCATCCTTGGGCATTAGTTCCACCAGCGTATATAAAATATTGCATGAACATTTAGCTATGAAAAAGATTTGTTCACGTTGGATTCCACATAATTTGACATTAGCTCAGAAAAAGGCTCGTGTCGATTGGTGCAAAGAAATGCTCAAAAAATACGACAACGGACAATCAAATTCAGTAAATAACATTGTTATAAGTGAAGAATATTGGTTCTATGCGTATGAGCCTGAAAGTAAACAGAAATCAACTGTATGGGTGTTTCAAGATGAACCAAATCTAACAGAAGTTGTTCGCTCTCGAAGCACTGCCAAACAAATGGTGGCTAGTTTCTTCGGAAAAACTGGTCATGTGGCAACAATTCCACTTGAACAACGTAAAACGGTCAATTCTGAGTGGTATACAACCATTTGTTTACCAGAAGTTTTCGATGAAATAAGGAAAACGAACAAGCGCAGTCGCTTCATTCTTCATCATGACTATGCGAACTCTCACATATCTTGTCAAACAAATGAATTTTTGAGCCGTAAAAACGTTGAATTGATGGGTCATCCGCCGTACAGTCCTGATTTGGCACCCAATGACTTCTTCTTGTTCCCTTACATCAAGGATAAACTGCGTGGTCAACGATTTACGAGCGCCGAAGAAGCAGTTGAAGCGTTCAAAAATCATGTTTTGGAGGTGTTACCCGCCGAATGGCAAAACTGCTATGACAAATGGTTCGAACGCATGCAAAAGTGTATTGATCATCATGGAGAATATTTTGAAAAATAATAAAGCCATTTTTAACCTTAACTAAATTATTTTTCTTACTTTTTGAAAGAATATAAATAGCAACCCTCGTATTGATAGAATTTTTTAATAATTGTCTGTTACTCGATTATAGAGATCATTCTATATCTCGAATATTTTTCATCTATAAAGTTAAGATTGAGGAATCGTAACATTGATTGATTTTTGTATTAGCAATGCATTGCCAATATTCAATCATTAAAAAAGTTATTTCTTCTGATATCTATATATTACATATTTACATATGTAAAAGTTAAAGAAAAACGTTCATTCAATTCTATTAATCTTGAATGTTTTCAATAGAAAATGCCAGAAGCAGAGTTACAAAATTTATTTCACGTAAATATGCGTCGAAAGGGTATTGTTAAAATACAAACAATTTTCCAACAAAATTCCATTGGCTTTTTGATCCAAAAACTAAAAAGTGACCCATTTTCTCGCATTTTTTTCTTTTAGCTTGAAAATTAACTTTTAGAGAATATATTAATAGTTTAACTCAAAAACTCAAAAACGTTAAAACAAAAAATGTCTCATTAATTTTGTTAAACGGTTAAACTGAAATTGTTAATTATAAATACATAATAACAGTGTTGAATGTGATTGTCATATGGCTATAGGAACTTTTTAAAATAAAAAACAAATAGTTAATTGATTGAAAATTCAAAATTACATTTATTTTATTAAAATTCAATGTTCCATTAGTTCAGAATCGGTTTGCAATTCATAGATTTGAATGTATGCTTCGGTAAGTGTAATCATCTGTGGTAAAATATTAGTAACATGCAAATCTTGCATCTCAAACCATTGGCCGGTGGATTTCTGTAGAATATGCACACGAAATGTTCCTTTGTTTGGTTCACCATCATGCACAACATTTGCAATAAGATTATATTTTGTATGTTTATGTGCTGCTCGATTCTTTTCAGTTAATATATCACCAAAATCCACATTTCTATGAATGACAATCAAATAAAGGAAGATATAAATCATTTTTTTTTTTTTTTTGTATAATTATTTTGAATGAATATAAAAGAATTTTTTTTTCGTTTTTGATAGAAAATCGTAGCTTTTGTTAAACTCACTTGATCGGAAAATTAACGATTGTTGGATTTTTCTCCAAGAAGAATGTATTTTTTGTGAAACGTTTAATATATAGAATAATGAATGGTGGCAATTTGGTAATTTCAAATCGTTTCATAAAACTATCCTTATATGTTTTGTATTCCTTCTCCGTAAGACCGTTGAATTTTGCCAGCAATTGATATAAACTGACCTATATATGAAAATTAAATAGAAATAGTTATTAATGATACAACATTCCACTAAGCAAAATAGTTTGACATTTTAAATGAATTTACAAAGAGTTTAAAACTTACTTGTGGAATGATATTTTCTCGAAATTCGTCAATAAAAAGTGGTGGTGCTGGTAAATCACAAGTCAAATATAGAAAATTGGTGGCTTCGACTTTTTCTTGATATTCTTCAGTAGCCAAAAGTAATGATTTTTGTGTATCATCTAAATCGGTCGATGGAATTTTTCTCGTATAAACATTCATTTGGCCCAAAAATGCTTTGTTTATAATTGATGAATCGGGTTTTTTATTGCCGCGCAATGCACGATGTGTTGTATGTAAAAACCATGATAAAAAATCAATGGGATCACCTTGCTGTGTAATTTGAAATTGTTTATTACTCCAAAGTACGACCGCTTGAAGCATTTCATGTGGTGAAACGTGCGCTTTGAAATTTCGTGGATTCCACATTTTTCGCATTAATTCACCAAAACGTTGTACCAAATTAAAAATTGAATCACCTGGCGGACGTTTAATATTTTTATAATTTTCTTCGCGTAAAAAATAATTACGCAATGGTGTTACATGTGTCAATGATTGTAA
Source organism: Resseliella maxima (assembly GCA_029041755.1). NCBI lineage: Eukaryota > Metazoa > Arthropoda > Insecta > Diptera > Cecidomyiidae > Resseliella > Resseliella maxima. The sequence goes on from JAQOWM010000438.1 coordinate 177,348, forward strand.
TATAACATTACAATAATCATTGAATTTAATATTGTTAAGTCCAACAATGCCTGGATTGTATAATGTTCCATCAATTGTTCGCGATGGTTTACAATCAGGGCTATCAAGTTGATTAATGGTTTCATTATTAAATGTTGGATTTAATAAATATTTAATATCATTCAATGATGAATCAATAATTTCATAATTATCCGGCAAACAATAAAATTTTAAATTGTGTAAATTTAAAAAGACATGATGTGAATCGGCCACTGAATGAGTGTATGCATGTGTATTTGTTCCACGGCCTTGGAAATATTTACCACACACAAGGCATGCATACACATTGATTCGTGTCAATGATATCGAACATAATTTTTCAAAATCAAAATCCAATACATTTCGATTGATTGTGTCCAAGTATGGGCATTGTCTGGATTTTGAATTTTCTTTTTTTACACGAACACTGGGTTTTGGCTCTTCATCACTGTCATCGCCTGTAAAAACAACAAAATGTATTTTTATTTAACGTTGATTTTCATAGAATTTGATTGAATTATTGACATTGAAATACCATCTAAATTCTCCTTTAGTTTTTTCGCCGGAGGTTCGCCATCTTTCAAAGCTGAATTTGTCGCATTTGCTGTGGAAAAAATTTCGTTTTTTAATTTTTTTTTTTTTTATCAAGAAATATTATATCGAAATTTCTTGAAATCTTGCTTAATGCTAGTATATAAATAAAAAAAAAAAAAAACTAATTGAGGTTATGATACAAACATAAACAACGCTCATTAATCGTAAAGCATAAATCAAATCAATGTATATTCATTATACTGAAAATACTATTTCAATGAAATGAATTTATTGTAAACACTTACTCGTTCCATTTGATTCCATAATTTTGTGATCAATTTTTAACCACAAAATATAATTTACTAGCTGAAAATGCCAAACACCGCTCTTAGAAATTAACTTTCGACAGCAACAATGTCTGACGTTTTCAAATTGTCAAATTTGAAACTTTGAAACTATGAAACGTCAACAAATCAATCGGTGCACACGCGAATCCAAAAGAGATTTGAATTTTATAAAAAAAAAAAAAAAAAAAAAAAAAAATGGAACAAAATGAAAACAAAAAATGGGAAATAATAGAAAAGATTCCGGTTGAGAAATCGAATAATTTTTCAAAAGCAATTTCACTAAGTTTTATAAAACCACATCTTATAAATCGACGATTGGCTGGTGCTGAACAAATGTACATTTTTCATAGTAACAACACTGAGGTGAATTCTGATGGAAAATTAATACATAAATTTTTAGCGTATATTTGCAACCATACAAGTGAAGAAATTGATAAAGATTTTATTATAAATGCTCTATGTGAATTAAATATTCAAAATAAGTTTGAAGAAATTAATGTTAAAGAGTTTAATAAATTTAAACATAGCACCGGAACCATAATTATTCTGAATAAATTATTACCCAAAAATGTATCAACTTATAAATGCACCTTTGAAGTGAATATATTCGGTAATGTAAAGATCGAAATTATTTAAAAAAAAAAAAAAAAATCGAAATTATTTCTCTAAATTACAAATTATTTTCTATATTATTTCAATTTCAAAAAGATATCGCAAAAAATCAAGCGGGCTATTTAAATTTGTTGCAAAATCAAACAAATGGTTTCATTAAAAGATTTATCGTTGAACTAAAAGATGATGAAAAAACGGTTCAACCCGAAGTTGTTTTTATGGCACAGTATGACTCTGGTGATAATTTTACACGTCAAATCAACTGGATGAAGCATATTTTTATACCAAAAGTCTCAAAATGGATAATTACATTGAAAAGCAACAATGATGATTGTGGAAAATCAACTATTGATAATATCGAATCGCTTTCATTGATCAATTTGTCAGAATACAATCAATTGTATAATGAATTGAAAGTAAAGTATGGCCAGCATATGGTAAAGGTAAAATGTTTTAAAATAAACAATTTTGTTTCATATTGATTTTATTCATTTTTGTATAAAATTATTTTTATTGTCAGATTTGGCCAGAAAATACAGATCCATTGAAATTTGTTTATGAAGATGTAGCAATTGCATCATATTTGATACTACTGTGGCGCGCTGAACGTTGTCATATGAAAACGGAATGTTTACAATCATTTGTAGATTTGGGCTGTGGCAATGGATTGTTAGTTTATATTTTATCAAGTGAAGGTCATCATGGATATGGAATTGATGTGCGTAAACGTGGCATTTGGGATTTATATCCAAAAACAACTATACTCAAAACTCAAGCTATTGTTCCATCGAATCGTTCATTGTTTGCCGATGTTGATTGGATCATTGGTAATCATTCTGATGAATTATCACCTTGGATTCCAGTCATTTCAGCACGTAGTTCATATAAATCTAGATATTTTCTATTACCTTGTTGTGCATTTGAATTCAATGGTAAAAAATTTCAACGACGAAATGGTAATGTCCTAGGGGCTTAGAACCCTTTATATTTATTAGATATTTGCAGAATATTTACAATATTTATTTTTATTTACTTTTATTGCTTCGATCTAGGTAATTTCAGTCAATACATGGACTTTATGAATTATGCTCAAGAGATTAGTAATGTTTGCGGTTTTAAAACTCAAATCGATCGTTTAAAAATACCCAGTACAAAACGAATTTGTCTTATTGGCAGCGAACGAACATATCCATTGAATGAGCAAAATATTCGAGAAAATTTTATTCAAACATTTATAAATAAGAGTACAAATACATCAGCATCAATATTATGCAACGATGAAAATTGGAATAATGATTTTCAACCACGATCCGATATTGAAAAAGTTCAAAATTGTTCAAAAATTGATAAAAGTATTCAAAATGATATTGTCGAACAAGTGTTTTTTGAATTAATTAAGAAAAAGCCAAAAACTACCGATTCCGAAATGCTAAATTGGAATCGGGGTGGAAAAATCTCTTTAGTTGATTTAGCTAAGATAATTTCAAAAGAAAAATTACAATCATTGAAATCAGAATGTGGTGGACTACAAACATTACTGAAAAATCATTCGCAAATTTTTCGAATTTATCAAGGTTATGTTGAAATTAAAGTGCCAGTAAAATGGAGTGTAAAAAAACATGAATTGAAAGCAAAAGGTATTGAAATACAACCAAAACAAAAACCATGCTGGTTTTACTTACATCATCCTGATAAATGTCCTCTTATTGATGAAGACTGTAGCTATAGTCATTGAAAATAATTCTAGTTTCTTTGTAAATGAAACTAGTGACATTCACTAAATTAAATTGTTGAAAATATTAATTACAAATGCGAATAAAAATTCATCGCAATCTGTCGAAAAAAAAAAACTAACGAAAACACTGCATTTTATTTAAATAAAACCATTAATATTGTGAATTTATTTATTGAACAAACAAAACTATTGATGTTGTTGTAAGGTTACTACGATATTAGAAACAAAAATTGGAGATATGTAAGTGATTTTATATTATTTAAATTTTTTGAACTTTGTAATTCCGTTCCTTTATACGTACCCAGAGTGTTAAACAGTCAACCATTTGAGTTTTTTTGGCTTAAATCAACTATTTTTTTTATTAAATGTTAAATATAAGGTCTAAACAGATATTTATCATTGAAAATGGCTTTATTGTTTTTCAAAATATTCTCCATGATGATCAATACACTTTTGCATGCGTTCGAACCATTTGTCATAGCAGTTTTGCCATTCGGCGGGAGACACCTCCAAAACATGATTTTTGAACGCTTCAACTGCTTCTTCGGCGCTCGTAAATCGTTGACCACGCAGTTTATCCTTGATGTAAGGGAACAAGAAGAAGTCATTGGGTGCCAAATCAGGACTGTACGGCGGATGACCCATCAATTCAATGTTTTTACGGCTCAAAAATTCATTTGTTTGACAAGATATGTGAGAGTTCGCATAGTCATGATGAAGAATGAAGCGACTGCGCTTGTTCGTTTTCCTTATTTCATCGAAAACTTCTGGTAAACAAATGGTTGTATACCACTCAGAATTGACCGTTTTACGTTGTTCAAGTGGAATTGTTGCCACATGACCAGTTTTTCCGAAGAAACTAGCCACCATTTGTTTGGCAGTGCTTCGAGAGCGAACAACTTCTGTTAGATTTGGTTCGTCTTGAAACACCCATACAGTTGATTTCCGTTTACTTTCAGGCTCATATGCATAGAACCAATATTCTTCACTTATAACAATGTTATTTATTGAATTTGATTGTCCGTTGTCGTATTTTTTGAGCATTTCTTTGCACCAATCGACACGAGCCTTTTTCTGAGCTAATGTCAAATTATGTGGAATCCAACGTGAACAAATCTTTTTCATAGCTAAATGTTCATGCAATATCTTATATACGCTGGTGGAACTAATGCCCAAGGATGCCTCAATCTCACGATATGTCACATGATGATCTTGCATTATCAGTTCACGTACAGCATCAATGTTTTCTGGAATAACAACTGATTTTGGCCGACCTTCACGGAATTCGTCGGTGAGAGACAGGCGACCGCGTTTGAATTCATTGAACCAGTTATAAATTGTCTTGAGTGTTGGTGCTTCATCGCCAAAGGCCGAATGAAGACGATCGAAGCATTGTTGTTGAGTGAGATGAACTCGAAAATCGTAAAAAATCATCGCACGAAAATGTCCACGAGTTAATTCCATTTTTTTGCCGAAATGAAATTTTCCAATGACTGTAAACAAACAAAATAGCGCCCATATGACAAAACGTTCTAAAAACGTTAACCATCAAAAATGTCAAAATTTACGAAAATCACAACGATTTTCATCTGACACCACTAAAATTACCCTATTGAAAGAATATAAATAGCAGCCTACGTAATAATTCATAATGAAACAATATTTATTTTGTTCCATTGAACAGACAATTTATTGAATATTTGAATAAATTCACAAATGAAAATTGTTATTGTCAAATTCACTCCTCGATCGCTCCATTCAATTAGTAGCCAGCGGATTTTAATATCTCACTGAATTTTGCCTTACAATCAGTTGGAAACTTCGATCTAGTTATATATAAACAATTAAAATCAATTCTCAATGTTTAAAAATGCACGTTTGCATACAAAAACCATATAATTAACTTACTCCACAATTGTTTTTATGTTTTCACTATTGATAATAAAGATGAAAAAAATGAAGAAAATGAATTGAAAAGAATATAACATAACATGTTAAATATGTAAAATACTTTAATGAAAACACTTACACTTTGGACGGATTGTTTTTTAAATATTTGATAAGTGCTTGTTTGTCATTATTTATCATATTGATAAATTTCTGTGGTCTGTTTTTTTTTTTTTTTTTTTTTTTTTTTAGAGGAAAGATAATACAATACTTTCAATAATAATTATCAGAATAAATAAGTGATAAGCGCATATATTCTTTTAATAAATATATACACACAAAAAAATTATGATTGATACTGTTAGTTATAATAGAAGATAGAAAATGTTATCCCGTGTTTCAAATTCATGATTTCAAATACACATTGTTCACTTCTAGAATGTAAGAATTTCTAATTAAATTGGGCTATTCTTATAATTTTGAATAAATTATGTGCTTACACACTGTAAAATTCTCCTCAAAATCATCACGACTGGAAAAATATAAATAAATATACATTTTATACTTAATTATGAATTTGTTTGATGTTATTATTTCTGGTCAACAACTGTTTCTTTGATTTAATTTTATATTCAGAATATTTGTTCAACAATAAATAAATTCTCACCTTCTTTTTCCGGTGGCGTTGGATCTGTAAAAGAATTAATTTAAGATTTTTAATTTTTAATAATATCTCTGATTGGCTATTAAATTATTATTTCAACGATTTAGATCGTTGAACGATTTTAATTCGTTAAAAAAATCATTGAACGATTTTGGTTTGCAATTCTACGATACAATTGAAAGATTTTAATCAAACTCGTCGGCCGTAAATATATATATATATATGGTATAATATAGCCGTATGTTTTTCTCTTTGTACAAAAGATATTAACATTATTTTAGTGGGAAAATTTCCAAATTTATTCATTTTTATATTTATTTCAAATTACTGTGATACTTACAAGGTGGTGACAGCCAAAATAACTGCAACCAACAAGAAAATTCGGAAATAAATCATTTTTTTTTTTTTTCACTTTACTTTGTTGAATGTTCAGATAGTATCTTTAAATTGAACTGACTTTAGTCTGTGACCGTTCTGGTTGTATATATATATATATTCTTCAATCCGTTAGTTAATTGCGTTTTTCTTAAATTCCTTAAAAAAAATTCGGTTTTTACATTCCATGTTCTATTATAAACAATAAATTTACTTTCATTCGTTCTACAAATGAAAAACGTAGATGAGTTTTCATGAGTTGAGAAACCAATTTCATTCTATGTTTGTAAAGATGTTTAGCTGAAGTTTACATATGGCATATTTTGCCAAGTAATATCGTTTAGCAAGCATGGCAAGTTTAAATTTTGAAATATCACATGATTTGAATATTATTCAAAATTCTTCACTCTTTCTAAAATATTTACGACTCAAGTATATCTTGTGTTGCTAAGCATGCAAATAAAGCAACCATATAAGTTTCTTCAGTAATAATATTATTGGTTTAATTAATAATAGACAAATAAATATTTATTCATTTAATAAATTTCGATAAATAATACAATTTGTTTTATTAATTAGTATTTTATTTTATTTATTTATTTATTTTTTTTTTTTTTTTTTGTATAAAAACGTAGATGAGTTTTCATGAGTTGAGAAACCAATTTCATTCTATGTTTGTAAAGATGACTAGCTGAAGTTTACATATGGCATATTTTGCCAAGTAATATCGTTTAGCAAGCATGGCAAGTTTAAATTTTGAAATATCCAATGATTTGAATATTATTCAAAATTCTTCATTCTTTCAAGAATATTTACGACTCAAGTATATCTTGTGTTGCTAAGCATGCAAATAGAGCAACCATATAAGTTTCTTCAGTAATAATATTATTGGTTTAATTAATAATAGAAAAATAAACATTTATTTATTTAATAAATTTCGATAAATAATACAATTTATTTTATTAATTATTTTATTTAATTTTTTTTTTTTCTATTTATATAAAAACGTATATTTATTAACTCGATCGATTTGGTTTGCATGCAATTATATGAACTGGAAATAAACCTTTAATGAATTGTTCTTGTTTACTCATTTTTATTATGCGTAAATTGGCCGAATTTAAAATTTCTTTGATAATACGAAACGATCGTGTTACAGATGAATCAATAGTATCAATACAAAAATCATCGGTTGAAGTGAAATTTTCTTTAATTATGATGCAACCATTTGTTGTCAAAGCAGCCGTGCATCGTTGTAAAAATGCTTTTAAATCAGTGTCAGTCAAATGTCCTAAAACCCATTGACACCAAATAACATCATATGTTGATTGTGCCGGTGTAAAATCTTGCAGGCCAACATTATAAATTGTTCCAACAATCAATTTACCATTAACACTAAGATAATCATTGGCTTTTTTTACAAAATGCTCATCTTGTTCCACCAAATCGACTGTTTGAAAGTAATTAATTAAAAGATTTTTTGTAATACGTCCAATTCCGGCTCCACAATCGAGTGCTTTAGTCACGCCTGGTGCTGGTTTCATTTTGAATAATTCATTTAAAAATCGTGCAGATCCATTTAAATCGGTTTTATCAATTACAGATAATCCACCAAGCATTCCATCAATGGTTGGCGAAATTTTAGACCAATAACATTTTGCATTTTTATAAAATCCAGGTGAATTGAAAAATTCTTCAGCTGTTGGTGGTACAGAATCATCTGAATCACTTTTATTTTCATTTTCCATTTTTGGTTCTCGATTATCAACTCCCGAAATTTCCATTGAAAATTTTAAAACGTTATTTTTTTTTCACTAACAAATGAAATACGAATTTAATACACAATTGAATCAACAAAGCAAAAGAAATATTCTGAGTTTGAAAAAAAAAATTCTTGAAATTGTTTTGATTATAAGAACATCAATGAGGTTTTGTGACATATGTCATATTCGTTGACAGTTCAAACTCATGTTAATAGATGGTGTAATATGTATTAAGCTAATCTAAATGATTCATATGAATAATAAAGAAAAAAAAAAAAAGAAAAAAAATTAAAACGTAGAAAGAGATAGCGATAATAAAAACAACATTAGTATTGAAACTACAAACAAACGTGTGAAAAAATGTTGACGTTTTATTTACTGTAAAAATCAATCAATGTCACGATTCATAGAAATGTTTCTTGTTTAATTTGTGATTCATTTTAATCATTTTCCCATCGCAAATAATAGTTTTAATTAATTTTTTGGAATTTTAAATAAATTTTAATTTTTTTATTTTTGAAACAAAAAGAAGCAATCAACGCAATTGTGTTTACAAAAGCAATGGTGAATTGTCTGTGATTTAACTTATTTATGCAAAGTGAACAAATGATGAATCCTAGTGATAAGTTCAATTTATTAGGCTACATAATTACACTGTTGATTTTACTTTGTTGTAGTGCAATCGCTTCAGGTACATTTTTTTTTTCTCTCTCGTTTCCTATTTTTTAGATGAACAATATTTTCATATAAAATATTTCAAAAAAAAAAAAAAAAAAAAAATAAATAAATAAATAAATAAATAAACATTTTAATTAGATAAACAATGGAATGGACGATGGTTTCCAAAAAAACCTGACGAAGATGATCCACTACTGGACGGCAGTAAATCTATTTTAAATGAACATGATCATGGAGGCAATAACAATCACATTGATAACGATATGAGCTATATGAAAAAAATGAAAACCATGGGAATTAAAGATCCAAATTGTGATGACACACAGGTATTTCCATTGTTGGCATTCGTTATATGTTTTTACATGTGAAAAGCTTTGATTTCAAGATATTAACACCATCTATACGATGTATCAATGTATATTGACTATTCCAACCTACCTATGCTAGTATTGTGATGGATGCGTTTAATATTATGTGTAAACCATGTGTTTGTTATTGTAATATTAGCGTTGGCCGCAAAACAACTGGTAACACTGAACATTCTCATACTACCCGAGGTAGATACCAAATGAAAATGGCAAAAAGATACGATTCACCTCGTTTGCATTTCATAATGGTGTATGTGCAATTCAGTGTATAAATGATAGAGATCGCTTGCAATGTAACACCGCACGATTTATGCCGTACAATCTTAAAAATTACAGCATACTTTAATACTGAATACAGATATTTTAATCTACCATACTGAATTTCGGCTAAACACAACACTAACATACCGGAATTTCGGTTAAAATTTAGCTAAAAATTTGCATGGTAAGCGTATTTATATCTGTGTGACAGATAGTTCACATTACAATGCTGAATTTGGCTTTGAGATGTACTTAAATACTTAAGATTTTAGTACATTAAACAATCGTTGATGTACTTGCCCACGGTATCAAAGTGCACTGTGTGAACTTTCACAATTTTGTTTGATATTCATTTAAATGCACATCGTACTCATAGAGATGGCACAAGAAACAATGAATTTCATTGCTAAAGCGACTTCGGTATTTTACAGAAACTATTTCGCAATATTTGTTTCAAAAAAATGTCTATTAAAATTGTTCACTTTTTTTTTTGCAGAAAAATTTGTGGATAGATTACGATCCAAAAAATATATCACATCATCGTCGATTTTTATGTATTGACAATCGCAAAAGTTACGAGCCCAATTTAAATACCGAGCCTATTTTACGAGAATATACCATTCCAGCCGAATACTCTGTAAAAAAAAAAAAAAACATTTTTTCTTATTTAAATCTAAAATTCTGATTGCGAACTTCATTTACTGTGAGAAATTCGCATTCTGCAATCAGTTTTCTTATAATTATTTTTGTTATTAATTATTGCAGGCATTGCATCGTTGTATGAATGAATCAATAGTCTATGATTTTGATTTACCAACATTGTGAGTTTTTCTTTTGTTATGAATTTGTTTGTTTTAATTTGTGCTTGTATTCACCATTATATATATGTTAATGTTTATGATTTATTTGTTGTTATCAGTGGTACACATCGTCCTAATTGGCCAGTTTATGGTGAATATAGCTATGTACCAGTACAACGATGGTTACATTCATTGGAGCATGGTGCAATTGTGGCTGTCTATCATCCATGTGTAAATATACGTGAATTGGAGAACTTCCGAAAATTAGTTAAGAGTTGCTTATATCGTCATGTAATTACGCCGTATGAAAAATTAGTCGCTGAACGTCCATTTGCATTGATTGCATGGGGCCGAAGTTTGGAAATGTCTGTCATTGATCACAATATACTTATCGGTTTTATACGAATGAATGCATTACAAGGACCTGAGCATGTATCACGGAATGGTCAATACAGTGAAGGTCTCATTGAACCGGCAAAACATGTTTCAGATGCAGATGATAATAATCTATGTCCAAATATGTAGAAGACAGGGCAAATAGGAAATAGAAAATAGAAAATAAAAACCATAATTTTATTTATGGACATTCTATCGATTTCGATGAACACGTTACGTTTAATTTTACTGATAGTGAGGTTTAGTGGTTTTTAGTCAGACGAAATACAAAAAAAAAAAAAAAAAAAAAAATAAAAATAAAACATTTGAATTTAGCTTAGACGTAGATCGTCGGCAAAAACAGGAAGAATTTCTTAAAATATTATGTTAAATATTTACTAAATCCTGCCTGTGGAAAAAGTAAACGATATGCTTCTAATTTAGATTGAAATTTGCTTTAGCTGAATAGACAAAAAAAAAAAAAAAAAAAAAAAAAAAAAAAACAAAAAAACAAAAAAAACGAATATTACAAAGAATTTTAACTGTACGATTACGAGCGCCTTTACGCTTCTTTATATGCATCACATGATACAGTGATAATAAGCAAACAAACTATGGTTCTGCACACGAAACAACATTCCAGTTAACGATGATAATCTTTACAATGTACCTTACAAAAACAAAAAAACAACAAAAATCCTATACTATTGTTACAATTATTTTTCGAATAGACAATTATATATTGAACATAATTTATGGATTGAATTGTTAAAATGACGAAAATGAAACAATCATTAAAAAAAACAAAACAAAACAAAAAAAAAAAACCAAAATATTTCAAGACAATTTTTAGATGACTGTTGATTGCAGTGCCTTTCGTTGAAAAAAATTCCGATATTAACCAAAATTGTGTCTTTTTTTGAACGCTCTGTTATTAAGAATTATATACTATAAAAAAACAAACATATTTCACATGATACATTGATTTTTTTTGTTCTAGTAATATTTCCTTCCTGTCTTTATGTCAAATTTGTTTTAAATATTTTTAAATCTATAAACTGAATAAATTTATTCTATTGATCAAATGTTGAAAATTTAGCATTTTTATTTGTTTCTCACGCCCATACTTTTGAAATTATTTGTCGTGTTTTTTTGTGGAAAAAACTTGTTATTTGAAAAAACGCTTGTTAGCATTAAAAAAAAAATTCTTAGTTTTAAAAATATTGCGGCGTAAAATACGTTTTTCCTCGTATAAATTACCTAAGATTCTTGAAAGAATACAAAATCTCCCTGCAAACGTAATGGTTGCTTGAATATAAACAATATTTATATAAAATCTTTGTTTCAAAAATTCTAAAATAACGAAGCCCAAATAAATTCTCTTTAGAAATATGTTTGAAAGACATTTTTCGGTAGAAATCTGCATTTTTTTTCAAAAAATTATTTTTTTTTTTTTTTTTTTTTCAATTTTTTGCTTCAGATTTTTACCTAATCGAATAAAAATTCATTGCGAGCACAGAGTGCGTCATTATGACGATGATCGAGAAAATAACGTTTAGTAATTTGCGTAAAATCGACATATGGTTTATCAATGCCTTTGCAAACACTTGTGTTTGAACAATTAATTTTAATATTCATGTTGATATGTGAAGCAAATCTTGGTAAAAAAAAAATATCCATTATAAATGTAGTACTTTGTGTATATTGTTCTGTTTACTTACATTTATGAATAACATTTTGGAGGGGAAATGTGGGTAAAACGAGTAAAAATATATTCAGAAATTGCATAACTACATATATGCTATGACAAACATATAAAATTTCCATCGAAATTTTGATTTTTCATTTCGGCTTTTCAATGAATTTCATTTCACTAAAAAAAAAAAAAAATGTTAAAAGAGACAGTAATAGTGGGCATACTAATGTGAAATCGAGATGAAAAATGCTTGAAAAACGTCTTATAAATGATGATAGGGGAGAAAAACTATTTGAAAAATCATTCAAATTAATGAAATAAGATAAGAAGAGTTTGAATGAAATTTCATCACACTAAAAAATCGCAAAAAACTTATATTTGCAACGCTAATCAGGCGCATTTAAAATGTTGCATCTATCTTTTCAGTTAATTCAGATTTGAATCTTATTATTATGTATCAAGTCGATTCTTTTCTTTTTTTTTTTTTTTGATTCTGATAGATATAATAGATAGACAACGATATAACCAATACTTTGATTGTTAAAACTCTATAATGAACCTTAGGAGCAGATATAAAGAAAATACCACCATCTATTCTCATCTATTTTCGATAAATTGATAATAATTGCCGAAGGTTTTTGCATATTTTACCAGCCAATAAATCAAAATGCCTTGTTTTGTTTTGTTTTGTTTTAGTCATAAGATATTTATTTTTATTTATTAATATTTTACAGTAAATTTAATACACGTATATAAGAATCGATGAAAATGTATCGCTTCAAATACCACAAATTTTACCACAAAAGTTCAACATAGAGCTGCCAACGAATATAAACGAACGGTCCAGACCGATTCTTTAGTAGTATTTTTTTTTTTTTTTTTTTTCATTTTTTCATTGGATCATTTGTTTGTTCGTTGAAAATGTATGAGATCGTTCGTTCGTTTGTGAAATATTAAATGCTTGCGTTGTTAATGTATTGTATGAATACTAGGAACATTTGATATTTTACAAAATTATGAACAGCTTAATACAAGATACATGTCATGTAACTCTTAATACAACGTCAACAAACGAATTAATGTTCCAAATGAGTATATTTTTTTTCTACGCATGGATTCCTTGGCAACCTTGATGGATAAAAAAAAAAAACACCAAAAATTCTTCAAGAATTTTTAAATCAATTAACCTTTGTGGAAAATATTGTTGAAATGACGCATTTTCATTCCTAAAATGTAAGATTGTAAGTGATAAAACGAACCTCGAAAACTACAATTGATATTTTCTCATTTTTTTTTTTTTTTTTGTTTTTTTTTTTAATTTACGTTTTTAAGGATTTTTTTTTTTTTAATTTTTTCTCAATTTTATCATTCAATTCATTCGGTAATTCAGGTGCGAATCGAGTGATTCACGTGATGAAAATATCTAACGACTATCATAAGGACCGAATGTGTGTTTTAAAGATAGTTTTTTTTTATCTATATATTTAGAAAATAGTTGAATTTGCTTTAATATTTCACTAGAAAGTGAGTTTAGATATAGTACAGTTTAAAAAAGAAAAAAAAAAAAAAAAAAAAAAACAATAAGGATTTTGTTGTTTAAGAATACATTTGCTATTCGTCAATAATTTGAAAAACATTTGCTTTGAACAATGCCTTCAATTGTGCCCAAATTACAAATCAATTCTCGAATTCGTTTGCAAACGACAATTTTTTTTTTTTTTTTTTTTTATTTCTCAATTCCAATTAAAAATTGTAGATTTGATTAGATAATGTAAATCGACGACCAAAACACAAAAACAAAAAAATTTATGACATATTGTATAGAATTCCTATCAATAATTATATTTTATGCAGTAGTTTGTAAATACATTGGATATTGTCTATTATTGCAAATGTAACGAATAATATGAACATTGCATATCAAGAAAATGTTGTGTTCAAGTCAGAAATTGATTAAAAATAATTGTCAATTCTGTATTTGGTATGAATTTTTTTTTTTTTTTTTTTTTTTTTTGTGATTGCTAAGACTGATTGTTCATTTGTTTGCACTTTCTATTGTATAGTCATTTTCATTAAGATCTGTTACACTACAGTACTTTAAAAAATTACGCAAATACTTAATTTTATAAAGTATTGTGTTACATCTATAGTGTCCAATTATAACGGAAAACATATTGAAGTGAATATGAATTACGCAGAAAAATCTTGCAATAGATTTTATGAAATTCAATTCAAATGAACAATGATTTAAAAACGAATCAAAATATTTTTACATTACATATTGTATATAATAATTTGGAATTTTTTTTAATATTTACCGCCTTAAATTCAAATTTTATTTCATCCTATTTGTCAGCTATTAACTGTAAACTGTCAAATTCGAATTAAGACGTTTGTTTTGTTTACATTACACAGCATAAATGTAGTAAAATAAAATTACCATTCATTTCGAATAAGAACAATAGAATTAATTGAAAATGGAAATATTGTGGTTGAATAATTCGAAGATAAACAAAATGTTTATCAGAATTTGTTGCATTTGGAGGTTGAGATCGTTGCTCCCTCAAAATTTGGAATCAATTTGGTTTTGCTGTTCGGTAAGAGTAGTTCAAACAAGAAAAATGGAAAAAGACGTAAAAATTGGGAATAACAGTGAAAAAAGTGAACTCACTATTATCAAGAGAACATTGAACTCTGTGTTGTTTGGAGGAAATTCCGCTGAAATAAAAGAAGCAATTACAAGACGAAGTATAAATTCAACAAAAATTTCAATTTTGGCGTATCTGCTTTTTTTATTCCATGTCAATAAAAATGTGAAAGAAGACAATTTTGAGTTTTTCAAACAAAACTATAAAAATGTGATTGAGAATTGTTTTTTCGCAGTAAGTGAAATAAAAAATGTGAATAATAAGCGCCAACTTAAGAATAATGACTCGAGAAATATTATGTTAACTGATTTCGACGAACTTATGAAAGCTAATAATATTGAAAAACCATCAAGAGACAATTACGGAAATACATTAAAATATCTGTGCAAAAGTTATTCAACTTGTCTTTCAAATAATGTAGGAATTCACGCGCAAAAACGAATGAAATCATTTTTTTTCAACATTTGTAAATTAAATGGAACAAAAAAGGAAAAACAAAAATGCATTGATCATACAGTGAAATACATGTTTGATAAAAAGTCTATTGTTCAGCCGCACCAAGAGTTGATAAAAAGAATTCCGGGCATCGATACCATACAAGAAAAATTAAAAATAAAGATTGCTCGAGGATTTTTCACAGATTTATTAGAAAAAAATTTGTTTTCGTGTGTTTACATTTTTCGGAAAATTCAAATCAAAATAAGTGAACAAAATGAACAAAATCAAGAAAAATATAATGAATTGATTGAAATCAAAAACCACTTGCATGACTATATAGAATTGAAAGCGAATGAAAAAACGTTGAAAGATTTATACTTAAAGAAAAATACAAAGGACAAAACAATTAAAAAAAAAATAAACGAGTTAAAAAAAGTGAACAAACAATTAAAGTTATCAAAAGAACTAAACAAAATCTACAATGATATAAAAAAAGTCGAAACATTAAACACTTTTACGTTAATTCCAAAAATCACACACAAAAGAAAATTCAACAGATATGAAGAAGATACATTTTACAATCTTTTAGTGCAGTTGAATCTTTGTCCGAAGAGAGAAAGCAAATTAAATTCAAAAGTAGAAGCAAATATTGAACCAAGTGAATTTCGAAAACCCAAAGGACGTGGTAAATGGACATATTGGCGAGAATTTATCAATGAGAAAAAAATATTAAGTGCATGTGGAAAGCAAAAACAATATGACTTTAGTTTTGTTAGTGATGGTGAAGCAGTTTGTCTTCAATACAAAAATGTAAAGAGAAAGCGTTTAGTGATGAAAAAAGACATTTGTATTGATAACATGAAGAACAAAATAACGGATAATAAATACAATCGAAAAATTGGACTTGATCCTGGCATGAAATGTTGGTTAGGTGGTGTTATTATAAATTCAGAAGAAGAAACAGAGGAATTATTAAAAATATCTCCTAAAGATTATTATCATATGATTGGTGACAAGAAACGGCAAAAAAGATTAAAATCAATAACAAAAGAATTTGAAGATAGAGCAGCAGCAGATAGAAATAATCGAGACATTTATGAATTTGAACCATCACCAAACACCAAAAATGGATGGATGTATTATATTCAACATCGCCTCAAAGTAATGAACGACGGAATTGATGCATGGTGTGATAAAAGGTAAGATTTGAAATTGTGTTTCAAATAATAAATACTCTCGATTGTGTTTCAAAACACAAATAATTCCGATTATGTTTCAAATGATAAATTGTAATTGTTCAACAGAGTTGCAAAACTTGATCTCGATGCACATTTCGCCAAGCAGAAAACAACAGACAAAATTGTGAACAGACTTGTTGCCAATGATAATAGCCTTGTTTGTATTGGAGGTGCAAATTTATCACCCAACTCTATAATTAAAAAACAACGCCGATGTCCAGGGACCAGAAAATTAGCCGTCGCATTGAAAAAGAAAAGAAATACAGATGTAATGTTTGTAGAAGAATTTAAAACATCACAAGTATGCGGCAAATGTTTACAACCTTTTGAAGAAATTCATCGAGAAGGAAAAGCAGCCTTAAATACGAAAGCAAGTCGAAATAAATTGTGCATCAATTGTAAAGGAAGTCATCGTGATATGGAAGCAGCAAAAGTCGTCATCAGCAATAAAAATGCACGTGCATTAATAAAACAACGTCAACAACGAAACGAACGCCAAGAAAATCAACGCTCATTGTCGAAAGTTCGACGCTTCGACCAGAACTCATCGAATTTTCAAAGCAAAAGCAAAAATGTTTCATGGCATCGTGATGTTTGTGCAGGACGTGCAATTCTTTATAAAGGTAATGATGGAAAATTCATCTATTTTCATAATTGTACATTTTGAATTCTTTTTGTTTTTATAATTGTTAATTTAAATTTTTTTGTCGCAGGCATGTGCATATTGAAAAATATCGAAATTGCTGAATCGTTGAGAAGACCACCACCAAAAGCAAAAACTAACAACGAAACTACTCATAATGACGATGCGAATGAGACAAACAGCACGAGAAAGCGGAAAAGAGTCGAGTGCAATACAAAAACAACAACAAAGAGACAAAGAAATCAATAACAACATCAAAGATGATATAGCTTAAGAATTAGTTGACATAAAAGAAAAACAGCAACATTTGTTGCAATGTTTGATTTCCAAATGGAAATGTAACACTAGTCCAAAATATAGTTATACTTGGACCATTAAGATATGTGTCGCAATTAATACTTTATAAAATTAAGTATTTGCGTAATTTTTTAAAGTACTGTAGTGTAACAGATCTTAATGAAAATGACTATACGTTAATTGCATTTGTCTTGCATCAAAAAAATTTTTCTTCATTTTTTGTTTCAATATTTTCTATATAAACTTAGAAACTTCTTTTCTCTTTATTGAATTTACATGAATGCTTTTCTTTCTCGGAAAAATCTTAGAATTGTGAATTTTTGATTTAATGCGGAGAATATGCGCTTTATAGTTTGATCCTTTGCAAGTGGTTGCAGAAAACAGCAAACATGATTCTCCAAAAGACTTATGATGCAAGCAATTAACATCGCTGTGTTTGAATTCATACATTTTTTTTTTTTTTTTGGAACATTTGTGTGCATTTGGCATTACGTAACAACAGCGACTCTCTTGGGAGTTATTGCCAAGTAGGAGAGCTGCTAAATGGAGCTCGATATATATTTACTCTGATTTAATGTTAAATTGATTTTTCTCTTTCTCTCTTTCTCTCTTTCTCTCTTTATCTCTTTCTCTCTCTCTCTCTCTCTCTCTCTCTCTCTCTTTCGATAAATCAAATTTAAACTTTAACTAAAAACAGAAAAGCTCTCCAGAGCATAGGGTAAAAGTATAAAAAGAGAAAAGAAAAAAATCAAACCTAGAATGGAAAATATACTGTAATTACAATGTTGTTGGAGTTTGATGCTCTTACAGTGATAAAATATAATATTTATTTTTGATTTCAACTACTTTTTTCGTGAATTTCGTGCCCATATATGTTTGATTACACTACAAAAATATACATAATAAACTGTTTTGATTTGTATTTAGTTTGTCACACTTTATTCAAGAAGAAAACATGAATAAATTCAATAAGGAGCCGCAAATGAAACAAATACAAAATAAAAATTAACGAAAGTAGTTATGTTCGAAAACGAAATGTGATTCAAAAAAAAAAAAAAAAAATACTGTCGAGGTGACAAAAATTTACTTGATGAAAGCTTAACAACTAGAGAAAATCGCATTGGTCATTTCAATATTATAGCTAAATATATTTGCTCTATTTTGTACTGAAGTGATAAATGATTATTGAACGCTGAATATGTGCTTTTTTTCCCAAGTTCAATAACAAATTGATGATTTCTATAAATTGTGTGTGATGTTAAATATTTTTGATGGCAAACGATTGTTGGGGAGGTCAATATTAATACCACAGAAGGTGATTGAGTCTATCACACATATTTGGAACATCGAATTTACGAGCATACAGATATGATTTATATATGTAATTTATATATGTATTCTTATTACATCTATTTAAGATCCAGAGCATTTAAATAACTCTGTTGAATCATAAGACAATCTGATTTTCTTGTTGTTGAATTTTTTTTTTCTGTAATTTTTATTTTTTTTTTTTTTTCTTCGTTTTTCAAATTTAGTTAACACAAAACTGTGTTCAAGGATATATTCACACCATTAGAGGTTTTATTTTCTATTTCAAATTGATAAAGTTAAGAAATAGAAACAAATCCATCAATATACAATAATTCTATCTGTCTATTTCTACAAGAGAAAAAATAAAACACAGCACAAAAAAGAGACATGTAAAATGGAATTGATGGATTTCAAGTCCAAATGGCTTTGCAAAAGACATTTATTTTATCCTCTTCGTCCATCAAATCGGAAGAAGAATCATGATCAATTCCACATCGTTTGATCCTCGTAAGTTGGTTTTTATTACTACAGTATACTATAACGTTGAATGTTTGTGCTTTTTATGGGCTTGTTGAATGTGGATTGTTTGGATTTTCAAATCAATTTCAAGTGGGATTGTCGTTTCTAATCACATTTAGTTATTTTATTTATTTCTCTCCCCCCCCCCCCCCACTCTCTCTCTCTATCTCTCTATTTTAATTTCTAGAATCAATTTACGTCCAATCAATGGACATTAAATTAGAAACTTAAATCGACTTTGCAGTTGAATGTATCTATTTATCATAAAATTAATTATTTGAGATATGAAATGTACTTTATTTAAATGGAAGTGAGAAAGTAGATTGTCCCTTATTATGTATAATTAAAGTTTGTGCTTAATTTTATACTTTTTGTTTTTTTTTTTTTTTCATTTCACGTGCAGATACAATATATTTGTGGCATCAAAGATGGAGAAAAAACAATAATAATAGATACGTTAGGTTTTAAAAATCCAATCAAATGTTTCGATTACACAATTTTATTGTGTGAATTTAAAATGCTTGATTTTGTTTTTGTTTTTTTTTTTTTTTTTTTTTTTTTTTTGGATGGAAGCAACATATTTTCAATTTGATTTAGCTAGTGCAAAAGAGAGGTGTACATGTTTTAATGGACTACTAACACGAAAACTGTTCTATTATTACTAGACTATTAACGAAAAATTATGTTAACCACATTATTGATAGAACACAAAAGATTCTACCATACAATGATTTGATTGTCTTAATACGCAATAAAAACACATGATTTTTTCTAATAAAAATGAAAAATCCATACTTAAACATCGGTTTCTCTGGTTCCAAAAACATTTTTCCAAAAAAAAAAAAAAAAAAAAAAAAAAAAAAACACACACAAAAGAAGGAAAACTATTTTAGAAAAACAGTTGGAAATAAAAGCCAAATCTTAAAAAGAAATTGAAAATTATTAGTTGAAACAAATATTTTCACTAATTATGTTTAATTTAATTAATTAATTAATTACTAAATTAATTAGTATTTCGTTTGATTCTTTTCCATTTGCATCTGTAAATTACTGATAATTTGGAATAAAATATTTCAATGATTTTTCGTTAATTACTTGAATTATGCCATAGATAATAAAGAAGAAATGATTTATGAAACGACAAGAGGCTATTTCATTTTTTGTTTTCACAAGAGCATCAGAATAAAGCCAAAATGAGTGAAATTGCATTTTATCATCTAAATTGTTACACATTTCCAATATTTATATAATATTTATTTCTATTTAATTGCAGTTTATTTTCATTTCAACCAGAGAAATAAGTGTTTTCGATACAATTAAATTGGAATTTGGAAAATGTAAAATGGATTTTTTTTTTTCTGCTTAAATTGGTATATAAATTGGTTCAGTAAATTAAATGTGAACATTCAATTAAAATCGGTTTTATACAAATGAAGAATTGTCTCATTTTTTCTACATCATTGTACGCAATTTTCTTTTCATCGAAACGGAATGTGATTTGAATTTTGCAAGTTTCAAGTCAATTTCATATTGAGCGAATGAAATAAAATATGATTTCGAATATTTTCAATCAAATTGATGACAATTTGCAAACACAATTTGTTTTCTTTTTTTTTTTCTGCCATTAACTTCTATCATTCGTGCATTTCATTTATATTACAAAATATTTAGCTTATTCTTTTGGCGTCAAAATTAACGCCAATTAAATCCGATGAGCATTTATTGTCAGAAAAAATATTCGAAGCTATTACTGTGTGACTCATTGAATAAAATCAATTACACTAAAACATGTTGATGTGTTGTTTTTTTTTATATTTATCTAAACATTATAATTTATCATTTACAAAGTCACACAAAATTGAGAGTGCTTGTTGTTTTTTTTTTTTTTTTTGGCTCGTTGGGCAGTTGGGTTTTGAATTCAATTCAAAATTCAATGTGTAAAAAATAAATTTCATTTGTCTTATTTCGTTGGATGCGAATCGTGTCCTGTGTTCAAATCGTTTCGCAAGTCCAAAAAATTTACACAGTGGTCAGAAATAAGAATAAACAAAGAAAATTGAAAGAAGATATGAACTAAATGATTACAAATTTGAAATAAAAACACAAAAAAAAAAAAAAAAAAAAAAAAAAACTATACATGTAATGGGTCTAGGGCTTATATTTTTGTAATATAAATGGAAACAAGAAAAGACAATGAAATTACAGAGGCACACAGAGAAGTTTTTATACTTACTTTCTTAGAGAAATTACAACGAAAAAAAAAAACTAAGAAAAAAAAATGAAAAAAAAAAAAAAAAATGAATCAACTGATTTCGTAATCGCTATATATTTAAACAAAATTTAAAACGAAAATTCGATTCTCTCTTATTTTCATTTTTATTTTCATCACAGATTTTTCTCAATAAAAACAACATTCAAAATAAAAATGAAACAAAAAAAAAAGAAAAAAAAAAAATGAAAAAAAAAACAACTGAAATTCTACGAAAAACGTACATACTAGCTAGCATAGGTAATATGTATCAAAATTGAACTCGATAAAAACTAAAAGTAAAAAAACTAAAGACATACCATTATAGTTATAGTCGAGCAGTAAATTACTTAGATATAGAGAAAAAATATATGTGATAAATGTATATATATATGTGTGTGTGTGTGTATATAAGTTTGTCTTTTCTTTTTATGTACAAATTTATAAAAGATACATAAAGAATATGTTGAAAAAAAAATAAATAGAAGAATTGTAAGAGTTGGCTGAAAAGAATCAACCACTTCAAAATGAGTGTTCCAATTATACATCTTTGTCAGTTTATTTTCTTCACATTGCAATATAATTCAAACGCTTTTCAGATGTTTAAGTGTTAATGGCGTGTTTTCAACAATGGCATTCCATGTAATTCACGCGGAAATTGTTATTGTGTCACTGTTTTCAATTTGAATACACAAATATTGTGACGGAATCGCTATAAAAGTGGATATAACTGAGGACGTTTGATTTTGATAGATATTCAGAGGAGATATTTCGGATTATTCAGCAAGCGAGTGCAACGGAAAGATGTATATAAAGTCACACACGCAAAAAATCATGCGTTATGTTTTCGTTTCGTTCGCTAGCTGGATATTTGGAAATATCTCAGCTGAATATCTATCGAAATCAGTCATCTGATCTGAGCCTTTATGATAATTAGCAATTGGAAATTTCAAACTACAAATATGCACATTTAATCAGACATGATCTTGAGCTTTCTCTCTCACCTCTCTCTCTCTCTTTGAGAGCCAGCTCCTCTTTTCATGAGCTCCGCTTTAAAAGAACTGGCTCTTTTTTATATATACATATAATATGTAAAATTTATAAGCTTGTGGTTTGATAGATAAAAAAAATGATATTTTAGCATTTGAAATTCATGAATGTTGAATATTAAATATATAAAAAAGACACAGCACTTTTAGAGCGGAGCTCTCATGCAAGGAGGAGCTGGCTCTCAAAGAGAGCTTACAATCATTTCTACATTTAATACTTCAATTAATGTACGACGAACAATCAGCACTAATTTATGTGAATTGTACAGTATGTGATAAAACTACTTATTTGATTGTCATTACAATCATTTCAATTACATTTTTATTGTGAATAATATTCAAATAAATGTACTTAATGTTGAAATGAAAATTTAAACATTCATATTGTATTTTTTTTTTTACAGCTGCATATTAATGCCATCTAATAACCATATGATAATTTTAACTTAAAATGTGTATGAAAACAAAACCCGTCTGGAAATAAAATAACTGACTGATTGGCTGGTTGATTTTGTATGAAAATGTAAACACAGTTAGTCGATGGTCCCCCAAAATAACCAACTGTAAACGATTATAGTTAAATCCATACATTCAGTTGACTTTTATGGATTCACAACTACTTTTTGAACTGGAAAAAGTCAATCATATAGTCTTAGCCGGTTACGTCCCAAAATAGTCAGTCACTTTATTTCCACACGGGAATTGTATGAAAGAATTCAAATGAAAAGAATTTGCATATTGATTTTGTTTAGCAGAAAAAAGAAGAAAAAAACAAATAAGAGGATTGAACAATGGACGATACAAAAAAATCAATGTAAAAATGTACATTTCCATCAGAAAAATTGAGACCAATAAAAGAACATGTATTTTTATTAGTGAAAATTTAACTATTTCGATAAAACACTCAAATATTCTAGAAATAGAAAATATTGCAGGAATAAATGATTATCGCTTTTCTATGGTAAAATCAAAAAAATTATATTTTTTTTTTTTCTCACAACATTTGCGAAAAATGTTTTCATGGAAATCACCATAGAATTTTTCTAGGAAAATTATTTTCTCTTTTAAAACATTTGATCGGAAAATATTTGGTGCTACACGTGCGTACATTTTGTTTTTCAGAGAATCAAACATGAAAAATTCATTGTTTATGATACGGACTGTGATCTTAAAGCACTGTATTTTTATATATTTATTGAATTGATAACAATAAATTTAGCAACTGACATTTATATATATGCGCTCACTTACAGAGACAACGCAATGAGCTTTCCATGCATGGCATACTCTTTTAAAGCAAAGCATATGCATAAATGAGGCACTAAATAGCTTGCCGGCGGAAACAACGGGTGAGCCTTACTGTATCATTTGTTGTTGTAATTTCATTAGTTTGAGCTCTCTCCTCTTTGATTTACAGTGTAAATCTAATGCGATTTCCAGTGGCGCTGTTTAAATGTAGGTACTCTAAGGCTCACACGTTGGGCGGAAATGAAATCATATATATATATATATCAAGAGGGGAGGAGGGGGATGGGTGGGTGTAGCGCACATATTATGATATGAATATTGTTTATTGCATAAACATATCTGTTTACACACATAAACTCAATCTTATAGTTCAAAATATATTCTCGACAACAGCTAACATAAAAACATTTTTTTTTTTTCTTTTTTTGAAAAGTTTCGGAAACAATTCTTCTTATTTATGCCAAATGGCATCAACCCATCATAGTAAATGCTTTAAACATATTCAGAATGTTCATAAAAAAATGTCCATATCACTGACACAAATCATTGTTGTAAATATTTTCTTCTTTTACTTTCTTCTATTTCGTCTTCATCATTGTTTGCTATTATTACTTGAGAGTGATTGTTCTCCTTCATTTTTTTTTTTTATGCTTATTTTTTTTTATGCTTAGTTTACGTTACAACTTATTATTGTAAACGGGATATATTATTCATCGAATGTTTTTCTTTTTGTCATTTTGTTATCAACGGTAATATTTATTATATATGTTAAATATAATATACTCTATCATGTTATTTATACTCAATTTTCATAAGACTTCTAATTTATTGCATTTTACATTATTAAGAATGTACTTTGTTTTTGTTCAATAGAATTTTACAGGCAGGGAACTTTTATTTGGTTTTAGTTGTTTTGAAAAATCGGATAGAGAAAAAACAAGTGATGATACGTGCGATACAAAAAAAAAAAAAAAAAAAAAACATCATTTTGACGTGTTTACACTTTTAATAAAAATCTGGTATTTAGGATAGCAATTCACTTATTAAAAATTCTTTCTTAAATTCTCAATGTTCAGGGATTTCAATTTGAATCGAATTAGCTTTTGTATGTGGTTAACTAAAATGCCTAGTCGAAGTGAACGAGAATTTAAATGGAAAATTACTCTCTTGAAATACCGAAGAAGGTTTATCATTCATTTTAGTTCAAAAATCATATTGAATTGTTGTTTGCGTATATCGTAAATTTATTTTAAGAAATTGTTTGAGGCTGAGCAAACAATAAGTTCAATTATCATTGTTTGAGTCTATGTATATTATAGACAAATGAAAATTTTCAACTTTTAATCATTTCATTGCCTTCGGCCTGGTTCAATTTTCTGTGACATTATTGCCAATTGTCTTTGGTTTTCAATTACACGAAAACAGGCAACATACGCTCGTATATCGCCTTCACTTTTTGGCGATGGTGGATCCAATACTGAAAATAATAATTACATTTATGTGTTAATTGATTGAACGAAATACAAAAACATACGATTAATAAAATGAAATGCCAAACGAAATGAGAATGATAGAGAGGAAGAGAAAGTGAGATAGAATGAAAGTGAGATTAAATAAATGGCAAAAATCAAAATCATCCATACGGGAATTCAAGAGAGATTGGCAGAAATTCATTTACAGAAGTAGAAATTGGCAGAAATTCATTTGTGGTTTTGTGGTAAAAGCAATTGTTTGCAATCAACCTACATGGTTGAAAAGCAATTGTGGAAATTGATGCGAGAGATGAGAGAAATAAGATTGAAAGATGGAAAGAGACAGGAAAAAAGGGAAAAGAGACAAAAGGAAAGTGAAACAATGTGAGAAAGAGTGAGAAAGAGAGAAAGAGAGAGAGAGAGAGATGGAGAAATGAAAATAAATAGAAAGAGAATGATGAGAAATGCGATAAAAGAGGTGAAACCACTTACCCAAATGTCTTGATCGACAAAATCGAATTGTTCGCATAGTTTGTGCCATCATGTGCATCTTTTCAAAGTTGACTAAACCATCCAAACTGGTTTTATTGCCTTCGTGCGCAAAAGTCATATCTTTCAATAGTAATGGCATAAATGGTATAACAGGTGGTTGTAATTTTCCAACAAAACTCCTGAAATCAGCAAAATAATAACAAAACAAAGACACAATCAGAAAGGAAACATATGCAAATTACAATTGTTTTCAAAACAACAATAGAAATGCATTGAATATATAAGAACGTGGAGAATATATATTGGAATCTCTAGTATTCATAGATATATGAGAGAGAGAGAGAGAGAGAGAGAGAGCTTGAAAAATCTATCTAATTAAAATTGAAGCAGAAATGCATATGAAATACATTGGTACATAGACAGACATATTGGATGCGATAGATTGCAAATGCAATTGCAAAAAAAAAAAAAAAAAATAAAAAAATATCTTACCTGTATGCCCTGTGATTTCGACTTGGATCGATGAGCGCCTCGAATTCCATGAATAATTTTTTAAACTTCGACGGCACTTTATCCCAGCTTTGTGTCAGCCTTGAGCAAGCATTATTAGATAAACCCATGACAACCGCAAAAAATGCATTCAAATTCTGATACTCCTTGCAGCTGCAATTTAACACAAAATGTTGCAGTTGAAAATACATTCACACACATACACAAAATATGATTACCAATCTTGTAATCAATGCAAAACATGCAATAATAATAACGTTGCAAAGCCTTATTTTGCCAATCAAATTGATTGCAAAATAAATGAAAAAAAAAAAAGAAAAGAAAACATAAAATGTTACGAATGCAACATGCACTCATCTTTCTGCAAATGATTCTGACAGTTTCAGCCTCGTTTTTCGTTCATTTTCAACATTTTATTATTGGAATATTTGAAAAATTATACTCACTAAGCGGCTAATTTAATGAATTTCCTTATCAACAATACACGTTTGGTGATACTTGATTGTGATACAATTTCTGTGACTACCCAATATTGAATTTCGTTGAAGCGTCTGATGAATACATCCAAATTGGCCGTAATCTAAATG
Source organism: Resseliella maxima (assembly GCA_029041755.1). NCBI lineage: Eukaryota > Metazoa > Arthropoda > Insecta > Diptera > Cecidomyiidae > Resseliella > Resseliella maxima. The sequence continues at coordinate 204,161 of JAQOWM010000438.1, forward strand.
TAAAATGTTCATAAAATTGAAACCATAATATAAATAGATTTTAGTTTATGATATTGACATTTTTTTCTCTCTCTCTTCCTATTATTTACGTATATTTCATATTTTTTCTTTTCATTCATTAACTAAAGTATTCCTTTATGGACACGGATAGACATCAACAACAGCCAATATATAATTACGCAAATCATTCATTTTCAACTGATCCAAAGTGATAGTAACGAGTAATTTAGTTTTTCATGCATACGTATTTTCAAAATTAATTCTTTTTTTTGTCTGACCATGAATGGACTCGTAATGATTTGGGATTAGTTTTGCTTAGCATTTGAATTTGAAAGGCTTTCCATTTTTTTTTTTTTTTTTTTTTTTGAATCTATCGACAATGGATTAAAAGATATATCATAAAATTGCCACAATGTGAAAAGGAAAATATTCAAAAGCACGCACATCAAATCACATGAGTTATGCATCCCATTAACTATTCTATTGTTTTCTTATAAATATTTTGAGTTACGCGCAAATATTGTTTCCTGGAGAAGAAAATTAGAATTTTCTATTATTTTCTCCCTTTTCTTCTCTCCCTCTCTCTCACTCGCTTTTCTTCTCTATTTCTTCTTCTCCTATTCCTTCCACCTCTCCTTCTCCTTGTCCCTTTCTCCATTTCTATCTCTTTTTTTCTTTTTCCCTTTCTCTCCAGTTCATGGCAACTATATAATAGTAAATCGCTTAGTTCATTGTCAAAAGGCTCAAAAAATGAGATCTTCTCAATTTCTAGGTGAAATTAAACCAAAATCTATACGTATTACGAAATGATTCAGTCTCCAGAAATTGATATATTATAATATATATGTGTGCATGTAAACTATTCGTTACTATCATTCTACATCCATTAGAAACATAATAAATAAAAGAAGATTAGGATATGGGCAAAAGAAAAGAGGGAATAAAGTTGATGATTGGTTTCCAATAATATTTTTGATATTATTTGAGATACAATGGCAAATAGATAGTATTCAAACAAAAGCAACTGAATCATTTGAATTGCTTTTGTCTACAACAAATCCATTTAATCCGATATTTGAAATATTTCCCAATCGAATCCGTTATATTGATTGCAATGCATAATATTCAGTATTCAGGCAAAAATCAGAAATAAAATAACTACCAAATGAAATCAAATTGAAAATTCGCATTTAAAATATTTTCATAGATTATTATTAAAATGCACTACGATGCATTAAATTGATTCGATTGAAAGCCCAATTTATATTGAATAATTAATGTAATGAAGCGAAATGATTGTAATAATAATAATAATTGACGGCGATGATGATGATGATAATAATTCAAAACGATAACAATAAAATCAAGAAGAGAGAGAGAGAGAGAGAGAGAGAGAGAGAGAGAGAGAGAGGAAAAAAAACTGAACATTGAATTATTTGGATTTACCTTGCCAAAATGATGTCTACCAAATGTATGATATAGCAATTCGTATTCGTGTACTGACCAGAATAAATCCCAGTCGAATTGCGTTATTTGGTATGCCAATTCTTTGGTGCCCAGATGCTCTAATTCCAATGGTATCCCCTCGGTTATTTCCTCTTGTTCCGGCAGTGGTGTCTATTTTGTGAAATTACGTGGAAACAATAAAACATTAATTTCGTCGTTTTCTTGATTATTTTTTTTTTTTTCACGCCAACAGCAGCACTAACAAAATCCACACACAAACACAAAGAGATAATTGAAAAAATACAAAAAAAAAAGGTGTTCACTTACCAGCGCATCAATATGATCTTTGGACGAAACGAAAATACGAGCATTTAAGTACAATGCTGTTGGTATGCTGACATCGTGATCCTTGAAAATGGTTCGTTCACCATTTGATTTAACTTCAGCTAACACCAAATCTTCATTTGACCGATTCAATTGTAATTTATCGGCAGCGCTCGCTTTTATTATTTCAGTCGTCGCATTTATTGGAAATCTTAATGTTACATATGTATGGTCCGCACAATACACTCGAAATATAACTGAAAAGAAAAATACACATGAAAATGAAAAACATTTCGATATGAATTAAACATGAGTTCCCTTCAAAAAAAAAAAAAAAAAAAAAAGTAAGAAAATTGCAAAAAAAAAGAAAGAAAAACAAAAGAAAAAAAAATGCACTTACTATCATCTTCAGGTCGAATCGCCGTTCGACTTTGTTTTTCATTGCCAGAAAATGAGCAAATTGGTTGTCCATTTGGTGGTAATTTCCATTTTTGTCCAGTTTGTGCATTACGTTCATCCTATCGAATAACAATCAGATTTTCATCAGATTTATTCGGGTTCATTTTAACATGGACAATTTAAAAAATCAGAATTTATCAACTGAAATAGTGTTTTTGACATTTACCTGATATCTTAATAATTGTGTTAATACATGATGCATAATGCCAGCTTCTTCTTGTAAATCAGGATCACTATCAACTACACTTGCCAATTCCTAATCAAATCAATACAATTAAAAATTACCATTGATACCCATACGACAAGCAAAAACAAATCCCTTAATCATATGGATAAAAGCACACTAAATGAAATGATTCAATCAACTAGTATACTAGTGTGCTTAAATATAAAATAATTTCAATTCAATTCAATATAACAAAAACAAAAAATACAACTAATATATATAGATATATCTATTTGATTTTACATACCTCGATAAAAGCAACCGTCAATGGTTCCTCAAAAACAGCTTGTCGTACGGCAATCACCCACTTTTGAACAAAATGTATTACACGCTTTCGCATTGTCAATGCATATTCCGAATCATCGGCGGTTGCTGATGATTCATTTTCTTCGTTACCACCATTGTGAAATGTATTTTACGCAATTTCGATTTTATCTTTGATTAAGGAAATTATTAATGCATATAATTCGGAGAAAAAAAAAAAAAAAAACAATGAGATAATGCAATGACATAAAATATGTCCTCTCAAAGCCTGGGGGCTTTTATGTCAAAAACATGGAGCTAAATAGGGGCTTTCATGTCACGTATATTGCATATGTTTTGCGTATAATGTGCTATACTATTTGCCTGAATATTTTTTTTTTTGAATTCAGCAAATTAATGTGCATATATTATCTAATATAACGAATATCTGAATATAATGCGTATATAGTAAATACATATAAGCGCATTTCCAAATATTGGTGTCCATGTGGACATGAATATCTGTATGCTTTATATGCACTTATCACTGTATATCTACGAATATTTCACTTAAGCGCGTATAAACGGCGTATATTTACGAATATTTCGTATTTTTGTATACATAAATGCCTCTAGCTTAAAGCTATATTTTTTTGGAAAATTGAAAAAGGATATAAATTGGCTAATTCGTTGATTAGGCTCGGCACAGGCATAAAAACAATGTGCGTTAGTAGAAAATCATCCAAAAACGGGTCATTTGGTCCCACTTGTCCACCTAAACGCGTTTCAAGTAAATGTTCCAGCATTTTTTGTGGTGTTCCAGACATCACAGTATATCTAAATGAAGAATGAACATTTTTATTACAGGTCTGGCTCAATTAAAATTTGTTTGCTAAATTGTTTGGCCCTACACACCCTCCTCCACAAACAAACAAACAAGCAAACGAAAAAAAAAAAAAAACAATCAAAATTGATTTGACGAGCGAAAACATTAATCACTTTGAATTAAAAGCAGCATTACGTGTATTGAATTTAATTTTCACGATGCTGCTTTATCAACTGTTTGCAATTATTTTACGGTTAAATTTCAATTAATATATCATTTTATCATAAAAAGTAGAAAATTAAATATTCTAATGGAAAATTTTAAAATTCCAAATGAAAATGAAAATGAAAATGAAAATGGAAATTGAATTATTTTTCTTTTTTTTTTTGTTTTTCTTTTCGTTCTCTGTCTTTCGATCCGATATTATTAAGTGGGGTGCGAAATCATTCTAATAAACAGAGAGACAGGTAAATTGGAGTAGGTTTGAAGAAAAGCTCATTATGATTGCATTGAATGGTACACATTTTACACGAATCACTTTATCGTGCCCAAAACAGTCGTATCATATTTATGTTATCGCTGTTATAACACAGCATGATACAAATCAATAAATACAATGTCGAATATACAATATACAATGTAAACATGTTATATACACTGTAGGCATTCAAATTCATTGTGTTTTCATCCGTCATCATTTTGAGTCCCATCACATTTTCTGTTTGGCCAAACATTTGTTTTTATGTAAACTGTTTCGTTTCTCATTTTTTGTCCCTACCAAAATACACTTACTTAAATGCTGAGGAAAAACCTCGTTGTTTAGCAACACGCTCTAAAACCAACACCTGCAACGAATAAAAGATGAATTTCCTTTTTTTTTTTTTTTTTTTGTCTTTTATCAATAACTAAAATATGTTGAAATTTTAAATTTAATAATAACCATCAATTAGTGAATAAGCTAAATGAATAATTTTATAATATATTCTACCATCTAGTTTATATTATTGCTTGTAAAAAGAGAATGTTTTCTACACAAAAAAAAAAAAAAAAAAAAAAAAACATGAAAAACGTTCATTTACTCATTATTTTTAAGAAAGAATTTTCTTCAATTTTTCATTTCAATTTTAATTTTGTAAAGTACAAGAACAACAAGCAACATTCGTGAATAAATTTACTTAATAAATCTAATGCAACTTACATCTTTTCCATGTTCCTGTAAACGTAATGTATTTGCTTCGACATCACGCAAAATGCGGTTAAAATGTTCCTTATCAACGCGAAGAAGATGACAATTATTTTCTTTCAGTACAATTGTGGCAGCTCTACACATAGTTACCAGTTTCACATTAATACAAAAATTGCGTAGGATCAAATGCATATTCAGCAAATATAATGTATACATTAATTTCAGCACGTTCAATATATATATATATAAAATAGAAGAAAAATTGTATATAAACATCAAGAAGAATATGATATAAAAACGCGACATTGGACAAATATTGATAGAAAAAATAAAATGTTATAAGAATGATGATAGAGATGGTGAGATGAAGAGAGAGAGAGAGGGAGGGACATAGAGAGAGAGAGAGAGAAAGAGAGAAATAGAAAAAGAAAGAAAGAGAGAGAGAGAGAGAGAGAGAGAGAGAGAGAGAGAGAGAAAGAGAAAGACAAAGAGAGTGTGAAACAGTGATCGAATCGATTGATGTAATATATTTATAGTGTTAATTATTTTAGCGTGGTTGCTCATTGCGTCAATGTTATTTGAAATGTATTTTAAATGACGCAAGAATGGCATGAATGGAAAAGTAAATATCATAGAAAACCGCAAAATAGATAAGCATACTAAAAAGGAGAAGCACGAACCATTGAAATATAAAGCAATGTTTGCTAATGCTATTTCGATTTGTATTGGGTTTACATTTTAGTTAGCCAATAAATGTGAAAATGGCATAACAAATAATTTGTTACAAAGCATATTCTCATGAGCTATTCATATTCTCAACATGATACGCACGCATATATATATATATCGAAGAATAAAAGCGAAATGAAGATACACGAACGAAAAACTTGAGGGTACATATTTTTAATGTTGTTAAAAATAAACATTGATGATAAGATCGGCACTCCATATATAGCAGTAATGGTAGTCGGTAGTATCGCAGTCAAAGCTAATACATTTTTTGGTTTAATTTTCGAAGAAATTCAATTATAAATGTCGGGCTGAGAGTAAAAACGGTTATAGTGATCTTACCTCCTGCTCACTCTCACAGATATATCCATAAGCGTGAGCAGGAAGTAAGCTCACTTTAACCGTTTTTACTCTCAGCCCGACAAATGTGTAAGGACATATTAAGAAAAGTTTAGAACATTTTCAAGAATTGACCGAAAAATGTCTTGAAATCCAAACGAAACGGAAATTTATTCAAGAATAAACAAATGAAAGCAAAACACTTTGTGGCTATATATTTTTCACTCTTTTTTTGTTCGTTTTTTTGCGATTGAAGTCATTGTTTTCGTCTTTGAACCGTTTTCATTTTGTAGAAAATTGTAATAAACATATTTTCATATCAATCATATTTTAATGAGGGATAAGGAGTTTTGACCATAAAACAATGAATGAAAGAGTTAGTTAAAGTTAATGTGTGGGTGATTTACTGAGATAAGGAAATAGGAAAGGAAGAGTGATTGAGAGAAAGAGAAAGCGAGAGAGGGAGAGAGAGAGAGAGAAATTGAAAGAGAAAAAGAGTAAAACAAAGGGAGATTTAACATACCTTGGAGCATCGTTAATGAGTGCCAATTTACCAAAATCATCGCCTTCTTTCAGTGTCGCGACAGTTCCTTTGCCATGAATTACCACATCAACTGATCCTTTCAGTAAAATGTACCATGAACGTCCTTCATCACCTTGATTAAATACTGATGTTTGTTTTGTGTATTTTTGCATGCACAAAACGTGTTACCAACGAAAAATCCCGGCACACAAGACACATGGGACGGACAGGAAAGAGAAGACGAAAAAAAAAAAAAATCAATAACATATAATAAATAAATCATACAATGACTAGTAGAGAAAAATGTTTAATTATGTTTATATGTTTCAAGATTGGTTTTATCGTAAACATGTTGACATGTTGATAAGCACGCGTCATATATTTGATTGACATGGACTTTTGGATGTTAATGAGATGTTATTAATGATGGTTGAACATGCCGAAATATGACTATATGGTCTGATGAAGATAAGCAATGACCATCGAGAGCAAGAGAGAGCGAGAGAGATAAGAGAGAGAGAGAGATAGAGAGAGAGAGAGAGAGAGAGAGTAATTGCTGAATATGTGGAAATGAAAAAAGTCCATAATCATTCATTAGCAAAATGTTTGTGCTTTCCAGACATTCTACAGATCGAGTGTTTGCTGTTGATTGTTGAAAGCACTTCATGTCGAAAAAGGAATGCGATTTATTTGTTAATTAAATTCAAAGAAATAACAATCAGCTTTAATTTCGGTTGTGTGGAGTACTTGGCATACAATTTACTGCTAAATATTATGTTTAGAAGTGTTTGCATAATGCAAAACGACCACAATCTTTTCGTCAAAGTATAAACCACACGGAATTATGTGTGCGGCGAATATGATGTGTGTTGTCTGCGGGTATAATTCTAAGGGGATAATTTCATTCGAAATATAAATGTCAAAAACTCATGGAAACATTTCGAGAAATCTTTGTAATCTTGAAATCTAATACTGACCTAGAAGAAAAACTTCTCGGACATAATTAATAAACTAATAAAAAATGAGTCGATCTATGAGTACGAGAAAATCACATATTACCAGCCAACTCATTTGACTAAAAATAACAGCGTTTTTTTAGCCCAGTACCATGATGTGGCAAAAACACAAATTTTTAAAATTAGCGCGCTGATTAACAACAGCTTATACAAAAAAAACTAGCATTTGAGCGAACTCCATGCTACGAACTTCAAGGTCGGAACCTTGCGCATATTTTTTTTTTTCAATAATAAAATATCTCAATCGGATCCATTTGAAAAAAACGCCAAATTTTTTATTTTTCTTCCATTTTGTTTGTCAAACATATATGAATTTTGCTAAATTTGCCCCTTTATCTAAGTCTATTCGAATAGGTTATTTGCTATCAAAGTTTATCAACCAACGTAAACATTCTTAATTCAAGATTCCTTTAACCATTTTTCTGAAGAAATGAATCACACAATTAAGTCTTCATTGTGGATTTCTTTTTTCTCCAATAAGCATATCTATTCATTAAGAATTTCTGTGCGCATTCACCAAAAAAAAAGTATGTGTATTTATCTGTATTGTCCAATAAATGAACGTATTCTATTTTGTTTTATATTCAAATAGTACTTACAAATTGTGCCCGCATGTGCATGTGCTTCAAATACAATAATTGATGCCAATTCCCGTTTTATTGATGTTGATAAGTGTGATAGGGCTGCAATATGAAGTAGCTCCTCAAATACCAATTCAAGTTCTTCTTGCGTTCGCTCATGCGACCTGAAAATGCAATTCAATCCCCATCGAAACATTAGGCAACACATTTTAAGACAATTGATTTGTTAAGAAACAATAGCTTTTTATATAAAAACATAGAAAATATGCGAAGCATTTTGTCTGTCCTTGATTTGTATTCGCATCAAAGAATTCATGATTCAATACGGTAATGATTTGTTTCAGTTGTGCACATGGGGTGATTCACGCATATTGAACGAACAAAAAGCAAAACAAAATAAAAAAAAAAAAAAAAATTAACAGAGAAACCATTGAACAGCTGTCATCTATGAATTCAAGCATCATTTAATGCGAACCACCGAGCATCAATATCATATAATTTTCTGTTGCCCCCTGTTGGTATGAAAGTATTCGAATAAAAATATCTTATACGAATATTCGCTCACAATATATGTCATGAATTGTATTAAAATTCAGCGTATGAATTGCCCATTGATTTTAAATATTTATTTTAACTTTTCACATACATAATTCAGTTAACGTTTAAATTTGAATTTTTATGAAAATCATATCTCAATTTTGAAATAGATTTTAAATGTCTAACTTACGGTTTTCGTAGAATCATTCGTAATGTCGCATCTGAACCTCGATGCAAAAGAGTGCCCAATGCTTCTCTTACATGTTCATTTGCGGTAGTCTGTTCATCTGACGTTGGTTGTCCACCTGAACCTGTATCTTCATCCACTTTGAATCGATAAAGGAAACATTTATCTTTGAACGGTTGCTCTCTATTAACTGTTTCATTAAAAAAAAGAAAATTAATTGGTGTTATATATGTATATTGAATTTTGAAAGAAAAAAGAGGAAAAATCCATAAATGAACGAAAAAAAAAAAAAAAAAAAAAAAAAAATTCGTTTTAAGTCGTAAAAGGGAAAAAAGAATCAATTTGCATTTGCGGATACTAGTTTCCATTTTTTCTTTTTCTTTTAAAAAAGTTTATGTCGCCATTACAAAAGTAATTAATCTTGAAGTGGTATAAGGTAATCTTTTTTGATGACCATTTCATCAATTTAAATCATAAATGATAAAAATATGAAATGCTAACTAAAAACAATAGAAACTTGAAAGTTTATACGATTGAACGATGGAATGGATATCGTAAAAAAAAGGAAAACAAGGGAAAACAAAAGGGGAATGAACATAAAATGGAATTATAGTTTGTGAATTGTAGATGTGCTACTAACCATGACTTAAAACACCTTCCTCAAGTATCGCTTGCCACATGCCAGCTGCTTGCGTTCTTGTGTGCACGATTACTGATAAATTCATCAGCCAGTCAACAAGTTCAGTGCCCAAAGCACATTTTCGAATCAATTTGCCTGAAACCTATAAAAAAAAAGCACATCAAACCATTATGTTATTTTCTTCACGCTTTTTTTCATTGAACAGGCATTTACTCTCGTATTGACGATGGTAATAACATTTGAAACAGCTAAATTGGATTTTTATGTATTGTTTTTCTTTTTTTTTTTTTGCTTGCTAGTGAAGCGATACTTATTTATTCAACGCTATTACAACATTGATATTATAATCTTTACATTCTTCGTGTTCTATTTCTTCTTTCAGATTTCGTCTTTTTTGCCTTTGTTTTTTTCCTATTTTTTTTTTTTTTTTTTTTTTCTTTTGGTGTGTGTGTGCGTCTTTTTTTTTATTCATCTTCTTTTACTTTTTAGCATGCAACTTATGGCAGGGCTGTCCAACCTTATTTAGCTCTGAGTAGCAAAATGTGACTCGCGATGGCACTCGATACATATCACCCGATTTAGGTGAGCCACTGAAAAAATCAAGCGAGCAACGAGTGGGTCGCGAGTTTGTGATAGGACATCCCTGATTTATGGTAAATAAATTTTCATTCAATTGTCAGTTACCTTTCGATCTTTGAGACAGCTGGAATTATCAGAGAGTAATAGTACACGTAGTGCCCAACCAATTTGTGAAATGGCTGAACTTGGAATTTCAGTGATTGCTAATGCTGGATTTGGATGGTCTGGACTATTTGCCCGACGAACAGGTGACGTTTGTGCGGCCGGTGTTATTCCACGTCCAAAACCTATATACACACACACAAAAAAAAAAACGAATACGACAAAAAAAAAAACAAAAATAAATAAATAAAACTGGTGCGCATACGAATTCACAATTGATGAATAAAAATTGTTTAAACGAACATATATATATAAAGCAAAAGAAAACCAATGAAGAAGATCAAGAAAATGGAGAAGAAATGGTTGAAAAACATAAAACATAAAAGCAACAAACAGAAACAGAAAATTATAATAACAGAATGAAATAAAAGCGACAAAAGAACAGTGGTCAATACAAAAAATTGTATAAAATCAATATTGTTTTCAATTACAACTTAAGATTAAAATCTCATAACCAAATTCAATAGCTTTATCATTGAGCCGAAAGTAATAAAAAAAAAATAAAAAATAAAAAAAATTCGGCCTGTATTGAAAATAAACAAAACAACAATTTCACCATCATCATATTTATTCAATTTTTGGAGACGAAATTATGGAACATGTGCACAATATATTTTTGTCGGTTTCAAAATGCGGATGACTTCATTTATAATAATTTTCAGTGAGCGGGCTACGTAAACCATATTCCATTATGACATATTTGAAAAATCAAACTAACAATCTCAAAATATGTCATTCACAATACACATAATCGTATAACATTACGGTGTGTGGTTTTGACACCACAATTATTCTTCATAGTATTCTATACTATATATGTACTACGTATAATTGTTATTGGATACAGAAAGTTTTTTTTTTTTTTAGATTGAAACAATGAAAATCTATTTACTGAATTATGGTATTATGTGTTTGCATTTTTGTTGCTTTGTTATGAAAAGTCCATTTTAATTGAAAATATAATGCATACAAAGCTAGATACAAAGGCATGCAGAAAATTGTTCTCATATCGTTTTCATTTTCATTTTCAGTTCCAATTGAAATGGTAACACACATTTTTTTTTTTTTTTTTTTTGCTGGTTTTTATCACACTTCGTCCAAGTCTTGTCTCATGAAAATGAAAATTTATTCAATGAATGATAATTTTCATAAATGCATCAAGTGAAATTTGACAATTTTTTTCATCTCATTTGACATCATAAATTCAAGAGAATACGATTGCGGAAATAAAAAAAAAAAAAAAAAAAAAAAAACAAAATGTTGTAAATTGAGATAATCAGACAAATAAAATATAAACTGCCGGTTCACAGACGCAATAAATTCAAATTGTGTTGGATTTTAGAAAGTTGTAGATCGAATTAAATTGAGAAATTTACAAAAAAAAAAAGTATACAAGATTAGCATCTATTATCTCTTTTTTACAATAATAACATTTGCATTAATTTTGATTTATTGAAAGTTGATTTTATCGATCAGATCAGATTATAATTAAATATTTATGGAGTAATAAAAATTCGAAATCAAATCAATAAATAGCAACCAATCAAATAGTTTGAAATTAGTAAGATTTGTTTTTTTTTTTTCTTTCGAAATAGAATTCATGTTAATGCGCGTGTGAAAGAAATTGTCAAAATTTCACTAATAGCGTGAGATTATTGAACACATGCGATTTATTCAGAAGAATGGTGTTTTATCGAAGTTGGTTTTATCATTCAACAATTTTTAAAGTTTTTTTTTTTTTTTTTTTTTTTTTTCATCGCCATCGTAATTTCAGATTACAAATTCAGACATGTGTTTAAAGGTTTTTTTTTCCGAACATTTGTTGACCTATATGAAACAACGTGTCCGTAAGATACGAAACGGCTATGACGAAGTATTGCTTTACTATGTGGGATACTATGCTTCCTAGATATTACGTATAAAATTGTGTAGAGAGTATCGGTTGCAGTGTTTTTGATTGAGTAATATCTGGGATATTATATGAAATATAGTCGATTTATTCTTCACAGACAAGTAGGTGTCAGGGAGGAAAAAGTTTTTTTTTTTAATTTTCTTTCAGTTTCTTTCTTTTGATGAATACAAAGAATACGGAAGCTATATTTGATTTACTTTGCTATTGAAAGCGTTGAATAGGAGTATCTCAAAAGAAAGAATTTATTAATGAAAAATTGGTAAAAATATTATAAGGCATCGCGTGTTTCGCTACATCATAGCCAAAAAAATGGTGTAAGAATCTATTATGTGTGTAGCTTAATTTCAATGTATGCTTGACCCAAATGTTTTTTTTAAATGCAAAATAAAAACCTTCGATTAACATGGTGAATACCGAGTGACGAAACTACAATGTCGTAGCATCGACATAATATTTTTTAAAAATTCTTCAACTTTCAAACGATTGTTTCAAATTTTAATCTTTAGATTGATAATTATTTCAAAAGTTTTTTTTTTTTTTTTTTTGTCGAAAGAGCAGCTTGAAATTTTCATATCATTTACATTGAGATTTTCTGAAGTCTGACAATGAAAATCAATTATGAATTAAAAATGCCATACATTGCTGTAATTTTACTCAAGTTTTGTTGTCCATATTCTTTTGGTTTCAAGTGACGCAAATTAAAAATTCGTGAAATGAATGAGTTTACTTTTAGACGATTTTTTGTGCGTTCATAATTCATGCATATTATCGTTTATCGCAATATAGTAGGTAATTAAGCCATCATTTATGTTTTCTTTTTTCTTCTACTCTCCCGTTGTATATTTTCAGGTGCAATATAAGCCGCACGTGAGCAAAAGTACTTACCATTTTTCAGTTTACAATTGGTGATAATGTCGTTCATTAATTCTTTATTTTTCTGTAAATAAATGAGAAAGAAGTGAAGAAAAAAATTAACGTGAGTTTCAAACATAAAGTTGAACAAAAATATGCAGTCAAAGGTAAATATTGAATGAATGTTAAGTATAAAAAAAAAGGATTTGTTAAAATACATAGCCATGAGTACCATTAGAAAAACAAGATATTTTTTCAGGTAAATCCAGATAATTCCAATGAAAAACTTTCAAATAATAGTTTTTTTTTTCCCAATCGTAACCCAAACTTTCAATCGATATTGTATAAAGAAAAAGTTAAATGGAGCGATTGTCAACTCCTTAGCAGTTGCACATACTTTTCAAATTTCATCTACAAAATAAGCTTAAAGACATTGAGTGTGAACAAAACGTTATGTATATTTGAAGTCTTCTCGTTGAACAAAAATCCTCCTAACCGTGCAAATCTTGAGAGTGACGATACAAAAAACTTCAAAATACAATATTTTATTTTGTCAGTTTCCTTCAAGCTTTTGTATTTTGATTTAAATGGCATTTCACTCAAAAAGGATCATTCACAAATGTAATTGAAATTTCTTTGTTTATATATTGTCTAGTAATGTTCAGTAACAATTTGGATGCTTTCATCACTCGCACATACGCAATGTCCTTTGATATTTGGCATAGGAGAGAGTGCATTGAATCTAATTTGACAAAGTAAATATTTATCAATGCACGTTGTTCGATTGCATTGAGTAAATGAAACTTATCGAGGTGAGGAGAGATGACAGACAGACAGAGATTGGAAGAGAGAAAGAGAGGGCAGAGTGAGATTGAATGAGAAAATCAGATGGTGAGCAAGAGTGCAAAAAATAGTAAAAAATTTGAAACCATCGAACGAATGAAGAGCAAGCAAGAGAATGCTTCATGGTATCAAGCAAATAGATGTTTGTACTTTCGATGCACAGGATCGATTTTGCTATTTTCTTTTCCATTGATGTTATCGCACTCGATTTAGCACAAACTGGATCGAATTCTATGTTTTTTGAAATTATATCTCTTGAGTATTTCCTCTCTTTTACTGAAGCAAACAGATTCCGGCTAATGCTTTTGAATCAAGATTACATTCTAAAGGTTTTCAACCTAAAGACTTGTTGTTGTTTAAATCATGTTTTTTTTTTTATCTCTCTCTCTCTCTCTCTCTCTCTCTATCTCTGTCTCTGTCTCTGTCTCTGTCTCTGTCTCTGTGCTATGTGAATATTTGTTTCTCACTCCAATCGGTGTTTACATAAGTTCAAATTGGTTGGGTTTAGGCATAAACACAGGGAGACAAATATCAGTGCCATCAAATATTTTCGACAATCGAACGAACCGATTTATGGTTATTTCTTTTGTTTTTTGTTGCCCAAACAATAAAGTATGCACACAATATAACACGCTTACAATCATAAAAACCAGTAGTTAATATAGTACATAAAATAGTAATATTGTGCACATAAAAGCGGGAAATTTTCTGTTATTCGCACATGTTGTGTTCACAGCATGCTGTTTCAAATGCATTTATAATGGAATAGAACAGAAAATGAGGAATCGGTATACGTACAAAAAGGGATAGAGATTGAGAAAAAGAAAAGAAAAGATAAAGAATGTATAACAACGAAGCCAAAAAAAAAAAACAAGAAGAAATCAGCTAAGAACCAATGATTTTCTTTAGAGACAATCGTTAATGCGCGCGTGGCACATCCAAACAGTACAAGTTGAATAGAATCAAAATGGGGATACCAAAGATACAAAAAAAAAAAGTTTTCAAAACAATTTTGGTGCGTATTGCATTTAGATGACTCAATTTTTTTTTTTCTTTACCCAAAAAAGAAGTAGAAATAATATTGAAGTTGGGCAAACCAAAAGAATAATTTGCCAAAGAAAACATGTTTTCATTGAAAAATAAAAGAATTTCGTGTAGAAAAAAAAAATGCAAGTAAAAACAAAAAGAAGAATTTGTTTCAAAGAGATTATTTTTCTTGGAAAATCAAAAAATGTAAGTGTTGTTTTTGAGAGAGAGAGAGAGAGAGAGAGAGAGAGAGAGAGAGAGAGAGAGAGAGAGAGAGAGAGAGAGAGAGAGAGAGAGAGAGAGAGAGCATGAACTAGTTGAGTTAAAGTTAGCTTTTTCCAAATATTGGCCCGCGAATAATATGAACGGTCATTGAGAATATGACAGTAGATACAAATGTAAAAATTGCAAGAGCATTTACACAGCATGCTGCTATCATGCCTCACTCATATAAATCGTTATTTTATCATGATGAAAAGACAAACAGTGAGAAAGTTAGATAAATTTGAGAATAATAGTGTAAGCTCCAATGTCAACTGATGTTCTCAACAATATTTGAAAGAAAAACCGAGTAAAAACATGATTATCTGTTGAGCATTTTTTTTCCTCAAAAGCTTACGTTACAACTACTTCGTTTGAAAATGTCAAAAATATAAAAGAAATGAGTAAAGTAAATTTATGTGAGCAACAACAGTTCCGTATAAAAAAAAAAACCATTGGAAGAATGACAACACATCACAATTTCTAATATAATGTGAAAAAAGGGTAAATTCAACGCAACGTTGGCAAAAATTTTCCAATAAAATCGAACGCACGTATTGTTTTTCATAGAATTACCCATAAATCAGTCATTTCAACGAAAGATAGATGAAAAAAACGAAGTCAAAGGATAAGGACATGAGAATACTATACGCGCATCCACCAAAATAGTGTAAATACGCAATCCAACAAAATTGCGTATACCTTTTACGATGCATAAATCTAAAAGAATACTGTGACAATATCAAATGACGCCAGAAGAGAATTTGTGAAATTATCTACGATTGAATTTATTCGATTTTTCATTTGCTGTTTCAAAAGTAAAGCAAATACACGCATATTCAAAAGAATTTTACAAATCGCTAGAATTTTCTTATAATTATACCGTTGTGTTTGATAAATAAAACGTGAAAAGAAACAAGAATCTGTTCATTTCCGGGACAAAGAGGGAAAAAAAAAGTTGTCAGTCAAAACGTGCTTTTTCTATATAATATCATACATCCCCAAAAATAGAAAACATTTATGTGTGTTTTTATATCGTGTTTACTGTAAACAACACAAAAACTACCTGTAGATTTAAGAAGAAGAAGACGAAGAAGAAAAAAAACAAACAAACAAACAAATAAACAAAATAATATACACACACACGCACTTACCTCCCAAATTAAACGAAAATCTTGTTGTTCAACACGTAATAATTCACAGGTGGTTTTTGTCACAACCGTGCTATCACGTGGTAAATCATGCAGAATGGATTCACCGAATGTAGCTCCAACGCCTAAGTTACATAGTGTAACGGGACTCTGTGTATGTGATGATCAAATCAATGAGCAGTTTCAATGCAGCAGCATCAGCAGCATCAGCAGCAACAACATACAAACCAAAAGAAAAAAAGAAAAACATTTCAATAAAGTGAAAAGAAAATAAAAAAAAAAAAAACATTTGGTGATAAGATAGGAAAAGTGTTCCAATCTTTTGATTACACAATACGAAAGCGAAAATTGGATTATTTAAAAGTGTTTTGTATTTATATTTTAACTATTAAGACGAAACTCAATTTTCATTTCAGATTGTTTATTTAATTTTCCATGAAAATACATTTCATTTCGAAATCTAATCTTCAGATTGACAGTTTGTTTTTTGCTTATTTTTGTATTTAATTGCTATAAAAAAAGATTTTGGCCGCAAGAAATGTAATTATTTTCAATTGGTCCAAGTGACAATAATTTGTTATTTACTTTAAAAAGAATTCAATAAAAAAAAAAGCATTTCAAACATTATGAAATGGTTCAAAAATTCATCGATTCAGTGAGCATTTTGAAGTAAATTTTGCAACAAATGCTTTTTTTGAACATTTTAGATTCAAATCAAATTCCATTTAACGTAAAAATTGAATTTCAAAACGTTTCTGAAGAAATATGCTAGAGGGGATCAAAGAGAATAAATAATACTAACAAAATCATTGGAAATTAGTTTTGATTGTTTTTTTTTTTTTTTTTTTTTTTTTTTGGTGTGGTTGTTATAGGTTGAATACTTGTGAATATTGTCGAAAATCTAGCCAAAATAATGGAGATAAAACAGAAACGCTATGAGAGAGAGAGATAGAGATAGAGTGAGAAAGTGAAATATATTGACATAAAATAAATAAAACATATGTCACTGAAGTGCCGACGCTTGGGGTCCATGAGTAATCAACTGATTGTATAAGTATAAAGGTGTTGATGTTCAATCATTTTATGGGTTTTATTGAACCTTTTGCTAGTATGGCAATACAAATGCCAGCCATGGGGAAATGTGTCAGATCTTTATTTCAAATGGCATGAACGCATTTTCATCATTCATTTTCTTTCGGTTCCGTTTTTATAGTACATTTATCATACGTTTTATGAATTTGCTCTTGTTTCATTCTATCTGTCTTTATCCTTTGCAGTAAATTTTATACAAATATTTGCTATTCTACAGATAGACTGAGTGAGAATTGAGAATGAAGCATATTGCATTGAAATAGATGAGAAAACGCGTTAAATTGTTCAATGGGTGGACACACTGTTTTCATTCTTTCTCTTTTTTTTTCTCGAAATGTGTTACAACAACAACAACAACAACAAAAAATACCGTCGTAATTTTCTTATCGTTTCGGTTTTGCGTATTTTATTTTCGCATTGATGTTTGTTACCAGCGAAATATCAATTTAGTTGTGATTGTTGATGGCGGTTTTAGGCAATCCGAAATACATTCAGGTAAAAAAAAAAGAACATTTTTACTAAAAATTTGTCTTGACTCATTGTGTGTAATCTAGGTAAATAACGGTTTAGCCTCAAATGTATTGCATTATTACTTTTGATATTAAATTGAGATTTTCTTTTATTTCTTCATGCAATTTGTTAAACAAACAATATGCGTACTACTCATCGTTGATTGTTTCTTTTTATTCAGTTTTGAGATAGACTCCAAGTATTATGTTCATATTTTGCATCCCAAAACTGTTTCGTGCAGATTTTTTTCTTTTTCAATCTTTTGACGCTTGAGTTTGTGCTTTTTTTTTTTTGTAGATAAATTACGATAAGGCCAATTGGGAAATCTTATTTACCGCGCGAAAATTTATAATTTTAATTATATTTCTAGGTATGATGTCCTTTGTGGAATTCATTATATGCATATAATTTATAACGATGGTATGGCCAAGAAATGTCCTTGTCACACATACGTGTGCAAGAGAGAAGGAGAAAAAGAAAGTTAATTCAGGAAAAATTTAATAACGACTTACATGAAATAAAAGCGAAACAGATGGAGACAACGTGAGTATGGAGAAAAAAAAAATATATTTATTATTTCATAATCTAAATTGAAGTGTGCTCAGTGAGCAAGTGTGTTCCCCAATGAATGTGTGTGTGTGTGTGTGTGTTTGTTTTTGTTTGAGTGTGAGTATGTGCGTTATGAAGTGTGACTTGGAACAAGCATTTGCGTTACTGTTGGTGCTATATGAGTATTTTTCTATACCATTTTATATTTAGTTCTTATTGTTTAACATTTTTTTTTTTTTATCATTTTTACCTTATGATTTCGTCGTGTTCTTTTTTCTATATCATACACTTTGCGCTGAAACCACATCCTACAATTATGTGGCAGTTGTTTTTGCCAATTACACAACTATTTATATTTAATTCAATTTCACTGTTCATTCACTGACAACACACGTACTGTTCAACAAAATATAGTCACTACATGTGTGCTTATAAAATATAACTAATTATTTCTATGCTCACATTTCTCATTCGATTCGCTTGTAACCAAAACATTAATAACAACTTTAATGAAAATAATTTTAATGTCTGTTTTCGATTTGTATTTTTGCTTCTTTTGTTTTTTTTTTTTTTCTTTTTTTTTTCTCTTCTTTCAATTGAACACAATCAATTTCGATTTGTTCTTATTTGATAGTTATCTTTTATCACATATGTTACACATTTTCATTCTGTTTGATTTGTTGATTTCATGTGATAAACATGAACGTCATATGCTCATTTAAATGATTTTTCATGTCTTTACTTAAAATACTTGTTGAATAAACAGAAACCTTTTGCAATTGGTCTTTTATTGACATTAAACTCTGAAAGCAAACACTAAGCATTACACGAGAAATGGTTAACGTAGCACAACTATTGTGCTCACATTTATGAAGCTGGACTTTTTTGCTGACACTTTCAACTTATTATCTTTTTTTTTTCTTCTGCTTTTCGTCTCTGTTCGAGGTACAGAGAGAGTGAGAGAGAGAGAGAGAGAGAGAGAGAGAGAGAGAGAGAGAGAGAGAGAGAGAGAGAGAGACTAAGAAGACCGGCAAAGAGGAGCGACAAAGTCTTGCTCTTTGTCTCTCCTCTTTGCAAGAGCAAGAGCAAGAGCAATATTAATGGCAAGAGAGAAGTTTGGAGTGAGAGATGGAAAAAGAAAGAAAAAAAGGTTAAATTTGGACGATATTCGCGGATAAAGTTCGGATAATGATGTCTCAATGAAGGGTGTTCAAAAGAGAATTCTCGATAAAAATCTAAATCACTTGCTAAATCTCTCAGTTAATGATACAACAGATGCTTCATTTATATATATAACAAAATTCATTTCAATTGTACAACAGATTTTTGTTTTTATTATCTGTGTCAAGAAATCGTTGGATAAACGGAAAGAGTTGAAAATTTCTTTCTAAAACTTATGCTATGCTATTTTTTCTTTTGATTTTCGTTATTTATTAATAATTTTTTTTTTTTTTTTTTTTTTTTTGTATTTTACAAAACGTGTCACACTTATAGATATCTAAATGAGTCGCATGAACGGTGAAAGGAAATTACCAGATTACGAAGATGAAGGAAAAAAAAGTGATTTTAAACGTAAATGACTGATTTAAATAAAACCACAAATGAATAAATACGAACAATGTTGATTCGAGATATGTATGTAAAAGAACTAAAGAGACAAAAAAAATGGCGATCATCCGTAACATGAATGTGTTTTTCTTTTCGTCTTCGTACATCGGTATATTTGCGATTACGATAAGCATACAAATTGCGTTCAACGTGAAAAAAAAGTACTCTTATATGTACTATGTACTTACAGAATTACAAGAAAATGTTTTGCAAAATTTACACACACATTCAACCAAACATTGCATAGCAATAAATGTATCCATTTTTATATATTTGTTATTGTGATAATTTGACATAAGCAAAGCCTGATATTGCTTTGATAGGAAGCAATGATGATAACGTTAAGATAAAAGCTAATAAAAAACGACCATGCACAATATAGTCGAACTCGAACAACATCATGATTGCCAAAAAATATATATATATAAACATGAGACTTGAGCAATCTGTAAACGGGACCAATGTTCATTGACAAAATCGTGGCACCAAAAATCAAATAGAAACATTCACATAAACATAAACATACCTTCATACACATGAAACACAACGAAACACCCGAATCAAGCGAAAATCATGATAATTTCACTCAACAGAAATATGATGAGTTAGATAAATAAAAAAAAAAAAAAAAAAAAAAAAAAAATTGTTTTGTAAAAGAGAGAATATGAGCGTTATACCGTTTCTTTTCGGTTTCAATCGGGATCATCAGCTTGAGCATTGGCATGCAATAAATTGGAATGGATGGAGAGGTTCTCCACAATTCTACAGAGGACAAAAGCGATAATACAAGAAGAAGAAGAAGAAGAAGAAGAAGAAAAAAAACAAATTTTGTTTTTGAAAATATTGTATTGTAAAGCAAAATACTTGCTTACGAACGTTTTAATGGAGATTCATTATTATATGAATGTAAACGAACTGAAAGAAGCGTTTGCAAACACACACACACACATACACTTGAATTCATATTCCATAAATATTTACAAAATTGATAAACCACGTCGTTAATGCTTCGCGAATACACATGCGAGACACACAATTTTTCAAGCACAAAATGACGATACACAAATTGCTTTACCGAATTACCATTTTTGTGGTGGATTTGAGTCTCGTTTTTTTCTTTCTTTCCTCTGTTTTGTTATCAATTTTATCTGCTCGGTTGGTTGTATTTTTTTTTCTCTCTCTCTCCCTCTCTCTCTCTCTCTCTCTCTCTCTCTCTCTCTCTCTCTCTCGATGTATGTATGTTTGTTCATTTTGCACTCATCGCCTCTGTTGTCTATCATTCAGTGCGTTTTCAACGACCTCAATGAAATTGAATTCGAATGTATGTGCGATTGCAATTCGTATTTTTTTTTTTTTCTTTTTTTTTTCGTTTTGCGCTTTGTTTTATTTTAAACTCTCTTTATACATTCGCCATTTTTTCGATAAATTATTTAGTTGCGTTTATTTGTTTTTGTATTTTTTTTCCGCCGTTCATTTTCGTTGAAAGTCATTAACGATTGTTTTTGAGCACACTGTTTTAATGAATTTGATTGAAAAGTTTTACGAATCTTCGATTTGAATATATTGAAACCGCGAAAAAAAAAAAAAATAACAAAACGTTTGTCAATTGAAACACTGAAGCAATCGAATTAAATTCATTGAAAAAGCAAACGAACAAGTGAAGTAAAAAAAAAGACCTTCGAAAATGTAAATTTGAATGTAATGTTGTTGTAATTGCTCTATGAGTGTTATGAGCATTTCTTTGTATATTCGCTTTATATTACGGATTGCATTTTAACATACAAATCGATTAGTTCAGTCGAAAATTAAATTTTTAACGAACCAGCACAAATGAACATTCGATGCCAAACGCGGATGAACGAAAACGAAAACAAAAAAAAAAAAACAAAAATTTGGCGGATTTTGCGATCGTGAAATATATGTAAAGTAGCAAGAATTGCAACATTTACTGTGGTATAGCCTCGATGCAAACATTTATAATAAGAAATCATATCGATTTGTTCAATTATGCGGAACATGATAGTGATGTGCTGTGCGGTGCGGTGCTGTGATGTGCTCATTATCATCTTTGAAAAATTCCCAACCAAAATGCAATTATTTAATTCCTCTTAATGCTCATTTCGTATATAATTACGTCTTTTTTAATGTAACTATTTTCTAAATGGCTACAAATTAAGTTCGTTTCAAGGCATCTCTGCATGCTTCTCTGTTCGCATTATAGAAAATAATATCTTTTCCATAGTTCGTATTTATTTGTTGTCTCACTTTGTTTCTTTGTCACAATTCCGGGAGTTGAATTGCGAATTGAAATAAGACAACTCTGATTACTTTGCAGTAAGATGTTTTCGCAACAAAGTATAAAAGATACTTGAAAGTGTTTTTCTATTGCAAAATGTATAAGAAATGGTCCAAAATGTGGCAACAAAAAGTTTTATTTTCAGCACATTTTTCTGTTGTTATTGTTGTTACACTTGAATAGATTTCTTTTTTTTTTTTTTTCTTACGTAAAGCGTCACACTGCATCAATCACCAATTTAATATTTGGTTTCTCTCTCTCTCTCTCTCTCTCTCTCTCTCTCTCTCTCTCTCTCTCTGTGTGTGTGTGTGTGTGTGTGTTTTCTGTTGAATTGCCTCATTTAAAACCGTGATAAATTCGAAATGAAACCGGAATCGTTCTATTTGTTTGCAGCAATTGATGGAAAAAGTGCTATTTCAAGCAAACGAAACAAATAATATAGATATGCACGAAACTAAAAGATGCACAACAATTCAAAAGATAAAGAGAAATATAATTTCCATTTGAATGCTTAACCATGAAGAAAACTCATTATTACAAAGGGAAAAAAGCAGTTTTTTTCGTCTCTATTATGAATAAAAACCGATGAAAATTTCGTGTGTCAGTTTGTAACATGCAACAATAAGTTTTATTTTAATGAAAGAAAAAAAAAAATTCGTTTTTCGTCATAAACACGCATGAAACGTGTTTACTTTTTTTTCACTTTCATTCGACCATTTGGACGAACGATGGTTTTTTTTTTTGTTTTGCCTCTTGTGGTCGCTTTCTTTCGTTTTGTTTTGTCTATCTCACTTTCTTCTTCTTCTTCTTCTTCTTCTTCTTCATTTTCGGTTTTCTTCTTTCTTTTCTTTTCCGTAATCCATTCTTGGCATTTTATTGGCAGTACCATTCAAATAAATGCAATAAAACAGTAAATAAAAAAGTCTACAATCAGCGAAAATTCAATCTAAAGGATGTATGTGTTTGCTTCCTATAATCCATTCCATTGGTAGTGGATCACGTTTAAATTTGCATCAAGTTGGTTTACAATGGAACAAAATACTCTTTCGTCGACTGAATATGTAACATGTTTTTTTTATTCGATTTTTTTTTTGCTCTCTCTCTCTCTCTCTCTCTCTCTCTCGATTTTGGATTTTCTATCGTATTGAGAATGACTTGTGCTTTTCACAAATACTAACTTTTGCTTTCTATAGATATCTTTTTTGTTTCTAAAAACTTGGTCATTTTCCCTCTCTCTCTCTCTCTCGCTCTCCCTTTTTCTACTTTTCATCACTGAAAGAGAAAAGATTCGGTAAATTTACAATGTATCTATCACCAGTTTCGACATCTTTTGTGTGTGTGTCTTTTTTGCTGTTGTTGATATTTATCGGCATCGTGTTTTTTTTTTTTTATTTTGTTTTCATTTTTAATTCTTTTTGTTTTTGAATATTTTTTCTTTCTTTTTAAATGTTTTATCCTGAGACACGATGACTAAAAGTCGTCTGATAATTTTTTTTTTTTTTTTTATTTATTTCTGTAGCACGTTTTGAGAAAAAATGAGGAAAAAAATAAATCAAGAAAATAAATTACACAGCACATAGCACATATATATCTCCCTATGATTAAACTACACCCATAAATATGTTTTGTTTATAAAATAAAGCACGTCGTACGCGTGGATTCGCATCAAGAACACACACTTAACAGAAAATCCAAATTGACCGTTATTCTCTTATTATTATTTTTTTTTTCACATTCTCTCTTTCTCGCTCTCGTCCATTTTTTTTTCTTTTTTTATTCTTTTCAATTTTTTTTTTGTTTTGTTCTTTCAACTTATTGTGTGAGTGTTCGTGTGTTATTTTCGTGTATCATAAAAGTAAGAGCAAAAATTTACGCGGGAAATGATTGGCCAATGTTTATTTAATGCGTTTTACTGCCGCTTCGTTTAATTAATGAAATATGACTGGCTTTGAAATGGCTTCTATTTGCCACCTTTGTGACTAGCGTGAATGTTTCGCGTATATCTCAACACTTCCTCACTCCACACCACTCAATCATTCTCCTCATTCCCACTCTATCTCACCCAATACATTTGCAGATAGATATCTATATAAAATATATATATATATATATATATATATATATACAAGCATGTAAGCTATGCAGTGAATGTGAAATATATAATAATAAAAATAACAACAATCAAAAGACAGAGAGAAGAAAAATAAAAATAAAGCGGAAGCATTGCATTGCATTGGTGGAGAACATTCCTAGTGTGTTTAGATAAACTTGTTTGCCATTAGTTAACTTAAAGTGTGCACATTTAAGGTTATTGTTTTGACTAAGATGTAACTGGAATGTAATTGCAAGTCTTGGTATCCACTGATTTGACACGCACAATAAAATGCTTCAGACATCAGACAAAAATGGTATTATTTGTGTATTCGCATATAAAACGCCATTTAACACTAATCAATTGTGCTATATTACAAAATAAAATCATTCCACTTTCATTTAATTCTCATTACAAGTTAAATTACTCAAGTAAATAGGTTATCTTTAGATGGCATATATATATATATAACTGTAGCTGTAGGATGTTTTACAATTTAGTCCTTGTAAAAGATGTCAGACCATTGGAAAATTGATGCTTTTCTTCATCGATTTTGTGGTCGCAACAATATTACTGTTACCATCAAGACTATAATAAAAGGATCTCTTGAATGGTTAAAATGAACGACTAAAATGTGTACGTGTTGAATAACAAGTTGTTATTACAACAAAATAAGTGCAAAAACCGTACAAAAAACACGTTAATCAAATCAATTAAAACTTGCTCACCGACCTATCAACGGAAACCCGCCGGTTTCTCATCGAATATCGTACATAATTTCATTTCCTCTGCTAAAGAGGCACAAATACACATGGACAGTTACAATAAGAGAGAGTGAAAGAGAGAGAGAGAGAGAGAGAGAGAGAGCGAGTGATAGATGAAGAGTGAGAGTGATAGATGAAGAATGTGAGAGAAAAACCCATTTAATATATAGATCAAGTGTGGGAAAATACCAAAGAGGCCAATAACTGAGTATATGAAATGTTATTTCATAACATTAATGTTGCGTTGATGTGTGTACATTTTTATACATTAACAAATTGTCACATAATCTATATTATGTATGTACGAAATGATTTTATACTTGATTTATTGGCATCGAAACGACAATGTCAAATGGACTTGAGATAGATAGAGAATATTAAACAAATGTATTATAACATATTACATAGCACACGTTGAATCTGAAAATATGCAAATGATTATAATAGCTAAACGATGAAAACAGTAGCAATTAATATGAACGATCTATATGTAAACTGATTAAGACGATAAAAGCCGTCTGAGGTAGTCTTATAGAGAAGTCAGTTGATAATTATATAAAAGTCTTTCTTGCTTGTATAATCTATTCACAAGCTGTTTGGATATAGACCAATGCTTACCTTGTTTTCTGTATCAGGTGCATGATAACGAACTTCCAACGAACCGCCAAGTACAGCATACCAAAATCGACCCTGTTCACCAGCCCGAAACACTGCAGTAATTTTGAAGACAGCCAGAAAGGGAGACAGAGAGAGAGAAAAAGAAAGAAAGAAAGAAAAAAACACACGCACACACATAAAACGACCAACGAAAAAGATGTTAAAAACGGCAACGAATAGATACAGTGTTATATTTTTATCATGTAATTTATGCTAGAAGGTACGAGCAAAAATTCAATTCCCAACGCCTTGCAATTTCGGTCATTTGTTTCTTTATCTGTTTAATCTATGATGTTGGTAATTAACATGCGATTCACAAAATGGCATAAAACAGACAGAAAATAAGTGAGTGAATGAAATAGAGAGGGAGAGATTGTTGGCAAAAATAAAAAGGGCGTACAAATAAAAGTTAATGTAAATGATGGGTATTATGATGGCTTAGCATCCAAATTGATGGTCTTAATGCCCGATAAAGAAATAGTTAATACATTGTGATGCTTGATGTCATCGATAAATAATAATAGATGAAGACGAAAATGAGATCTTAACAAAAAAAAAAAAAAAAAAAAAAAAAAAGATGAAAAATGAGAATAAAAGAGAAAAAAAAAAACAAACGGAATAGGATAGGACAGGAAAGGAAAGGAAATGAGAATTGGAAAAAAAAAACCGAGAAAATCCATAAATGGCCATACTCACAGGTGATTCCTTTTTCCAAATCCTCGTAGAAGCCGCACATAGCCAATTGTTGTAGCGCAGAGCCAGGCAAACGACATAATGGTTCAACACGTCGTAAACGACACGATATAAGCTCGGCATCTCTTAAATTTCGATCACACGGTCTACAACAATCAAGTCAAAGAAATATAGAACGTCCGCCCCCAAAAATAAAAAGACAAAAGAAGAGAAGAAAAAAAAAAATATTGTCATGATGATAAAGACAAGTAGAAATGAAATGAAGACTAAAAAAAAAAAAAAAAAATATATAGCAAATCACAATAGATTCGAATGAAGAAATAAAAAGCAATTTAATGGATCTAAGAATACACAACACATCCCCATAATCTTTTGGGAGGATATTTATGTTAATGTTCATTAGAAGAAAATTGTGTGACTTGCACCTTAGCGCTCAAGCTATTTTCTGTTTTATTTTCAAATTTACTGTCATTCTCATTCAAGATGTATTTGTGCAGAATACTACAATCAATGCCACAATAATCCCATAACTATCCATTGCACATGCTGAGACTCTCATTCATAGATGTATAGCATTGATATGCTTACCAGAATATAATTTTCCCCTGCGACTATGAACAAAAACAACAACACAGCACAAAACACAAAGCAAAAAAAAGCAAAAAAAAAAAAAAAAAAAAAGAAGAAAAACCACGAGGATATTGTCGACATTATTTTCAAGCATTTCGAAATTGTGTCAATAGAAAATGTTACTTGGGAAAACAGGCAAACAACAACTATAAAATTTAAAAAAAAAAAAAAAAAAGCACACACACACACTCAAGCAGATCGCAGAAGAACAATATCGAACGGGCTCATTTCTGGGACATAAAAATACAATTGGTTCTATTTATGATAAACATAAACTATATATAATACTGAGGAAAGGAAGTGAAAAAAAAAAACAAAAAAATAAAACGGAAATAAGACGAATGGATGGAAGAAAAGAAAGATTTTCAATTCTTTGTTCGCGTCACTGGTAATGCATTTTCCGTTATCATTTGCTAAAGTAGTGTGTAACCCAATGGTTTGATTTTGTCATTCGAATTTACATTCTCTTTTGCAGTTCAATTTTTCATTTTTTTTTTTTCTGTTTTTTTTTTTTCTCTTCTCCAAGTTACAATGAATCAGGCAATCTTGAACATCATTCTTCTTAGCGCGTGTTAATATATTACCCTTACCTTACCCTTTCTCTTCATTTCTATGTCATCCAATCTAGTATTGATTTTATGAACCATACAGGCATTAGTTTATTAGCTTATAGTCTTTAGTCAACAGGACGACGACGACGACGACGACGACACCAACAATAAAAGAATCATGAGAGTAGCGAAAAAAATGAGCAAATCGATACAGCAATTCCATTACAATCTATAGTGTACTACTGAAAATTATACAGTTCACTGAATGATAATCAATTTTATGTCTGAATGGATTCAGTTCTTAACTATAAACTGCAAGACAAAAAAAAAAAAAAAAAAAGCGAATGGAAAAGAGAACCAGAGAACCATCGAGAAGAATGTAATAATTTTACGATGAGTGAGAAAGAGAGTTGAAAAACCACGCAAAATGAAAATCAAATCCAATAACAAAAACAATAATATCAACTGCAACAAAAAATTATTAACTCATTCTCACTGTCGCTTTTTTTTTTGCTTCTATCTCTAACTAACAGACACAAATAAAAGGAAAATAATCACATATTCCATTCGATAATATCCGGTTGGTTTGGTTTTCCCTTGATTGTGCATTGCTAATGGTGCATACATAAATTTTTGTATCCGATTATATTCTATAGGTTTTGAACATAATAATTAATGGATTTAAATATCGGCGAATAGATCTCAAAGACTGCATCTCGTTCAATAAAATCAATTACGCAAACACAGGTTAATATATGAAACATGCCAATATATTAGTATTATAAAAGTAACAGGTGCTGCGCAATGTTTTTCTCACATGAGTATTTTACATATGCAAAAATAAGCCTGCTAACTCTTCAGAATACACTGAAGGAAGAGAGAGAAGAGAGAGAGAGAGAGAGAGAGAGAGAGAGAGAGAGCGAGAGAGAATAAAAAGAAGAAAATTATCCAATCATCAGAAGCGGAAGCAATTCAATTCGCATCAACCATTCACCAATACACACTTGACTTGAGTGAAAAATTAGCAAAATTGAATAGCTTAGATCCACTGTAGGTTATACGTGTCGCTTCTCATTGAAATACATAATGCGAATGTCGCGCACAAAATGATTTATGATAGCAAAGCTTACACACATATATCCATTTCAATCCCTCCAAACTTTCTCTCCCTCTATTTCTTTTTATTGCTCTCACTCTCTTTCTTTCTGTGTTGCTCTCTCTCTCTCTTTCTCACGTTTCACAGCTGTTATAATAACACGGCAATTATTGATAAACGTCTGTTTTACGGCGAAGAAAAGAACATGATTTGAATTGTAAATTTTCTTCATGACAAAGAAACTTTCATCTGGTTCTAAAGAGCTTGTCATATATCTCTATGTATTTTTCCTTTCAAAAAGAATAATACAATGAAAAGTAGAGTCAGAAATCTTGCACAATGTATAACATAGATGAAATGCGGCTAATTAATCATTTCTTAATCAGATAATCATGATTACCTTTTGACTAACTGAACGCAAGTACCCCGAAATATAATTTTATAATTACCTCATTAACTTTTAGTAAATCATTTTGAATATAATAATTTAGTTTTTAAGAATAATTGCAAGAGAAATTCATTTGATTTGGATGATTTTGATCTTAATCGAATTTTAATCATTGATATAAATCAACTTCATCTTAATAAATAACTTTACGTAATCAAATATTCAGATTCGATTTAATCATTGACTAACTTCCATTTTAACCAGATATTTTATGCTGAAGCTTATAATATGTTTGAATAGGATTGCACAGGTTTGAACATTTTTTTTTTATCCATGTTTGAAACGATTTCAATAGATTTATATACAGTCTTGAAATGATTTCCACAAACAAAAAATACTCTTCAATTTCTGCCTTCTGTGATAAGAAACACCATAAAAAAGGAATACTGTTTGCATTTATTGAATCTCGGAATGAAAAAGTGAGGAGCTCTTTTAAACAATTTATATTCGGCAAGAATTTATTTCTCTCACTTTTCTGTATTTTCTCTCTCTCTCTCTCTCTCTCTCTCTCTCTCTCTCTCTCTCTCTCTCTCTATGTATATATATGTATACATACTCATTATATTTATCCGATTCGCTTCCGTACTGTTGGCATCTGTCCTCTGTTAATTGTAACTTTGAATTATAAAAACGTCATTTCCATTTGACAATAGCTTACGAGAAAATTTAAATTTTTGCATATAAAATTACTCGTTGAGACAGAGTTTGTTTCAAATTCCATTTAACAATTTCAATTATAATTTCATATTATGGAATTGAGCCGCTCATTTAATGTTCGTTACCTGAACAAGACAAATCTGAGCGGTGTCTGTTTTTCAATGTATCCAGTGTGCGTAATTTATGCATTTGAATAAAATAAGACGGAAAATCCAGATAGAGGGAAGGAAGAGGAGAATGAAGAGAGAGAAAGAGAGAAAGATAGGAGAGGAGAAAGAGAAAGTGAGAGTGAGAGTAAGAGTGAGAGAGAGAGAGAGAGAGAGAGAGAGTGAGAGAGAGAGAGAACGAGAGAAAAAAGAGTGAGTTTGCGAGATTTTAGCTCGTTTATACAATAAGATGCGGTGATTTACAATGGTGATGAGTTCATTTTCTGTGTGTGAAACAAAATGGGACTAATTGGATTCACGAAACCAAAGAATTTTGGGGGTTTTTGGTGCTACCATGAATTACATATTTAACAATATGTATAATATGAAAAGTTAATTGAAGTCAGTATTTGTGAAAAAGTATTGCAAAACATGGTCGTAACAATGATAAGCGCCTAATATTGTTTACATTTTGATTGTGTATGAGTGTGTAGTACACTGTGTATAACTTCTGTAGAAATCCGTCAGGAATTTCATTATATTACATTTAGATATAGGTGAGTGACAACTGGTAGAAATTGATTTGTAACAAAAACCCATATGCTGTTTTGATTTACAAATTTTTTTTTTTTCTTTTTTTGTTGTTTTAATGTGATTACAATTCGCTTGAAATCCAATTCGAAAATCCCACTTTGAAACTTTCAAAGCCAACAACTAATTAGCTATTCAACGCATGTGACATTATTTCAAATACAATAAAATTAAATGGAAAACGGATGTTGAACGCCTTTCCATAATGAATGTTTCATTATGAAATCAACCAAATGCAGATGGGCCAAATGTTATAGGATAAAAAATGGTTGGAGTTCAGTTCAGGCGCCATCCAAAATTAATTATCCCATAGAAGGTTTGATACCAAGCATACCTTGACTGAAAATACAAACATGGACATTTTTGTTAAAATCAAAACAACAAAAACAATAACAACAACAAAAAATGGCAATTTTGTATAAAGCTATCATAATTGGGTGTAGGAAATAGAATTATCTCAATAATTTTATAACAACCAAAATTGAATTTTTTTTTCTTTTTTTATTGATTCATTGTTTTAATTTCTATATACAAATTCGACATTTCAATTTGATTTGTTGGTTTTGGTGAAATATTGCATAAAACAATCCAAAGTATGGCTGTGGCCTTGAAAAGATGTGTTGCAGACATTTTGTTTTTTATTTTAACCAATATTAGTTGTTTTTTCTCTTTCAATAATGGAAATAACAAAATACCGAAACGTTGATCTTTTCACACATCATATTGGTTTCTTTTGTATCGACGTGTCAAAATATGTTTAATTGAGCGACACAAAGGAGTTCAAGCGTTTCAAATAAAAAATTGAGGATTCAATTCTACTATTCGCAATTTAAACTAATGGGATCTCGTCAGATTGTTGACAGAATAAGAAAAAGAAAACAGAAAAATATTAGCTGAACTCACTGAAAATCATCTCAGAAAGAAAAAAAAAAAATTGAGAGAGAATTTGCTTATTTCTTTCTCGATTTTTTTCTGAGATGATACAAGATAAATCGAACGAGAAAGAAAGATAAATAACCAGAGAGTGAGAAATAGAGTCAATAGATGTAGTTTTCAATCGATTGTTTACAAGATAAACATTATGGTAATATTTGAATAGAGTGTGAATTTAT
Source organism: Resseliella maxima (assembly GCA_029041755.1). Classification (NCBI taxonomy): domain Eukaryota; kingdom Metazoa; phylum Arthropoda; class Insecta; order Diptera; family Cecidomyiidae; genus Resseliella; species Resseliella maxima. Next base: position 235,701 of record JAQOWM010000438.1, read on the forward strand.
TGATGTTCTACATTCAATAGAAAAGCATTTATATTGATAACTAGAAAGAAAGTGAATTTGATTTAAGTGAAATGTTCGATGCAAAATTGAACAATAAATATATTGAAATATATTCAAATGTCATGTAAATTCTTCATTGATTTTTTTTTATATTGAAGAGATATAAACTGAATAAATCAATGGATTTGTAATGTGCACAAATATCTCGTATTGGATATAAAATTCAGTTCAGTGCGTTAGATTGAGTGTAAAAATTGAAAAAAGTCGTATTTGTGATTAATTTCATATCTATCATACGCGCCAACGTTTTTTTTTTTTTCTTTTCTTTTTCTGACAGTTATAGCTATTGAGTCATTCTTGCAAGATGCAATCTGTCACTTGCCAAAAAGACGAGGAAAAAATCATGACTTACGATTGACTTTGAATAATGTAGTCATTCATTTTTTTTTTTTTTATAGAAATAAAACGATATATTTGCAAAAGAAAAACATCACATTTTCCAGTTGTACGTCCAATATAAGACAATGCATTTGTATCATATCTATCTGTTTACATGTCTTCATTTCTACATTGAGTATTTTGTGTAAAACACATATAGCATATAATAGAACAATAGCAAACAGTTAATGCCATCTATTGCTATAGAAGCTTCCCTTTGAGAATATTAAAGTCATTCGAACATGAACAGTAAAGAATAGAGGAATTAACCTGAATTTTCCCCATGCGCAAAACAGTCAAATGAATTTTGTGCAAAGCACTTAAAAATGTCAACACATTAGCAACAGATTGCGTTGAATATTAGCATAAAGTTCATATAATACAACAAAAAAGTTTTTATTATTCGCTTTGTGGTAAAACGGTGTATTTTTTTTTTTAAATGCCAATTATTCAAAGAAATATCATATTACCATAAAATAATTCGCGAATTTTTCATGGAATGTTCAATTTTCATGGAATGTTGTTATCAATCACCATATGTATGGATTCATGGTTATGAAATTTGCATACATTGATACCAGCATTGTTCATTGGCATTGCAATGAAGCTTGATGCTTTCAGAGAAATATTAATTGTTTCATGCCTTTTTAAGCTTTTGTATTTTTATATTTAACATAAAGTTTTGGCAGTCGTTTAAAATCGAGCCAAAAATTTCTTCATTTCATCAAGACTTGACATAAAATGCAAGGCTTTACTTTTAATAGAATTATCAGCTTGATATAAATCCATCAGATGGATATATCTGATGGATTTCAAGTTGCGTTGGTTGCATAGAATTTTTTGCATTTATTCACAATGTAGCGTACACCCACAGTAATTCATCTGTCAATATTACAGATGACAGTTGTACAATGACAAAAAGCAAATTTTTTTATACGATGGTTGCGTACTTTACAACTTTTTCTGCAATATCGACAGTTGTAAAGTGTGCAACCGCCGTACAAAAAATTTGCTTTTTGTCATTGTACAACTGTCATCTGTAATATTGACAGATGAATTACTGTGGGTGTAATTTCATTATGGCCACCGTCAAATTGAGGTCTTAACGGTGGCCACAATGAAAAAATTAGGCCACATTGTGAAAAAATGCAGAAAAAAAAAAATTCTACGCAACTAACGCAACATCAAATCCATTTGATGGATTTATGTCAAGCTGATAATTTCATCAAAAGTAAAGCCTTGCAATTTCATGTCATGTAATGCGTTTTTGTGTGGTTTGTAATGCAAATGCCACATTCACAGCTTTGAATTTTATATGAATTTTTTGTGATACGATCATACAATTTGTAGCAGTCAACATTGAGCAAATGCAATCTGATCTTTGCGTATGACACAAACGACAACCTTATCTTAAATAACAATTGATTCACAAATTTATCTGTCCACTAAATCTATTAGTTAAACAAAAACGAATGTATGTATTGGATTACGCGTAATTGAAAAGTGATAGTGGAGAATTTTGTTGTTGTAAAAGAAATACTTTGTAGTATTTGTATATTGCTGAACATAACATTCTTCTATCTCTTTTCAATTACTCGTAATGCAAGATAAAAACGTTCGTTCTTTTACGTCCAATGGATAAATGATTTTCATGTTTAATTTTACGTTTTGCACCTTTGTTACAAATTTGACGTTTCAATCTAATTTGTCTCAACCAAAAAAAAAAAAAAAAATTATTTCTGAATTGTTCATTGTTTTCTTCAATCATTAATCATACAAAATTGTTCATATGAAAGGCTCCGAGGAAAAATGTTACACAGAAAAGTTCCGTGGAAAAATGTTATTATTCAATGTATTTGTCGTTGTTTTTTGTATGTTGAAAGTTGAATACACTGAATAATAACATTTTTCCACGGAACTTTTCTGTGTAACATTTTTCCTCGGAACCTTTCATATCGAAAGCATGCACAAATTATCAGACCAAGTATGAATATTGAATGAAAAATATTCATGTTGAAGAAATGATTACAATATTGTTTGAATTGATGATGAAAAAAAAAAAAAAAAGAATTCAGATTCGAAATGAGCAATGCTTGAACAAGAACTATAATGAACATTTTGTTGTCATAATTATCATTTGGAATTTGTCATGAAATGGACAATGTCACACAATTACATACTTTTGTTGGCGCCTTCTCACTATTATTCGCATATTTACATGGAAAAACGGAAGTGTGCACACAATAATTACTCAAATGAACTTGAAGTTGAATCGATATTATTGTTTATGATTTGAAACGAAACGTTAAATATATATTATATTATTTATTATATAAAAATGTGTAATAAAGTCATAAATTTCAACAGGTTTTTCATCGGAATTTCAGAATGATGTATTGTGCAAATGAAAAACCAAATCACTTACACACGTATAAGAGTAGTAAAAGCATCACACAATCCAAAAATATATATATATATATTTTGATCGACACGTTTATTTTTATGAGATTTTCATTTCGTAACCAGTCATGCGCTGCACGATGCTCTTGAAAATAAGTCGAGAAGAATGGACATCAATGATTTATACATTCTTCATTAGACGTGAATGTGGTATTTTTGTAATCCAAAATGAAAACTTTCGTATTCTCTTCTTTCGTTCTTTTGCTAACCATCAAAAAGGAATATTCATTTTATTTTTTTTATTTTTAGGGAAAGAGAAAGGGGATGGATGCGAACGTGGGCATTTGTTTGAAAGCTACTAAGAGGAAGAACGCGTAAATCTTTTACCATCGGAAAAAGGGTCGAAAGAAATGAAAACTTTCATAAAAGCCAAAAATCTGATTATATTTGTGGCATTAAAAGTTTTCCGAAATGTTTGTTCGTACGTAAAGAAATCAAACTACCAAAAGATATATTGAGTGAATGAATGAGAGTGCGAATGGGAATGCGTTCAACGTCCATCTATATATAAAATATGATTTTTCTTTTTTTTTTTTTTATTATGTACGCGGTAATATCTGGAGCAAAAATTATGGAAATGACAATCAGAAAAATGGGAAGAGAAAAAGTTGCTGATAAACGATAGGGAATGATGTCGAAGTGAGTCGACACAACCAACATAACAAATGGAAATGAAGAAAGATTTCGAAGCTTTTGTCATCTAGAACTTGAAATATTGTTGAGGTGTTTTTTTTTTTTTTTTTTTTTGGTTATTTGGTTTCAAAGCAGTGTTCGGTGCGTGCTACGAAGAGCCAACAACACAAAGCAGGCATTCAGTACGATGAAAGCTTTTCAAAATAACAATGGGAGGAAAACAGAAAAGAAAAAAAAAAGAAAAAAAAAATACGGGAAATAACATTCAATACAAGCACATGAAAATGAGTGAAGCAAGAGAAAGAGAGTGAATGAGATAGACACTCGACGTAAATATGCATATATCACGATGTTATTCTTTTGAAATTGCATGAATATCTCCAGTGTACGTACATACACATTCTGGTCGCAATTCTCATTTTACACCAAACGTGTCGCTGTTAGTATTAGTCATGAGCTGATAACACAGGGCGCGTATTACACTAACAAAACAATGAAAAACATTGTTTTGGTTTTTCACTCTATACATTACAAAATCAATGGCATCAAACATATCCATGTGATTTTATACGAAACAGTTGAATTGTCAAAAAATCTTGTAATTGAACGCACTTTCGATAGCAGCACAAATTTGCTTACAAATGACAAAGCGCGACCTATGGCAGACTATATACTAAAAATTAATTTTTTACAATATTGTGGAACCGTTGACTGTCCATCATTCATTTGCTCATTCTGCTTCCCAATTCTTTCTCTCTTTCTCTCTTTCTCTTTCTCTTTCTCTCTCTTTCTCTCTCTCTCTCTCTCTCTCTCTCTCTCTCTCTCTCTCTCTCTCTCTCTCTCTCTCTCTCTCTCCTTTTTTTCATTTATACAATGAACTTGTAAACGCCGAATGGCATGAGTGAAATAACAAGGTATGTGAATATATTTTTGGAATTCCAAAATTGACTTTAAAAACGAAAGATGTAGGCTGCTTTGGCTGATTGACGTAATCACAGGTGTATGATATTGCCTCATCCCAATTCTATTAAGCTTCACAGCGCAAAATGTTTTGCAAAGTGGAAAATAAAACAGAGAGAAACAAAAATAGAGACAGACGGAGTAAAAAGAGTAAAAGATAGGGAGAGAGAAAGAGATGGAACGAAAGAAAGAGAGCGCACAATTGATACAATGCTGTTTGGTAAAATGTAAATTTTTTTTTTTTTTTGTGGCAATTCTATTGTCTTAAACAATTTGTCTTCAAAGACAAATGAATACAGATTCGAATAGCTGATGAGCTCTTTTTAATGCATTTTTTTATACGAACAAAAGGTTAGTACCCACGCATGAAAACCGATAAGTTTCAAAAGAGAAATAACAAAAACAATATACAAAACAACAAACGAATTAAATTTCATAGTTGCTCGTGTGCATAGAACGGACTAGAGCGATAGCGAAGGGAATAAACATAGAAGTTATAAGACAAAATGAAGATAAAAAAAAATGTCGCATTGACAATAGTTTACATATATGTCACCGATGTAATTGATCTAAAAAAAAAAAAATAGATATTTGACTTTGAAAAAAATGCTGAATGTTGTGCGAATACAAAAACCAAAGATAATATATATCTTGCTTAACGGAACCAATGACCGAACACAAACGTATTATTTTTCAATTCTACTTTTATGGATTTTGTGCAAACGCCATCATATGACTGGAGATATTTAATTACAAACTTTGAGACGACAACGAAAACGACAATGAAGACACATCTTCTAGTTGTTGCTGGTTTAGTGTTCTGTTGCCACTTGTTACAATAGATTTATAATATATACAATATTTTTCAAATGAATATTTTTATGCGACAATATAACTGGTATTCCGTCATTGAATGGAAACTGAATTTTCAATTAAATTGAAAGAAAACGTAAAATGAACAGGATAATAAAATAAAATTATATTGGACGAATAGGCAGATAAATAAAAACGTATCGTCACACACACACACACATGCTATACACGCAATATACATATCTACGGGAAGGAGTACCGATTACAATAACGCTTAAAATGAAAATGAAAATGAAAACGAAACAAAATGTTTGAGATGCGCTGGTATTTGCTTTTGTGATTTGCTATTGCTTCAAGTTTCAAGCTGATGTGCACCATAATGCTGATTTTAATGATACAACATACATCTAATGTAATGTAATCTAATTCAACATAAACCTAGCATAAATGTAATGTAATAACATGAATTATGTATACATAAAATAAATATGGTTATAACCTTTTATCGATGGCCGTGATCCATTCCATTGCCATGATAAATTATCGTAATGTCACTTCGTGTGCTCGTTGGAAAAGTTGAGGCTTGGAAATGAACAGAAGAGCAGCTTTTTCATGCACGTTGACTAATTCAACCGCACAACCGAACCAGCGTGTTGCTTCACTGAATTTCTATTGCTATTTCTCTCACTCACTCACTCTCGCTCTCTCTCTCTCGCTCTCTCTCGCTCTCTCTCGCCTCTCTCTCTCTCTCTCTCTCTCTCTCTCTTTATTTTTCGCTTTTTGTCTCGATGGCTTTCTGACCGCCGAGAGTGGTTTCAAACTTCGTTTATTTTAAACACGTATGTTATCACTCTCTCTCTCTCCCTTTCCCTCTCTCTCTCCCTCTTTCTTTCCCTCTTTCTTTCTTTCTCACCTCTCTCTCTCTCTCGCTTTTTCTCGCTTTCTCTCAGCAATGCAAAAATGACGGGAAAAAAGGTGTTTGCTAAATTTTAATGTTTGTTCTTTCTGCCGTTTGTTTATTTATTTTAATTTTAAATTCAAAAATCTCCAACCGTCATGCTTTTATTCACCATAAAACACATTTCCAATAACACACTTCATTTATTTCATTTGTTTAAACTTAAACGATTTTTTTTTCTTTTTTTTTACTCGCTCGTTCTGTTCGATTTTTTCTGTTTCTTTTTTCTGAGACAATCAACAAGCGAATTGAGCTGACTCAAAATAACTATGAAAAAATTCGTTTAATGATTCAATAATTCTCGAATATTCAATTCACTTTAATACACACTTTACACAATACACACAAACATTAAGAATATATTACATTTCTATGCGATGATATTAATACACGTACACATGCACGCATTTCCAATCAACTCATTTTTGTAATGTGAATATCAATTTCAAGATAACCGATCATAATATCCAATATCATGTGGCCCAACCGATAATTTCCAACAAACGATGCAACCGATATTAATTAACGAAATATTTTATTTTACTCGACAATATCAAAAATGGTTGGTTGGCTAGTTGTTTGTTTTTTTTTTTTGTTTTTGTTTTTATTATTATTTTATTTTTGTATTTTTGTATTTTTGTATTTTTGTATTTTTGTATTTATTTATTTATTTCATGTACACAAAATCGATGACTGTATATAAAAACATAAATCTCATGCGAAGACTGTGAGGTGTTGAAATGCAAACAATTCACATTATATTAAATATTATTGCTTTATTAGTAGTTATTTGTCGGGTTTTGGCATATTGCCAAATTGGTCTGGATTCAGTTCGTGTTCTACCAAGAACAACGCCATTTAAACACTTTTACTATTTTAACAGTATGTGTGTATATATATATATATTGTAAAATTTAACCGCTGTTTATTTTCATTTTTCGTTGGAAATGTTCGGTTTTTTCCCCTTTTTTCTTCTTCTTTTTCTTCTTCTTCTTCTTCGTCTTATTGTTGTTGGCTCCTCGGTTTTTGTATTTGTAAAGAACTGTTGCTGTGTTCAAGTGGCGGTTTCAATCGCAATTTTCACACGATTAATGAAACATTTAACACTCACTCTCACCCTCTCTTGCTTCTCGTTATTTTTCTTTCTTTCTTTTTAACATAGCACAATTGTTGTGATGAACACGGCAGTTGAGCATGTAGTAAATATATTTTGCTGATTAGAGAGAGAGGGTGCCAAACATCGAATTCTATGGAAATGAAGTCTTGATTTATGTGCTTTACTGTGTGCGGTTGAACTTCGAATTTTTGATGAATGACAACATGTAACAAATGGTGCGCTATTTTGTGGAGGTGGTGCAGTTGTAATGTAGTGCTTTGTATACCAATCTAGAAATAAATTTAAGATTGTATGATAAAAAAAAAAAAACGTTGATACAATGTAATTAAGAAATTCTTGATTGAGCTTAAACTAATTTTCTACAAATAAAATTCTCAAAATGTAATCGAAAATTTGCAGAAAAAAAAGCGAGAAACATATAAATGAACATAAACTAATACATTGAAAATTGTTAAATCCAAAAAAAAAAAGAAAAAAAAAAAAAACAACAGTTTAATATTAATAATGTAGAAATCCATCATCAAGTGTGTTCGTATATATTTATGAACGTAAACACTAATTAAATGAACATATTTCATAGATACGATGACATCAATGTAAATAGTTTACATTTTGCTACCAACTAAAATGTGGGGCTAACTTATGTTGATTAAGTCGGAACTCGTTAAAGCGTTACGTGAAGCACTGCTACAACTGATTATAATTTTGATTTGCTGTTGTTGACATTTATGTTTGTGTACAATGCTAAAAGTTTCGGCTAATTAATTCATTTTTCGTACGAAATACAGATTTTTATAATAATAATCCACTTGATAATGTCCAATTCGAGGCACAATTTCTTTAAATTACATATTTTATGTAAAAAAAGAAAAGAATTAGCCAATAAAAATATTCTCAATGACATTTTGTTATGGTAAAAATGTTGGCGATTTGATGTTATTTGTTAAAAATGAATTCATATTCATGCTAACGTTGTTTAAAAGTCGCCTTTTTTTAAAAAAATGCAAAATATCTTTTACTTGAGAGTGTTTATTTTGTTTAACGATGCAATGCTCTTTGCATAACAATTTGGAAAAAACTTCGAATGACGTTGAAAAGTTCTAAATTTTCATTCGACTAACTCTGCAACGAACAAATGATAATTTATTGCTCTTGGGGTTTTTCAATTCTAATTAAAATTGTACAAGTTCTTTTGCTTTGAAACAAAGCATGATATTTTCTCTCTTTTTCCTTCATTTCATCTTTTTCTCACTTACTCTTCCTTTCTTTCAATCACACTCACTCTCCCATTCTCTTGTCCCTTTCTCTCTCTCTCTCTCTCTCTCTCTCTCTCTCCCTCTCTCCCTCTCTCCCTCTCTCCCTCTCTCCCTCTCTCTCTCTCTCTCTCTCTCTCTCTCTCTCTCTCTCTCTGTGTGTGTGTGTGTGTTTCTCTTTCTCTCATACCCTCTTTATCTCCCACTCTCTCCCTGACACTTTCTTTCTTCTCTCTTTTTTCAAACTAAATAAATGCCAATTTTTCAAAAATGCCCAAAAACCCGTTCCAGCAAACGAAAGTTCATTGTTAATACAATTAAAGTTAGAACAGTTTTGGTGTGTTTTTTTTTTTTGTATTTTTTCCTTTCTCTCTTATGTTTGTCGTGGGTTTTCGCTTATGGCATTCTTATATGGCATTCTCTCGATACATCTGACTCAGTATGTGCGTACGAATTAACAAAAGACCGAGCAAAAAGAGACAGAGAAAAGTCGTTGTCAGCATTAAATATCAAAATATCAAACTCACAAGAATCAAGATGGATGATATAAAGTGGAGAGAGGAAGAAAAAAACCACGCATAATTAATTACTATTTGAAAACAACCAACTGCGTTTTAATCAATCTACTTAATGTAGATGATTTCACCCACAGCGCGTTACTCAGCGATGTTGTTTAATACGTTTTTGTTGGACATAAACAAAACGAAAGAATAAGCAGATGACTAGAAAATGAAATATTATTACAATTTGCGATCGTTATTGTTATTATTATACTTATTATTGTTGTTATTATTTTGGATTCATTTAGTTTGGTTTGGTTTGGTTTAGCTCAGTTTTCATGCTTAAATATAGAAAATGAAATAAATTCATATGTGACAAGGTAAGGCTTATCAAAAAATTAACTCAAGTGACGAGCGTAAATATAAAACCAAATAACAAAAGCCAAGAAAGAAAATTAAAAATATAACACGTTCACCTACTCTAATTATTTAACAAGAAACGGATTATTCATGTAGTTGTTGCTTACCTCTCTCTCTCTCTCTCTCTCTCTCTTTCTCTCCCTCTCTTTCTCTCTATCTCTCTGGAGAGAAAGAAGGTGGTGTTCAAATAAATATCGAACCAAATCGTATTTGTGCAGAATGTTGAAAAAAATGTTTCAAGGCTTCATACAATTAATTCATTTTCAATATTATTTGTTTGGTTAGTTTCATTTGAAATGGAGAGCATTTTTACATCAATATATTCATTCTTTTTTGTATTTTTTTTTTTTGCATTTTTTGTTAGATGGAAAAGCTTGAATGATGCAAGAATATATTCTTTGAACTTTATCAAATCATAAACAGCATGAGCAGAATAAAAGACTCAAAAACTATAACATTTAAACCAGTGATTCATTCGATGTGGATGTAGACGTGGATGCGATTTTATTATTGTTTTTAATTTGAAAGAGAAAAAAAAAAAACTATTTTTTTTTATTTCTTCTCCGTTTATATATTACACTTCACCACACTTCACCTACTCACTTGATTATAATCGGCATCGTCTCAAGTAAATTCTTCTTGACGTTTTAGCATGAAACACCGTTAACGTATACACGCGCTCATTTATCAAATCTACAGAGGATTACGATTATTCAGCTCCTTCGATAAGTCTCTATATACATATAAATATTGCGCAAATGTGTATTGTTATTGCTGTTGTTCTTGTTGTTTTTGTTTTATTTTCTGTTTTGTTCACTTGATCGGCTGTTCGCACTTTTTCTTTTTATTTCCAATTTTATTTTTCGACAAAAAGCATACACAATTTTTGCGTGCAAATTACTCAGCTAAACTGACGATACAGTTTCTTAACATTCAATATTTAATTCATATTGCCTTTCGTGTGTTTCATTATTCACACTAATAAATTAGTTGCTGTGTGATTTAATGTGTGTTTGCTTTGTTTTGTTCTGTTGTATGAAATCGTACAATTGTTGAATGTGTGTTGAATTACTGAATATTTAAATTTCTAGACTTTAAATGAATCAAAACGAAGACAACCAAACAAAATTAACCCACTGAATATATATATATATTTTTTTTCTCTTTTTTCATTTTATTTGCCACACAAATTAGCCAAAATGAAATGGGAAAAAAGCGTTTCAAACTTTTGTTGATTCGAGTTGAGCATGTTTTTAATAAACTTGTTCGTATTTTTTTTTCTGTACTCTATCTTTTTCTATCAGTCTTTCTCCCTTTTTTTGCCATTCACATTTTTTTTTTTAAATGTTCAACGTCAAAACAACAAATAATAATAACAAATAGCAGAACGAACTTTTTTTGTTTTGGTTAAGAAAAAAAAAAAAAAAAAAAAGAATCATAAGCATTTCATGACTGTTACCTTTAATAATTCTATAGTTTTGAATTTCAACGTTTTTCACGTTAAATTTTCAAGCAAAAATCATTCGTGGTAATGAGCACCAGTTAAGCTTTTCATTTACCGTAGAAATAATTTGAAAAAAAAAAAAAAAAAAATTAAAATTTCGTTAAGATGTTTGTTACAATTATTGTATTTGTATGCAAATATTTTTTCATTTTTCCATGTGCTAACTATCAACTAAAAACGAATAGCAATGATAACAATAAAAATGTCAGTTCATAAACTGTTTTGATTGAAATATTTAAATTGACAATTGGCACTATACAATGTAGAATTTGAATAAATTTACAGTATCATTTTGTTTTGTTTTTGAAAGCAACAAACCAATTTCAAAATGATTTATTTACAGCAATTAAATGAATTGATGTCAAATTAATTAAATGCACCAAAAACAAAACAACAAAACCAGCAACAACAACAAAAAAAAAAACTGTAAATGTGATCATTAAAAAATACTCAACACAATAAACAAAATGAATAAATTTCTATGTCGTACACTCTCATAGAATGAGAACAAAATAAAAAAAGAGTAAAATTTAAAAAAAAGAAGAAAGTTTAAAAAAAAAAAAAAAACAACGAATTGTGTATATAATTCTCCGATTGTTACCATTCACACAGTAAACGCAGTGACAGATGACGAATAATAAATTCGTAGCAACTTGTGAATGGATGTGAACACCTCAGATGTTCGAAATGGACTGAATTTTAAATGGACCTTTCATATGGTGTTTAGTGGCTAGAAGATTTCAGCATTCAACAGAGAGAATGAACGAGCGAGCGAGCGAGCGAGCGAGTTAGCAAGAATTAGAGAGAAAAAGAAATAAGAGGAGATGTACGTGTGGCATGATATGGCATGGCAGTGCACGGTGTGGCTCATCTATAGCGTCGTTGTAGCCACCATCGCCGCCACCGTCGACATCATCGTCAACGACGTTCTTGTTGTCGTCGTCGTCGTTGTCGTCGTTGTCGTCGTCGCTGTCGTCGTTGTCGTCGTCGTAGTCATCGTCGTTGCCTTCGTTTTCGTCAACAACATTGTACATTCGGTCTGTGAGCTTGTTCTAGCTACAGCTTTACTTGCATACAGAATAAAAAACGATCATTTTTACTCATAAACGTGTTCAATGTGTAATATCATCTTATAGACATTGCGCTTATGTTTATAGAGTACCCAAATTGAATATAATAAACGAATATACGAAGATGCGACTCACATACAGTTTGTGCAATCGCAAAAATACATATGCACAACGAAAATCGTATACAACATTCGGAATATGTTTTACTCTTTGTAGAGTAATGATTGAATTTTGGATTGATTTTATTCATTCGGTTTAGCTCAATGTTTTGTTAGGCGCATTGAATTCGATGGACAACAATGCGACTCCATCATATCCCCCATACATGTATGTATATGGCAAAATCCAGAGACGTAAAATCGTGAAAATATTTCTATGGGAAATTGTATATATTGAATGAGGGTCGTATGCTGAATACCTCGCCACATAGCGCGTACTGAATTGTTTAAACAAATAAAGGCAAAGTGTGCAAGCAAACAAGTTGAGAAACTCAGGGCTTTTTTGTATATTGGCCGCGTACATTTGGCTTGCATGTGTGCATGCGTGTGTATTTTTGAATTTCTACATAGATATATATATATATATAAAATATACACAGTGATATGTTCGTGCAACAACGTGGATCACATAAAATGGATAGAAAATACCTATCGAAGACGAAAGTTGTTAATGTTAGTGATGGTGATGGTATATTTTCCGTTATATTTGATACGGTGGCATGATACACAATCCAGCTATCGCGACCATATTCACTAAAACGTAACGGCATTTCAGTAGGGGTTTTCAATGCATATTGTTGTTGTTGTTTTTGCTGGTATTTTTTTTTTCTCTCTCTCTCTCTCTCTCTCTCTCTCCATTTCATGTTGTGTATTATGAAAAATGCGCAACAAGCGAGTTGTTGAATCCAACACTTATGGTGAACACAGAACCGGGCGTTAGCGAGCATTGTACACACACAGACTGTGAAAGAAAAGAATGTTAGGGGCGAGTAAACGTTCAAGTTGTTATATGAAACCGAGAAGAACATACTTCAAGCACACGGCCAGACTGCCAAACAGAAGCAGTACGTAATACGATCCGTGCTTTCCGTCGATTGAGCTGGAAAATGTTCAATGGAATGAGCCAATCTTCTTTCAGTAGTATGTGCTTTGCCTTGACGATTGCATATCATCACATCGCATCGCATCGATTTTGCATATCTACATAGTATTCATTCTACATTCAATATTTGCTATTTCATATAACATTCGTTCTTTATTCCTCTCTCTCTTTTTTCTCTCTCTCTCTTTCTTTCTTTCTCTCTCTCTCTCTTCCTCTCGCTCTCTGTGTCTTTTTCTTCTGAGTGGCGCCGACGCAAAACTAATCGCACTGTTCACCATTCTCATTCACCTGTGTTGCGCCTTCGACAAAAATCCAGTAAAAGAAAACTGAAATACATACACACATGATATGTGAATTCGCATTCACCAACAAAAAGCAAAAAAGGAACGAAAGAAAAAAAAAACATATATAATGAAATAATGGGAGAACATAGCTAAGAGGTAATAAATGGGTTTTTTTTGCGTACTAACATTCATAGTCTCATTCTTTTTGTTGAGATGCCGTTAGTTTGCATGGGCGAACAATGGGCGATAATATGGTGGAACCGGATCACCACATAATTATGTATGTTGAAATATGACAATCTTTAAAAACTAGTTGCATGTCCATCGTACGCAATCTAAAATATTGACATGCACCATTTTCATGCAAATAAATATGTCCACGAACTCAACATCCAAGTGTGAAGAGAGAGAAAGAGAGAGAGAGAGAGAGAGAGAGAGAGAGAGAGAAGGAGAGAAATTGAGTGAGAAAGAGGGCAAAAGATGGAAAGCGAAAGCGAAATAGTCGAACATGTCATTTGAAAATAATCTGGAGATTGCAAAGTATTGTTGTGTGCACAAAATATGCATAATTTGTGAATGACATGTGAACAGTTCAGAGGAAAAATGTAATACAGAACAGTTCCGTGAAAGAATGACAAACGAGTCCGAATATTCGTACAATCTATGAAAGAATTCGTACAATTCAGCGCATTTTTCGTATATTCATACTCGTTTATCATTTTTCCACGGAATTTTTCTGTATGATATTTTTCCTCTGAACTACTCATGTAGTGCTTTGGTGATTTACCATACCGACATTCTGATACTTGGCTTTATACACACTCTGCATAAATTAATAAATATTCATTAAAGTCAGTGGAATTTAGATGAACCATTCTCATTATAAATATGCAATTGTATTTGAATCTTTCTGAAATTAGGTAGACACAATTTACTTTATTTCACCATATACAATCATATGCAGAATAAATTCTAATGAAAATGAAAATAACTACTGGAAATGAAGAGAAAATTCGATATTTGCAAAGTTGTTGGATGAAATTCAAATGCGTCGAGGAAAAAAAAAAAATTACAAATATTCAACCATTATCGCTTCGAAATTAATCGCCGTGTATCGTTTGCCGGAAATTATTTTTTAAACAGTTTTCAGAGCAATTTGATTGTGAAATCCAATCAAACGAAGTTTTACTGTAATGGTTCCCATCATATCATAAATTATTAGCCAAGGCTTATCATATATTATTCATTCTTTTATATTTTAGTAGTTTACCTATGCCGCTCAGTTCCACGTTTTTAAGTATTAGTGTATTATCATCTCTTCAATATTGCAGCATCCGGAGCAACGACAAAAATACATCCGCATGCTATGCATATTCATTTACAACTAAACAGTTTTTCTGTTTACTAGATGGACAACAGTTTTACATATGTTCGTTTTGAACATACACACACACAAACAAACACACACACACACACACACACACACACACACACACACACACACACACACACACACACACACACACACACACACACACACACACATTCAAAGAAGTGAAGACAAATGTTTATTGATATGAAAAGAAATTGAAACTAAACAGTTTTCTCGTTGAGTAGATGCACATCAGTATGCACATACACACACATTCACATAAAATTCAAAAAAGTGAAGAATCATATGGAAGGGGTGTTTATCAATGGTTTTTGGAAAGAATTTAACAAGTTTCACGGTGAAAAATCAGATGAAAATGTAGATAGTGCAAAAGTAGATGAACCGCATGATTACAATACTAGTTTCAGCTTGAGTCTCAATGAAAATGAGAAAGTTAGCAACAGTTTTATTTCAAACGAACTTTTTGGGAGCGAAATGAATGCTCTACTATCAATGGCTTTTGAAAAGTATGCGACAAACACAACAAATAAATAAATGAAATAATTTCAAGTTCTTAACGTTGTCTGACGACAAAATATTATCAATAAATATCATTCTTTAACTTTATTTCATATTTGGTATTGTAATAATTTTTTTTGTACTAACTAACATTTTTGAACTTTATCATATTTTTAATAACATACTATATACTATATACCGATAGAAAATCATTTAAAGTTGCATCATATTTGAGAATGAATCTATGATGCACACGATGCTCTTGTTTACAAGTTTTCATACTCTTCTGGCAATTCAATCATTTCAGCTTCTGACAATTGCTTTTCCATTTACGATTGCTGTTCATTGTCGATTTCATTTTCGAAGTGGGTATTCGCAAGCGTTTGCTACGAATTCTAGATTTGGATTGCCAAAAAATTTGCGGGCTAACAATAAAAACGGGGTTACTATTCGATTTGACAGAAATCTCGCAATTCTAAAAAGCGAAAGAAAACAAAAATCATTTCATTTAAAATCAAACCAGATAAGAAAACATATAGAAATTGTCGAAATCATATGACGACGCAATTAAAGTGAGTAATTTATTGTTTATCAATTTCAAACGATTCTTAAAGAAATCCCATTTTCTATAGGAAGCCAATATGTATGTGTAAGCTAACACCATCAATATCATGGATGTTATTGATCTTTGCTCAGTAAATTTATCTGAATCGTGTGACGACGAAGAAGAAAAGCAATCAAAATGTTCTAACAAAGAATTAATCGATACGAAAAATAAATGCAAAAATCATCGCATGGAATTGTACATTTTGATGCTAAAAATCATAATTCAGATGATAATGAAAACTTACTCAATATTGGAGAAAAAAAAAAAAAAACAACGAATTTCGGATGGATCAGTAGAATAATGGGTTCTCCAGTTATTGAAATGTGTCGAAATGTGGTTAGCAGATATTTAGACAACATTTTAAGACTGAAAAATGATGGTCATTTTATGAATTACTCACAGGCAGTGTTTGATTTTTTGATGTTTGGTCCATATCTGAATTTTTGATATCAATTTTATTACCGCATAGTACGATTGATAAGTTTCTCAACATATTAGTCAAGCCTTAATATCAACTCACAATATTTTTAAAGCTAGCACGAGATGTCACATCATACATAATGATGGCGCATTGACCTTGGATGTAGTCCATTTGGTCAACCTCTTGACCGGCTGAAATACAGAATGTGTAAAAAAAAAAAAACGTATGAATTTCAGAAAATGCTAACATTGTTGGATAAAATATATTTTAGATTGGACTGAGACATTGTTTATCAACTCACAATTATCCCAGACGTTAAATCGAATTGAGCCATGATTTGTATAAAAAACAATTGAATAAACTTAGGCATCGGTTGTGGGAACATGGAGTTTTGGAGTTGTGACGTTTGATAAAGGTGGTTTTGCCACTATTACTGTCTCCTACAAGTAAACATTTGAAGCTTGGAATTCCATGTTCATCTATGTTTTGTTTAGGAAATTGTTTGAAGACCATAGTTTTGAGCTCATCCAAATCCTTTCTAATAGTTTTAGCCTCATCATTCACATTTTTCACATCTTTCTTCAAAGAGTCGACAATCTCGCAAAGGAGTTCATGGTTTTATTGTATGGATTTTAAAATAGAATCGAGATTTGAATTGATAGTTCGATCTGAAAACCAATTTCAAAATCATTTAATTCCATTAAAAATTTAGTCACAAAATATATCGTATAAAAAATTGATAAAATTACTATTTTTCACATGAAATTTTACCAAAAAATGCAACCATTTTTTGTTTTTTGTATTCATACAAAATAGGTTAATACAATATGATATTTATAAAAAAAAAAAAAAAATGGGGAAATGAATTGAAATCTGAACAAACAACTAGAATTTAATAATAAAACCTAGTCCATTTTTGACATTTGATTCGTACATTCCATATTTGACAAAAAAAAAAAGAATGGAGAACGCACCCAGCAGATACAAACAATGTATAAATATTGTTTCATCTTCTGCCTCTTCAATTTTTTGCCATTTCGAAATCACAATATAATAACAAAATAAGTAAAGAATCAATGTGGCATTAATTGTATGTTTTAACATGAGAAGAGCTTTAATTTCAAGACATTGACGCCACCTATACGATTTATCAATGTACGCTGACCAACGGAAACGGCAAAAATATACGATTTGTCGTTTGCATTCCGTAACGGTGTATGTGCATATTCAGTGTATATATGATAGAGATCGCCTGCAATGTAACGTCGCATGACTTATGCTATAGTATATTAATCAATCGTTGATGTACTTGCCCACGGCATCAAAGTTCAGTAAACTTTCACAATTTTATTATTCATTCAAGTTTTGATATTCATTTAAATTCACATCATACTCGTGGAGATGGCGTAAGAAACGTGAATCTCTTTGCTGAAGCGACTTCGTAACAAATATAATTTTTAACACAAACTGGAATGGTTCATATCGTCACTCTGAAAATCATTTTAATCAAAGTGCATGTATGCATAAATGGAATTGATAGATGGTTGTGATTCGAACTGAACATTTGACATAATGTAATCAATATTTTGAATTTTGAATTCAAACTAACTTAATTATTTAAATAAGAAAAAAAAGGAATATTCCTTAAATGAAATTTGCTTTTAACTTAATTATCAAACAATGGGAAAATTACGTTTGGCCTACAAAATGAATTTCATTTACATAAAGTATATTTTAGACAGAGTATTTCTCATGGTGTATTTGTGTATTTTGTGTGTATAGAATATCATATTGTGTTAACCTATTTCGTATGAATACAAAAAAGAAAAAAAAAAAAAAAATGCTTGCATCTTTTGGTAAAAATTCATGTAAGAAATTGTAAGCAATGAAAAATAAATTGCCAAACATTTATTCATAACATACTCTCAACATCGAAAATAGATATGCATTCAACAATGAAGAAAGAGAAAAGCTTTAGAAATATTATTATGATCGGAATTAAAATGATATTTCTGTTATTGATAGATTAGTGATATTACATGGTCGAACAATTTAAAATTAATTTAAGTTTTCATGTTTTCATTAAAAATTCTATTGGAAAACATGTGAAACTTTCTGTGAGAAACAGATTTTGTTTGATTTGATGTTAATTCTGTTTTGGAAAGGTGTCAATTACCGACATCTAGTGAAAATTTTTCCAGAATATTCAAATTCCCTGGACAAATGATTAATCTAGTAATGGAGAATTTCATATGCAATAAGACAGAGTTACTTGTTAACATATATTTGTAATTATAAAAAAGAAAAAAAGAAAATAAAAGATATGTTTATATGATTTAAAAAGACAAAAATCGAATACGAAATAAGCAATAACAATTAAAATTGAAATTATTGTGCTATCATTTTTATTACCCATGCAATAGACTTTTTGACAGTTGTCACTGTACAGTTTACATACATACAGACATGCACACATATACAATATAACAAGACATTCAAAATATCAACTACATGATAAAAAGATTTTTGTAATGACAATCGGACTATAAAGAAAACAACGAAAAAAAAGAAATCATAGAAAGAAAAACAAGCGAATAAATATCAAGAAAAAATATCGAAAAAAAAGTATTATAAGTTCATTTGTCAGAAAATAGTGGTTTGAATGTTTGTGTTATTGCTTTAATTGTCGGATAGTGTTTTTTTTGTTTTTTTTTTTTGTTTCATAGCGAAATGTAATCGTAATCATCATTGACTATTGGTATTCTCATACAATTCTCTTTCACCAGTTTCAATTGATTTGATTTGTGGATTACAAAATCGTAATTTGCAAGTGACAAGTGATTCAAAAGAAAACAGTAACAATTTAATGAAGATAATCAATAAAAACCATGGATCGTATTTATAGAACCGAAATATTGATGAAGTAAAGAAGAAAAAAACACAAAATATGTGCTAATTGATTGTGCAATTTTGAGATATTGTTATGGAATAATCATTTTTTCTTCTTCTTCTTCTTCTTCTTCTTCTTCTTCTTCTTCTTCTTCTTCTCTATCGTTTGGTTTGTGTTTTAGACAGTGACATTTATTAAATATATTGGCCAAAATAACATCTATTTTGTGTGATAATTTTGTGCCAGCTTATTAACAATGAAATTATTTTAAAATGTTGTGTAAATTTTTTCCTGCGTAATTAATGACTGTTTGATAATGATTTTATTGTCATTTGCATTTGGCTTTAAACCAAGATAAAAAAAAAAAAAAGAAAAAAAAAAGAAAAAAAAAGAAGAAGAAAAAAGAACGTTTGATACTTGAACAAGCATATCAGCATCTAAATTATTAAACACAATGCAGAAGTCGATTAATGGAAAAATAAACACAGAAATTGAAGAGTGTGTCCGGAATAATGTAACGTGGCAACAATTGCCAATACATTTACAACAGGTAAACAATATTCAGTCTTTCATCTCAAATAATATAGAGACGTGTGAAAAAAAAAACTCAGCCCACCACTTCACTATGCCAAATAGATAAATACCAAATTTTGTGTATTTTTCGCACAATATTTACAAAAAAAAAAAAAAAAAAGAAATGCTTGCATTCTCTGTCTCTTTCCCTCCAAAAACCATACATCGTCATATATTTGCTGTAAAGTTTTAGTTTGCTTTCCAT
Source organism: Resseliella maxima (assembly GCA_029041755.1). NCBI lineage: Eukaryota > Metazoa > Arthropoda > Insecta > Diptera > Cecidomyiidae > Resseliella > Resseliella maxima. The sequence continues at coordinate 255,799 of JAQOWM010000438.1, forward strand.
TCATTTTCATTGTTTTGAATACTATTGACGCGAGACAAACGTCAACAGATTGTAAATGTGCTCAAGTGCAGTTAATCATTGTTTTTGTTCTTTTCTTTCTTCCTTCATCGCATGACGAATAAAAATCGACGTAGATTTTTAAAGGATTTTATAACGTCAGATAATTATCGCATAAATACATTCTATTTTATCTGTTTCGTGTGCATTTGTAAATGTATTAGCGATTAAACAATAATCATCATCAATCGATGCTGATAAAGTTCACGTTTGTTTTATGAAAACTGCGTTTTGTTATTTGATTTTTCCTTTGAAATTGATTTTAAATATGGTGAATTGAAATTTCATAATGCACAAGAATTCTACAATTTATGCAAAATTTTTGCCTCTCACATTTTAATACGGATTCTGATCTGAATACAACAAGTAGATTACCGTCAATTTGGTAATTTTAATGAAAAACTTTTTTATTTTTTTATTTTTTTTTTTTTTTTTCATTTTTATTAAATGACTTTTATTGATTCGAATTAATTCATCATCAATGATTTATTATTGAAATTGTGCAACTGTCACAAACGTTTATATTGAATTTTTGTTTTTAATCATATATCAAATCGAATAAAATCACACATGAAGAATCAGAGACTATAATTGAAGTCGCATTAGCAAAGAAATGTATTGCCTATTATGCCATCTTTACGAAAACGGTATGAATTTGAATGAAAATCGAACAAAATTTTAAAAGTTTGACTTTGCCGTAGGCAAATGTATTAACGATCGATTGATGTAATACGGCATAAGTTGTGCGACGTTGCACGCGATCTCTATCATTTTGCACATACACTGTTACGGAATGCAAACGACAAATCGTATCTTTTTGCCGTTTCCATTGGTATATGATCAATATAAATTGATGAATCGTATAGGTGGCGTCAATGTTTTGAAATCAAAGCTTTTCACATGTAAAAACATACAACGAATGCCACATTGTTATAATGCACCCTATTCAACAACTTGACATTTTGAAAATCGTGACGCATACACGTGAATTATCTAAATTTAAATTTATATTTATTTGTTTGCTTAAGCTGTATGAATATCACTGGTGAGTTTATATATGTAACAAGAGCGTCTATCCTGCTGCCGTTGTCAAAAAGTCAAACTTTGGAATTGAGCTTAATGCAAAGAATGCATAAAATCTGAAATGCGTATATGTGATTCCATTCATTTTTTTTTTTTTCTTCTCTTGAATTTAATTAATGAATGCTCATTTGAATTGATGCCATCCATGATCATTTGCCCCAGAAGAACAATAAACTTTGTAATTTTTTCTCTTTATTAAGTTAGGCTATTAAGTCTTTATCCGATTAGTTAATATAAATTGCTTTTGGATTCAACAAATCCAATTTGTTGGTACATATGAAAATGCGTATCATCCATGTATGTATGTATGTTATATAATATCAAATTAGTGCAGTGATGAGCATGAAAACTAAGACAAATCTCAAGACTTATTCAATAATCTTAAAATAAGAGTTTAAAAACATAAATCACTTGACATGGCTGATGATACAATTGAAAAATTTGCCTTAACTATTTGCATTTAAATGGAAAACACATTAGAAACACAAAATAGTTTCTGAATCGGCTATTAAAATGTACTTTAATGTGTCCAAATTAAACTTTAATTTTTATTTTAAAATTAACATTTCAATGGATATTTTGTACAGTCAACATTCAGAAAACAACAAATTCATTTTTCGATTTTAATAAATCAAAGAAATTGTGTTGTGCATTAAAAGCTTAATTAATCGATATCTGTTTTTTTTTTTTTTTTTTTTGTATTCCATTAGGTCCTAAAAAATTCACCGAAAGATTACAATAGATTATTATTTAATTATAGTTTAAAGAATCAGTTGCGTTATAAAGGAAATTTAGGTAAGTTCAAAAATTTATGTAATTTTCCGTTTTATTCTGTGATTTTTAAAATTTTTCTTGTTTTGAAATGTTTACTGTTGCCGTTTTTGTTTGCGCACAATATCCATTTTTCCAAACAAAAATTTGGTACAAGTGTCATGTAACAAGGTTGTTAAATAAATACAAACACAACTTTTACATATACTTGCCTAATTTTTTTGAAACTGACAACACATGTCTGTATTTGATTGGCATTTATTACATTCTCATGTGAAATATGATAAGATAATAAATATTAATCGCATAAGACAATTATTAAAACGTTAGAATAATGTCCAGTAGGGAAATAACAACACATATTCCAACCAAAATGTTTTTGAAATTTTGCTAGAAAAAAAAAATATACCTAACCAAATGATCTAAATATAAAAAATATTCTCCATTCTTCCCACTAATTTGAATCTTATTTATTTTTGTATGTTTTTCTTCTTTTCCATTTCCTTTACTTCTTTTTGTTTTTTTTTTTTCAAATGGATTTTCATCCTTAACAATTTATTTTGCTGATTGATTGTAAATCATCTGTCTAACCAAATTGTTGAATTGCTTATGAAAATGATAAACAGTGCGGCATGTATTTCGAAATGAACAACGATACTATGAGCTGCTGGTGGACAAAAGTGTGACTTGTTTATGCCTATTTCCATATCACTTGGCTGATATAATAACAAAAGGATTGCGTGTTACGCCATTTAATTACTACATTGATGTGATCAGTTATTTACTTAAAAATGATAAAAGCTACGATACGCTGCCAAATTTTACAGCCGCTGATTGTACGTAAATTGTTTGTTTTGATTTGTTTTGTTTTGTTTTATTTTTTAAATAACATTGTAGATAATTTAATTTTTTTTTTTTCATCATATTTCCTAAAACTATATATAAATCAGAATAAAAGTAAAGGTTATGCCATTCTTCTTTGAACATATTTTAGGCCTTCGAGTGCTTGGCATCGGTCGCAATGAATACTTGGCACTTATCAGCGAATTGAAAACAAACTCGACAAAATTATTTCGAAAACCGAATCCGCTAAATTTCCTACCAAAATTTCCAATTCGAGTTAATATAGAACCATGGTGGAAAGTGGAAATTGGCTACGTTTTGGAAAGTGATGTCAAGGTGAAACATTTTTTTTTTCTCTTTTTTTTTTTTTTTTTAATTTAATGAATCGTTTTCTTTTTTCATAAAATTATTGTTTTCTTTTTTTTCAGTATATAAATGCAATGGAAATAAGTGTAATAGATGATTTAATTGATTTTGGATCGTTAACTGCTGGTAAATTGGATCATGAGGTGATTCAAAGTTTATATCGAAAAGGTTTAATCTATTTAGATGTACCAATTAGCGGTGAAGATCAAATTTGTATACCACCATTACGAAATTTTGTAATGAATCGTGTGAGTGGTGATTATTTTGAAAATTTATTGTATCAAATTTTTGTAAGTGCCGATGAGCATACAACAATTTCTGAATTAGCACAAATGCTTCAAATTAATTTGGATGTTGTTAAAACGGCTGTTTCATTATTTTGCCGTTTGGGTTTTGCAAAAAAGAAAACCAATACCGAGGTACAAAATCAACATCCAAGTTGGAATGATCGAATATTTGATAATAATCGAATTGAAGTAACACCATTAAATTTTCATGCATTGCTTGTAAATGAAACAAATACCGGTCTAGTCAATAGCAATGGAGAAGCGATTGCAGGCAGTGAAACAATTACTGGTATTATATCATTGAATTCATCACCAAATCGACCGTCAACAAGTCAATGCAATACAATCACATCAAATACAATAAATGATTCAACATCAAGTCCAACATCAATGAAACAAACATCACAATCCGAAGGTGTTAGTAATTCAAATGAATCTGATGGAAATATTAGTGATTTTTCAATTATTAGTCAAATGAATGATTCAAATTGTAAATCAACGATACAAAATATATGTGAACTTAATGAGCACATAGAAAAAATTCCAATTCTGGCATCACCAACATCACCAAATGTTGTTCGATCAAGGGGTAGCGGAAAACGTGTACTATTCTTATTTGATGCTACGCTCACTGCATTTCTAATGATGGGTAACTACATTTTTCTTAAGCTATTTAATAGAATTTCCACATTATTGCTTTAGTTCTATTAATTTTGAATTACTCGTCATTTTAATTATTTGTTGTTTCTCTCTCTCTCTCTCTCTCTCTCTCTCTCTCTCTCTCTCTCTTTCTAGGAAATTTATCACCGGTAAATTCAATTATTTTACTTTGTCGTAATAGCTGATTCAAGCTTATTTAAAAAAAGAAAAATAATAATAAAAATAAATGTTTGTACGTGTATAGGGTTTAAAAAATCATGCGGTAACCATGTTTGAAGTAGGAAAGCTATGTGATGAAAGTCTTGATTCATTTTTGGGTGAATTGGAAAAAGTTTCACTACTTGATGCTGAAGGTGAAGGCGAGGTATCGCGTTATTTTGCTCATGCTGTAAGTCGATCATTTCGATAACATGTTGTATTAATAGTCATGAATTTTAATAAAATATAAATGTTATTACGTGTTTTAGGTGATTTTACGTTCAACAATAATTGCATTGCGAAATGTTTTAGAAGCTGGAATCGATTTATTACGATTGGAATGTTTAGAAAGTTTGGATCACAAAACAAGAGATAGACTTCTTGATAAGAAATACAAGTTAGTATTGAAATGAAACATATATGCAATTCAATATGTTTATTATTTTAATTGTTAATCATTTCAACAGATTTATTATATCAGCAGCACCGCTGACTAGTATGATAACACATTTATTTAGCATTCCATTTTTTGGTCAATTTTTTAAAAGTTCCGATAATTCACATATTTGGTCAAAATTATTTTATTATCATATGTCTGGATATGGGCCACCAAGTTTACTACTTACAAAAGGTGTGTTTTCAATTTTCATTGGCATATTTTTTTATTCACAATATTTCTTCTTTTTTTTTTTTTTTTTTTTTTATTTGTTCATTGATATTTCAGGCACTGTACTGAAATCATTGCCGAAATTCTTTTTGGGCTATGGAAAACTGCTAGTCACTATAGTTCATACTGATTCTTATGTGATCAATTCGGAAAATTTCAAAAATCTGAACGAACAACTTAAAAATGGATGTGTTTTAGTTCAAGGTTATGGTATTCGAAATTCAGCCACAGTACATTATGAAGCATTCCCCTTCAGTTATTCAGGTAGGTTTCTTGTTTTTTTTTTGTTTTTTTTTTATAGATTATTATTTTATAAATTATTTATGTTCAAAATGATTCAATGACATATTTGTATGAAAGAGCATTTTTAAATTAATTCGAATTTAATATTTTTTTTTTCTTTTCAGATCCAACAAAGCAAAAATGGGTTAAACATAAAGGCATTCAGAAGCTAGAAGAAGTGCTTAATTTAAAAGAAACATGCGGCTATGTAACATTTATAAATACCGGTGTGCCCGATATTGGATGTGAACAATATGATGAAAATGTACATTTAATTCAACCAAAACGTATGAATGCAACAGAACGACGACGTATCGCTCAAGTACCAACAATTTTACAGCCAATAACTTCAGATAGCTATGTAAATGTTACATATAGTAGATAACATATATGATAAATTCAACAAATATAATTAAATGAAATTACTATTTTTATCATTATTATGATTATTTTTTAGCCAAATGAAGAGGTTAAAAATCCGGCTGATCTTTCCTCACAGGAAATGAAAAGCTTTAATCTAGCCAAGAACTTACCAAATCTATCATTAAAATCTCCTGATGAGAATCATTTTGCCATTACGCCACAAAATTTATCACCAGCCAATGTATATCGAAGTGATGATTGCAACGAATTACTTGCAAAGGAATTAGAACAACTCAATGATATTGGAAAATATGATCGATCACCAGATAGTGAACGCGGAAATTTAGTATCACAATCATCTATTGAAATTGAAATATGCGATACTGACATAAAAGATGAATTGAATATCATCCAAGAGGAACCAGAATCTATTGGAGAGGTAATTGTTATTTCTTTTTTTTTTTTTTTTTCAAATTATTTAATTTTGGCAAAAATTTATTGTAACTGTTTTTAAAGGAATGGACAATATTGGATGTTCATTTTGGTGTACCATTATTTGATATCGATTGTAATACAAGAATTTGTGAAAATTTGGTGAAAAATTTATGCGATGATCGAATGTAAGTATTGATCAAAATACAAATCAACCAAACGAAATTTTAATATATATACACATTTTGGAAATTAGATTGGACAAATTGCCAAGTATTAATGCTGAAATGAATAGAAAATTCTTAAAATTCGTGTCACAATGTTTGGTAAGTATACTTTTTGTTTCCCATTCGATGTTTAGTAGTTTTATATTTTGTATGAAATTTAATTGCTAATTGTTTTTTTTTTTTTTCTTTTCTTTTCTTCTCTAAATTTTCACAGCATTTTGAGGATGAGAATATGGAACAAGTAAAATTTGGAAAATTGATACCACCACCTCGCTATAATATGTGTTTTGAAAATGGCAAAATTTGTTATTGGAATAAATAATGATTTCAATGATTATAAAATATCCTATAAGAGACAATGATAATGACATCGATCTTCAAACGTTTCAATAATAAAACCAAAGACAAAAATGAAAAAAAAAAGAAAAAAAAAATTATGTAAAGCTTTAGAATAACATGAATTCTATTTTTAAAGTAGAAAACATGAAAATATTTCCTATTTAAAGAAAACAAATTAAAATTTCATCAATCAATCTATTACTTTCATTGTTGTTGTTTTTCTTCACACATTTTTTTTCATCATCTTGGCTTTGATATTCGCAATTTTTCGTACCTGTCAAGGACACTCCATAGGCATGTTGGTCTATTAATGTTTATGGTTAAAAATCGTCGAAAATTATCTTTCAGTTGTGAAAAAACTTTTTGTTTTTTTGTTCTTTTTCGTTAAATTGTTTTCTTCCAAATAGTTGTTCAAATATGTCCACAAATTTTCATAATTTTTAAAAAATTCTCTGTAAGTATAAATGAATTCATTTCAGTTTCTCACTCATATAAAATTCAATCGGCAAAATTATAATTTAATGGCGCAAATGAACGAATTACCGAATCTCTTTTGCCATCAAACTTTTGAATTATGAAAAAAAAAAAAATTGAATGAACGAAAAAATCACTGATGATATGAACGCTGCTATGGCCAATATGGAAGCCAAGAAAAAAGCATTAGATAACATCAAAGCCAAGTATAATGCTGAAATAAAACGAAAATTCGAGAAATGCAAACAAATTTATGTACTTGATCCGGGGCCACATCGAACATTTGCTGGTGTTAGAAATCGGCCTGAGCAAAATCGTAGCATCACAATATCGAATATGTTAGTCTATTGTAAGTAAAGTACACATAATAGATAGCATAGTAGTGATGATTTTTTTTTTTATCAATGTTCAATTTTATTTGTTTTTTTTTCCCCTTTTTTCCTTTCTAAATACACACAGACTGTGTAACACAATTTATCATGATGGTGTATGCAGAATTTACAGAAAATTACAAATTACAAAATAAAAGAAAAAAAATGGAACGTTTGACACAAATCAAAGGTGAAATTCAACAACAACGTCGAAATCATCGTAGTCAACGTAATTAAATGAATCATCGTAAAAGACAGCAGCAGCAGAAGCACCAACGACAATAAACATTCATATAAATTTTAATATTTAATTTAGATTAATTCGAATCAAGCGCTATAGTTTTAGTGCGTGGTCTTCTATTTTTATATCGTAAGCGCGGTTCAAAAACATTTTGTTATAACGCAATTTATGCTAATGGTCAATTAAGTGCCCATTTCCCATTTTTAAAATACTTTTCCAAATATGATGCTTTGATACAAAAACTAAACATTAAAATGGAAAATGGTTTGAAATTAAATTAAAAAGATTTTTGCCGTAATTACATTTATTTGTCCAGAAACCGTCCTTATGAAATTTACCAACTTTCAAGCATTCTCATTTTATCTGTTTGAAATAGTTTTGTATTCATTACTTGCTACGCCTAAGTGAATCAGATGACATAAAATGAAGCAATAATATTTCTTACTCCCACAGCAAAAAAAAAAAAGCAATATTCACAACCCCGCCGCCTTGTAGGCGGAAGAGAAGGCAAAAAAAAAAAAAAAAAAAAACTAAATGAAGAAGATATTGACGAAGTAATTATTTGATAATGATACTCAAAAAAAAACAAAACAAAAAAAACAAAGACAGACAGAATTTGGATTAAAAATGAAAAACAAAGAAAAAACGGTAATTTATTTATATTTTCTTTATGAGCTATAAATTAATTCTAGAAATTTGTATGTTCGTAAAGTATTAAAAATCTTTGCAAAATTTGCTCTTTATTACTTTCAATGAAACACACATTTACGTAAACTGAAGAATAAAAAGAATAAACGAAACGAAAAAATAAATTCATAATTTGACGCTGGCTTATTATTTTGTTTTAATTTTTTTTTTTTTTTTTTCTGCAAATCAATTTTCGTTCCTCTCACTTGCTCACACAGATACTCACACAGATACTCACACTTTCTTTCTCACCATTTTTTTTTTCTCTTGCTCTCGCTATTGTTCTTTCCTTCTACAATTTTTGACCACTCTTTATCCTAAAATTAATTTAGTCGTTCTCTTTAAAGTATTTAGATTCTCTTAGGTTCTTAGTCTTATCAAGTGTTTTTTTTTTTTCCTTTAATTAATTAATCATTATCATTAGATAGCTGAAATTATTACTGTGTTTGTGTGTTACCGAATTTTGTACATTCGCAAAATGTTCATAGAATGCACAAAATCATTACGGGAAAATACAAGTGTGTATGGATGTGTTTAAATGTGTTTGTTGTTTAATATTTTCTAGAGGGTATATTTTTAATCAACATACAAATCGGTTTTCTATTTCGCGTCTCAATGAATACAATGAATCAATGCATTTTCAATAACACATGTCCCAGTGCTGTTGCTGATTTTTTTCATTTTTTACTTTCTTTTTATTTTTGCTTTCATTCTTGCCCTGCGAGATTTTCTCTCTCTCTCTCTCTCTCTCTCTCTCTCTCTCTCTCTCTCTCTTTCTCTCTTTCTCTCTCTCTCTTTTCTCTTTCTCCTCGTTCACTGTTTATTTTATCTTGTTAATGAAAGTGATTCGATTTAATGGCGCCACTCATTTAGCTATAAATGTGCGAATAAAAATGATTGTATTTATTTTGTGTATGTGTTCATGTACTCTTCATTGTAATGTGAAAGTATTTTCTATTAAAAAAAAAAAAAAAAAAAAATTAATTAAATTTTCATTGCCTATTAGTTGCTTTGTTGTTGTTGTTGATGTTATTTTCCTTTATGATTTTTTTTTATCATCTTGTTTTGATATTCGAAAAAATGTACAATGCTCTCATAATTTTCTTTAAGATTAGATAGACTTATGCAAATTTTGTATGTTTCATGTTTTCTATCCCCATCTGTTTTATATAAAGATTATATTTAAACTTCATGTTTCATTTTTCTTTTATTTGTTTTTGTTTGTTTCGCTCACTGCGATTTATCTTTAACATCTACAGTTAAATGTCAAAAAGAATTAATTCCTTATATATATATATATATATTTATTTATATATATGTGTGTGTGTGAGTGTATTATTATTTATAGAAAATTAAAATGATTGTGTCCTGAAAGGATCCCCTTGTTTAATTTTCATTTCCTACAATTTTCACTCAATATTTCTTTTACATTAATTCATTTTATTTTTAGCTTTTTTGTTGTTGTTTGAATTTAATTGATAAACTTTCATATCGAATTCGACCCATTTGCAATTGATTTTTTCAATTCGAATAAAATAAAAAAAATCATTTTCATTTCCAAATTTCATTGGATACAATTGTTGTGTGTATGTGTGTGTATGTGTGTTCATTTTATGGTGTTTGCTTTACATTAGATTTGATTCATTTCATTTAAAAATTGTTTTATTATCAAGTGAATTTGATTTTTTCCTCAATTATATCTATACAACAATGGTATATAATGTCCCTCTTGTATTATTTCATTTATTTTATTATTATTATTATTATTATTATTATTATTATTATTTTTGTTGTTGTTTCATTCTCTATTATTTAGCGTCAAATGAATGTGCAAAAATGAATAAATTTTTGTCAAAAATTTTCGCTAAATTGATGATATTCAATTATTTATCCAACTTCCCTGAACCACACGCTTTTTATTGACGCGCTATTGGTGATTTTAACGCTGTATTTTACCCACTGTTGTTTTGGCTCGTTTTATTGGACTTGGAACATTTGCTTTATCGATACCACGTTTGACGGCTGTATTTACTGCCGTTGCTGAAGTTTTTCCACTTTGTGGATCTGAAAATTTCAATAAATTTTTCACATTAAAAATGTTTGTTTAATGAAAGAAATTTTTTTTTTTTTTTTTTTTTTTGTTCACATTATGCTTTACCTTGTAACCACCTAACTTGTGTAGCCGGTCCATATCCTTTATCATTTCGAGCTGCAATGCGGAAAATGATAGCTGGTTTTGATGTATAATCAACATGTGATGTGGCCAACGATGTATTTGGTACTGTACACTGATTATTTGGTCCACAGTATACACGAACAAATGCTAATTGTGTTGGTGGTGATTTTTCTTTATTTGGCGATTTTACTGCCAAATATACGGAATATTCAAAGATTTCGCCTTGAATTGATGGTGGTGGTTCCCATGATAAGTGTGCACCTTCTGGTGATTTGGATATTTTTATCGCTGATGGTGCACCCGGAAAGCCAGGAAGACATGTTTTAAATGAAGAGCACTGTAACAAACACACACACACACAAATTGAAAAAAAAAAAAAAAAAAAAAAAAATGAAAAACACAGTTAATTATTCATCTAAACTCGATCCCTAGTCTTATTAAAAAAAAATTTAATTCATTTTAATCAAAACTTACATCACCAAAATCACCGATACCACAACCATTGAGAGCAGCCAAACGGAATCGATATGGTGTACCTGGTTCAAGTGGAATTCGCTTGAAAGCTGACAGATCTGGTATATTTTCGGATGTTAATGTTCCATTTAGCATTGAACCATTCCATTGATCGTGATCTATGTAACCAGTAATTGTTTGTGTTAAGTCTTTAAATATACCAACTGTATGCCATTTATTTCCATTGTCAACATTCGATTTCTGTATTTGCATATGGAAGAAAAAAAACATTTACATCAACAATTTCGTTGACAGACAATTGTATTGTTATTTATAATGGACTTACATCATCGCTAACTGAATCGTTGCCTATTGAATTCAGTCGATTTTTATTGGTGCCCATTTTATTTATTCGATCATTTCCTGTAAAAGCATTTTCTATTAATCAATTATTTTAAATTGAAATGCAACAAAATTAATTGAAAATTTGTTTTTTTCTTATGAAATTTTTTCAATTTTTTTTTTTCTCTTCTTTTTTTATTCTTTACCTGAAGCTTGTAATGCTGCTGAGGCGAGTGCATCTAAATCTCCGGTATTTGAATTTGAATATGTAACAGCGCCAGCTGTTGATTTTTGTACAGTTTTGATTGCAATGTTTCCAGTGTTAATGGCTGGTTCACTGCTAAATAGAATTTTTACGTTTTCCTGCACGCTTTGGCCTGATACTGATGTTGGCGATGCTAATGTTGTCATTGTGAGCGTTGTTGTAACAGAACTCTCTGGTTTAACATCATTATTTCTTAATAAATCACCACTTTTAATAGTTGTTAAAATATTTGCGGCTTCAGTTTCTGATGGAGTTGGTTCAGCATGCCGATTTCCACTTTCTATTTGTGGTTTTTGTTCAGCTTCATTATTTATATACTCTTCGCCTGTGTTGACATCACCGGTACTTGTATTCAAATAATCGGCATCTGAATGTGCAAACATATTTTCCATAATTGATTTTTTTTTTCTTTTTTTTTCTGTCGTTTTTCACAAACTTAATTTTTTTTTTTTCGATTGCTTTTGTATTGAGAAAACAAAATAGATTACTTACCGCTTGTCGTGACCGCATCTTGTTTCTGTTCATCGGAAGTTGTTTGACTGTCGTCATCTGTGCTTTGCTGTAAAATATTTCCGTCGGCATCTGTGACTGAGGTATCAACGTGTGCATCACCCATTTCATTATCATCATCATTTTGTGAATTATCTGGATCTTGTTCCGTTGTGCTTTCAGGTTGTTCAATTGGATCGGCACCATATGGAGAACCACCAAATAATCCCATTTTAACATATTTTGGTATACATTTTTTAAATGTACGATTTTCCAGGGAATTTTGATAAGATTTTTGCACACCAGACCCACTAAGTTTAGCCAATTTTCGATTTTCTTGCTTTTTATGTAAATTTTTATCCGTTTTTCGATCAATTTCACATTCTGAACTGGTCTTAATTTCCACATCCGATGCTATTGTTCGGTTTATATCATTATCATTATCGTTCACGTTCACATTCACATTATCATTCACATCATCATTATCGCTATCCATATCAAAGGCACCATCCAATTGATCAAGCACTTCTAAATGACTTCCTTCGATCAAATTATTATCACTTTGATCATTTCCAGTGTCAGTAATTTGTGCGACTGACATTGGAATTGCTTTTTGTGTTGTGATGACATTTGCTACACGTTTTGATGGCATCATAACAATTTTATGACCACCAGCTTGAAGATCAGCTGCATTTATTGTTTTTTGAATACCACCACTGGCTGATGATACAATTGTAACAGTTTTTTGATTACCAGGTGCCAATTGAACGGTAACCGCTTTACCGCCAATTGTTAAACCTTTTTGTGGCATCGATATTATTTGCGGTGAACCAGTTTTATTTCCTTGTAAATTACTAACGGGCAATGTAAATGTGATTGGCTTTCCTTGTTGTCCAACGCCCCGAATCATTTTTACTGTGCCTGGTGCTGTTTGCACCGAATTCGTACCACTTGCAATTGCCGATGTTATTGTATTCACTTGTGGTGATGACACCAATGACACAAAATTATTTGTCGATGATGTGACTATTGAACCAGTTTGTACGGTTCGTATACCGCCAGCCGTTGTTACGAAAATAATTTGCTGATTTGTTCGAATTGGTTGTCCCTGTTTGTTTGTGATGACAAATGCGGGTTTTCCAGCAGCTGACCCGACTTTTCCAACTAAAAAGGAATATTTAGTATTTTTGTATTGGTGTTTTGCATGATTTTCTAGTTTTTTTTTTTCAGATTTGATTATCATTTTAATTTTAATTTTAATTTTTTACCAAAAAAAAAAAAAAACTTATTTCCGATAAAACGTATGATATGCAAAAAAATTTTATATAAAGCAAAATATACCTTGAACTTGATTGGTGGCAGCACCAGTTTTAACGATTTGGGCACCACTCACGATCTGAATTTTATTGCCACTAACAGCTGTTGGTGAAACCAATTTAACAACATTTGTACCGATCAATGCCGTTTTTGCACCTTGATTTGCCCCGCCAGCAGTTACAATTTGAGCGCCACTCATAATTTGTTGTTGAATATTTGCCGTATTAATGGTTGATGTGCCTGCCTTTTGCATAACGTTGACTTTTGGTAGAGATTGTACTGCCATACCTTGACTAGTTTTAACTAATTGCAGTACATTCTGTCCCGACAAACTGATTGGCTTCTGTAGTAAAATTTGCTTGCCAATTGTTGTTGTTGATCCCGTGCCTCCAGTTAAAACTGTACCTTTGGAATATTCACATTTTTGTTTATTTTTTTTTTTTTATTTGCTTAATGTTCAATTGATTCGAATCAATTGAATGAGATTCTGAGTTTTGTTTTGTTTTGATTTTTTTTTTTTCGGTTTTAATTCAATTTTACAAATAAAAAACCAAACTTACCAGCAGAGACAATTGGAGAAGCGGTTGAATTAAGAACAGTTGGTTGTTGTCGCAAAATGGTTGTGCTAATTGGTGAACCAACTTGTGCAGTGGTCGGTTGAGATGATGCAATACGAACTGTTTGGCCACTTGATAAAACGCGAACATTTGATGTTGGTGCATTAACAATACGAACGCCTTGTTGTTGCTGAATTTGTGTTGGCTGTTGAACCGAAACACTTGAAACGATATTTTTAAATTGCTGTGTTTTCGGTTGAGCGATCGTTGATGATACTAATGTTGGTATTGGTGCTGATGTTGTAATAATAATTTGTCCTTGTTGATTATTCATTGGTGATGCAACCGAATTTGGTGATAAAATTGATTGCGCAGCACTAACATTATATGAAATAGGCGTTGGTGTAACATGTGCGGCACGAATTGGAGTCTTTGGCGATGAAAGAACTGGTCCTGAAAGAGATGCAAAAACAGGAGAATTTTTTTTTTTTCTTTAACAAACATTTAATTTTCATCGACAGAAATGGTTGTATTGTAAAATTAAAGAAAAGATCAGCGTACCATCATTAGGGCTAGCTGTAATTGATGCAACTGGTTGATGTTGTTTCTTTGTAACAGTAACGGGAATAGGGTGTGGTTGTGGTGGCTGTTCAATTTTCTGTACTTCAAGTAAATAGGCTTGAGCTGTTGGAGTTGCACTCCAGCATACTTCAAGTGTCGTTGTCGATGCACGAACCAAAGAGACGCGAGAAGCCTGTGGTGGCACTTCAACTTCCAAATACCATAAATCTTTACAACAAACCTAAGCATAAATATAATAAAATTGAATTAAATTAAGATAAATGATCAAAATGTGAAACAAGCATAGAAATTATTGATTTTTTTTTTTTTTTTTTTTTTTTGATTTTTTTCTCACAAATGGACCTTGAAAATTGTTATTAATCTAAAAATAAGAAAATCGAAAAGCTGTTCTTAGCCAAACTAGTTGTCTATGTGTGAATTGTTGAATAACACTATTTCCGTTTGTAATATCCTTCACTTAAGTTCAAGTCAAAGATAATTTTTTTGTTCTTTGCAAAATGCAAATTTTATGGAACGAGTGCAATTCAACAAATTTCACACAATGAAAACTTGTTTCGACAAAAAAAACAGAGCTCACCCTAACCTGGTTGTTCCAGGCTTTACGATAACCATCACGGCCTGACCAAACATATAAACGTGTATGAATTCCGACCGCACAATGACCAGCTCGAGCACGCGGTGAATCATCATCATTTGATTCCATTATAAGCTCTTGCCATCGCATATTTTCTATAAACCAATTGAAAAATGTTAAAAATTGTTTTGTAATTCTTTTTTTTGACTTTTGATCCATTTTTTTTTTTCTGATGTGTAAAGAAAAAAAAAAATGAATTTACCTAAATCCAAACAAGCCAATGTGTTTGTACATTTCCATTCTTTTTCATGTTGAGCTAATTTCACTTCATCGACAACTAATGGCACCCATCCGCCAAATACAAACATTCGATGACCGATCAATGTTGAACTGTGCAATGATCGAGGTAATGGTGTTGGTCCATTTGTAATTGGTCTTGTCCACATCATTGTTTCAGTATCTAATAGCCATAAATCACCCAAACGACAACCACTCATACCACCATAAATAACTAAATTGGATTTATTTGTTTTTTTGCATGTATATGCAACACCAGTATGTGATTCACGTGGTGGTGGTTGATCACCGTATGTCGTTGGTAAATCCCATATTTGTTGATTTCCAACAATTTCCAATGTATATAAATCATTTAAATATCGTGGGATATTATTTTTTGGATCATCACTTTCATTGGCCAAACCACCAAATAAGTAAATTTTATTACCAACTTTTGTAAAACTATGACCTAAACGAGGACATGGTGGTGGACCATTTTCCGGTGCTTTTGGTGATAATTTTCTCCATTCCCATTTAGTTGCTTGTAATTCATATAATTCATTTGAATATTTTCCATATTCAACCATTCCACCAAATACATAAATTCGTGTTCCATCGACAACAAAACCATAAGCAGCACATCCAGGTGGCACTTCACCTTTTGTGGCTGGTACACACCATTGATTTGTGGCTATAGAAAAGAAATAAAAAGAAGAAGAAAAAAAAAAATATACAAGAAAATTAAATACAATTGAATTGAATCAAATTAAATTAAACAATAGAAAAGATCTCATTACATTCATATGATTCATTTAATTAAACATATATAGCTATGTAAAAATAAACCGTATTATATACGGGTCGGGTGCATTCTCTTGTGCGCTTTATATGACACTTGAATTGTTTTCATTGAAAATAAATAATCATAAAAATTGAACTGTGAATGGCTTTCAAGGTGAAAGGGGATTTAGTAATGGTAATTTTAATTAATTTCATTAATCTAACTCTCTTTTTCCCTCTCTTTTTGTGTTTGTCTTGCTCTCGCTCACGCTCTTGATCCTTTCTCTTTCTCCCTCTCTCTCGTTCCCTCTTTTTCTTTCTCTCTCTCTCTCTCTCTCTCTCTTCCTCATTTTCCTGTTCATGTGTTAGCCAGTGAAAGATTATACGTAGCGCGTAATACAACATCAGAATATTCAAATTAAGCGAGAATGCGCGAGCTGCATCACTACCAAAGGAATGCAGAAACATACAAGCAATCGAAATAAAATAAAAAGCCATAGTAACAAATAATGAATTCACATAGACAAGAGCATTGATAATTGTATTTAGTCAATCATTCATATTAGTATCTAATAGAGCAAACAAACATCATACATACACATTCATACGTTTGATGTGCGGCTTTCTGATTTGAAATCAAACTTGAAATGTAAACGAGATGAAATGAAAGAAAAGAAGCAGTGCATACACATAAACACACACACATACGCAGAGATAGAAAGAAAACACTGGTGAGAAAGAGAGAAAGAGAAATGACAGAGAAATAAAGAAAAATGGCGTTGACTGAAATCGTTTATAAACAAAATTCATTTATATAATTAGTACGGCTGTCATAAGTTTTGAATGGAAATTCACAGCGGCAGCACAGGCAAGCCACAGAGAATGCCGATAGAATCTATCATCAAAAACGTAAGATTACGTATCGTGCCGAAAAAAACGAAACCGAAACAGACAGACGAAAAATGCTGTCAACGTCAATGTATGCGTAATGAGCATGCGCTAGTATGAGTGAAAATCAGCGGCAAAGAGAAAGCACGAATAGATTGAATGTGTTGAAATGAAATAGCATGTATTATTGAGAATGTCAGCGCCACCAAATGGCCAATCCTACAACTGAAACGCAAGCGACGCCATTATTAAATTTTTTGATTAATTTTTTTTTTTTTTTTTTTTTTTTTTGAAATACATATTTTGTGCATTTAGAAACTGTACAAAATTGTTTAAAATTACATATACAATGTTACAAAATGATCTTCTATTCATGCATGCATATACAAATCAATTTAATAATTGAAATGAATTTTTGGTATATTTTCCCCATTGAATTGGCAATTCGGCGCTAAAAATCCATTTGTATTTGATGTACGAAACTGTATTCAAAATTTATGATATACATGATCTTGACAATAAGAATTTAATGAACTCATAAGAATCGATGAATTGATTGAAAATCCATTCGATGAAGAAATATGAAAATCCAATGAATTTTATTTTGATCGTCGCATCTGAATTCACAAAATATGTTTATCAGTTGTTTTTGTTATGTCGATGAAGTTTTCAGTCATTCCCATTTTTCAAATTGGAAGAAAAAAATCTTGCTATCTTCCTTTTTGTATTGCACTTTGTAACGATAAATTTGTAAAAACACATTAACATTTGAATTTTATTCATCACATGAATAGAAGACATATCGACCTAATGATAAATAAATGCCAGTGCAAATGAAAATAAATAAATAAAAAAAAAAAAAAAAAAGTAAAACGAAACAATTCGTAGAAAAATGGACAATGCAGATCAATGCAATATACTCACCCGTATTATAAACATGAAGCTCATCCACAATTCCTTCATTTCCACCACCAAAAACGACCATTAATTCCTTGATCGCAACGGCACGATGACCATGACGAGGTCTTGGCTGTGGTCCTGTTGGATTAACCACTCTTTTCCACTTGAGCACTGATCCTTCCATTGCAACATATCACACACAACACCAACAATTTGCTGTCAAAAATTTCGCTTTTTTTTCCCTTCTCTCTTATTTATTTATTTTCTTTTTTCTTTTTTTTTTTTTTTAATTCCTTCTTTCCCTTCGGGTATAATATTTTCTTTCTCTCACTTTCACTCTCTACTGTTGTACTCTTCAGTACTGTATAATTTGTGTTCTGTTACACTCTATCCGAAAATCCAACTCAATTGTGCCAAAATTAAAATCAAACACAACGCTAAAATATTATTTAAAAATATATTCGTACAAATACATACGTATATACACATATATACATCAATTCTTTTTTAATTCGGTGTATTAATAAAAAAAAAAGAAACTTCTTTTTTTTTTGTGTGTGTTCAATTCTAAAAATTTATTTTCTTCGTTTTTTCGCCGTCCATTTGACTCTCGATCGCTCACTCTATGTGTGTACTTCTAGCTGTGCTTTACTTTACATTAACTTCACTTCAACTTCAATTTTAATATTTTTCTTTTTGTGCTTATATTCTACTTCTTCTTCTTCTTATTGCATTCCGTACACTGAATCTACTGTACATTAAAAAAAAAAAATTTCTGACGGTCGCCATTACAAGCCGATATCGTGCCGCTCACTAATACCATTACACAATTACATGGTTTTCGGCTCGTCATAAAAACCATTTATTTTAATTTGACAAATTCACACACAGAACATTGGCAGAGATACACGATTTCACTAAAACGCACTGTTTCGGCTCTGTGTTCATTCGGCTGTATTGGTTTTTTTTTTCTTTTCCAATTGCAATTGTCTCTCTGTCTTTTCAATTTGATTATGATTGAAATAAAATATCAACATTGATTCGGACAGTAATGTTGTATTTGTATTTTTTTTTTTTTTTTTTTTTTACTGAAAATGAACTTTTTCACTGTACTATCAAATAAAATTGAAATGAAAATTTAAATTTTTCATATATTTCAAATATGTTACATCATTGTTAAAAGGAAATTTGATTTTTACCGCCAAAACGATTGATACTTGCTCAACATTAATTATGAAAATTCAGATAAAATTGAATTTGATCACCAATTGGACAAGAGAAAATTTCAAAAATCATTTTATTGCAAACATTTATTTGTTTATATAAGCCATCGTAAATTAAATCATAAATTTGAAAAAAAAAAAAAAAAAAAAATTAATCAAAAATGTAATTTTTTTTAAATTGTTTTAAAATTTGTAACTTTTATCACTTGATCAATTGAAATATTGTAACAAAAAATTACATTAATTATTCATTTACAATTTGAAGTGAGCAAAACAAACTGAAAATAATACATTTTCAAAAATTCATTTTACCTGTGAATTTGCAAATATATACAATGAAAATGACACATAAAATACGAATTACTTCAACTTCAGACTCTAAGTAAGACTTTTTTATTCTCATATTCGGCGTCTCATCTGTATCGGCTATATTCCGTTGTTGTTATCAATTCGGCTTTATAAATTTTCATACACACACAACAAAAAAAAAAAAACACACACACACACACACACACACACACACACACACACACACACACACACACACACACACACACACACACATGCGCAAGCTAAAAACTCATTCATCCAATTATAATATTTAGTAGAAAAGGCGCGCGCCCACTTTATCCAACATAAAATTTCTGAAAAATTTGTACAGTATGAACAACATTAGCATACGGAAAATTTCGATTATTTTCAAAACATTTTCAATTTGGAATCAATAGTATGATTTATTATTTTTTTTCATTTAAAATAAAATATAATTCATTTTTTATATTTTTAATGAAAATTCAATCAAAAAAAAAAAAAAAAAAAAAAAAATTCCATGTAAAAATTCCATTATATTGCTCGAATCAAATAGATTGGCATTGACAATTTAACTTTTCGTTTGATTCGATTTCATTTGATATGAAGTTGCAGTAATTTTTCTGATTGGTCTATAGCCGTTTTGTTGATCATCTTTCGTTTACCGGTTTTGTGTGTATGTGTGTATAATATTTTTTTTTTTTTTTTTAACAGCGGCAACGGCTGTCATTCATTCATCGCGATGTACAATTATTTGAAAATTTCTCTTTTCCGTTTCATTTATCATTGCATACAAACTCAATTAATTAGAATGAATTCATAGACGAAGACAAAATTGTGAATGCACTGCTCTCTTTTTTTTTTTGCATGATTTAAATTCTATGAAAATGAATTTGTTATTACATGAAGTGTTGATTTGTATAAATTCCTTGTTTCATGTATTTTGATAAATTCGATATTGATATAAAATAATCAAAATTATAACACTATCTTGTTAATAATCATTTCCATGTTTACTTTTATAAAATAAATATTAATTAAAACTCCAATGTTTAAGTTATTATTTATGATATATTTATTATGCACTTTTTTGAAATTTCATAACAATTTTTTTTTTCTTTTAATTATGTTGAAAAAATACAATTGAATATCAAATGATACACATTTTTGGAGAAAAAAATTTCACTTCATTTTTTACAATTCCACAATTAACAAAATTTGTTATTTACAAAAGACTGTCTAAGCAGTTTAACTTTATGAAAAAACTGCATTTTTCCATTTATCCATCGTATATAAAATAACAGATTTTTATGAGGGAAAAGAAACAATAGAATTTTTCTTATGTAAATTTAAAATAACCCTTTGGGGCTGGAGTGATTTGATTCAAAATATAACGCATTAGAATATTGTTCGACGCAAAATAAAGCATACTTTATCCAAGTTGCGCATATTATTTTTCTTTATTTTCATAAAATATCTATGCTTATACAAGGGTAAAAAAAAATATCCAAATTTCTATAACTGCAAGTCTGCAACAGAAGTGGTGATATTCAGTGATATACTCAAAAGAAAACGATAATTCTCATCGAATTTAAATTCGTTAGTTTTCTCTTGATAATCTTTTATTTTGATTGTTTTATTTACGAGAACCGTTTGTTTTCTTTTTAATTTAGAATTATCATTTTGAAAGATATCGATATAAATTCATTGTGAAAGATTACATTTTAGTTATTGTGAATTATTTATTAAAAAACAACTAGGGGTAGACACAAAAAAAAAAGGATGAATCCCCAATAAAACTCTGTGTATCTCTCCCCAATAAAACTCTGATTCATCGTTTGCAAAAAGTCATCGTTTTCTTGTGAAAACTTATAGAGAATATGGTCTATCAAGAACATAATGTTACGAGTGATTTCAATGCTTCAAAAGTGGTGATTATGACGTCAATGACAAAAATCGGCCAGGTTGGCCAAAAAAAATTTAAAAATGCAAAATTGCAAGCTTGATAGAATGAAATATTGCAAGCTTTATTGGAGAATTGCAAGCTTTATTCGATCGATATAAATTGACCTGGCCGATGATCCTACGATGTAGTTAAAAACTTTGAAGAAATACAAAAATGGGTCGCTGATTGGATAGCGTCAAAAGATGAGGAATTCTTTCGATGCGAAATTCAGAAATTGCCTGAAAGATGGCGCAAAGTCATAGCTAACGATGGGGAATATATTGGTTAATGTACTCTTCCACTTTATCAAGCATGAATTGTTCTTATATTAATACATTGGACAAATATGATTTAAAACACAAAGACGCCCTCTACACATTGATTGTTTCTCACTATGTGTATTAAGTATTTACATCGCTTATCATGTGCACATGAGATTTGTGTTTTTTGTCTGTATTCGTTCAATATGAAGCACTCTAAAGCATCTGCGATGTTTCGCGCGTAGAGGGCGAATTGTTGTTTTTGAGTCTTCATGAATTCGTGCTTGACTTTATTGAAATAAATGTTTTTTTGAAGGTAAATATCCCTCAAAACTAAATGCCATGCCCTATACTGCTAAAATTACTTTCCACAAACATTAAACATTCATCAAAAGATTTGCTCGTATCAAATAAAGAAGAGAAAAAAGGAAAAAATCATTTGAAATCATATATGGAATGAATCGTGTTTAGCAAAAAATCTGCATATGGCCAAAATAAAGTGTTCAAAAAACGATAATATTGATAAAATAATGCAAAATAAATTGGTAAAACAATTTGTTAATATTTTTGTTTTATTTTTCACATAAATATCACAAGAATTTTCCAGAAGAAAAAAAAAAAAAAAAAAAAAACAATAAAGAAATTCATTTCACTCGATTCACATTCCTCATTTTTCTTTCATATATTCATTATTTGCTAATTATAACTTAATGGAATATGTATATGTTTTATCTTGTTTGCTCAAATCTTGTTTTTTTTTTCTTCTCCTTTTGAATATTTGTTCTCGTTGCATATATCGACGATAAACACACACAAACAGATGTAAATGTGTTGTTGAGTATTTATGTATTCATCAATGGTGCGTTTTATTGATATTTATGATGATCTCGTTTTAATTGTGACATGATCACTTTCATTTGGCGTTGCTGTGTGTGGTGATTCTGTCATTGATGATCGTTTTCCATCGCCAGATGATCGTTTTGACGTTGATGACGATGCATTCATTTGTCGCATATTCATATTTGAAGACTGTATTTAAAAAAGAAGAAAAAAAAATATGTCAATAAAATTCTTTAAATATAGTTTAATATTTAAATGAAATGTGATGATTTTGAATGTAAAATTGGGAAATGGGGTATAAATGATATGAATCATAACGAACATATATAGGCTGTTTATGAAATTCAAAATTAGATTTTTAATATTGAATGTTAAAGGAAAGATGTACAACTTTGTAGGATGACTTTGTACTTTGACAATGGTTTTCAATACGATTAATTTTCTCTTTTTTTTTTTTTTTTTTGATTGAATTAAATTTGATGATTTAACCACACATTAAATGAATTTGTGAAATGATCAAGATCATGCGATTGAATTTAAGTAAAACAAAGAGAGAAAACAAAAACGTAATATTTACCAAATTGAAATAAATTAATTGATGTTGTAAATTAAAACAAAATATGTTTTTGTCTAATTTACATTTGAATAAAAGAAAAACCATAAAAATGTTTGTGGATCTAAATTGGTTGATAAACGAAAAATGTCAACAGAAATTGTTCAACTGTTGATTGTCACTGTTTAGTAATTTAGTTGATATGAACTTGGGCTTCTGTGGTTTTTTTCAAATCGCCATTATTGTTCTGGTTGTTGGTATTGTTGGTATTGTTGTTGTTGTTGTTGTTTGATTGTGAATGGTGATGTTGTTTTTTGTATTTTACCTGATTTGACCAATCGCCTGTTGGTACAGTTGCTTTATAAAATCGTGAACTGGTCTTATTGAAAATTGGCAAAAGTTCATTTGCTTCGTCAGAGAAAGCCTGATAAGTGAAAATAAAAATACAAAAAAAAAAAAAAAACAAAATTCAATTGAAGGGAATAAATTGTTCAGATTAATCAAATCAATTTGATTAAACATACTTTCATGTAAACAAGTGCATCTGTACCGTATCCTTCACATGAATATAAAACTAAATCTCCCTGAAAATATCTTGCATATAAACGAGAAATTGGTAAACCATAACCATATCCAGCTAATGGAACTGTGTGCATTTGTGATGGTGATGGTTTTGGAGCTGTACTGTACATGTATTTAAATAGATGATCAACTTGTGAACGTGGAATGCCACCACCACGATCTGATAATTTTACAGAAATATCCTCTCGTCCATTTACAATGGTCACCTCAATTGGTGGAATATTATCACAATTTTCACCATGATGTTCCATAACAGCACGCATTGAATTCTTAAACAATTCGAATAACATGTGATACAAATGTGATGGCACATATACAATTCGAATTGGTGCATTTTTTTCAACGCCATTTTGTTGAGTCAATTTTAATTCTGGACTAGCTAAATAGTATTGATCACAGAGATAACGAGCATTCTCATATGCATCCAATACAACTGAACCTGGATCACATACTGGATCAATGCAACCGATATGTCGTCCCTGTTGTGGAATCTCACCAAAAAGTATTGCTGAAAATTAAATGGACAATTTTTTTTTTTTCGATTTGAGAAAAAATCATGATTTTTTTTATTTTGAAAAAAAAAAAAAAAAAAAATTGAAAAAATTCTGAACTCACTGTGCTGATTAATCAACATACGAATACTGATACGAGACATGTACAAACGATCCAGAAAATATTGTATCGATAATTCCATTGATGGTTCGACTGTTCCGCCACGTTGTTCTTTTAATTCGATAACTCCTTGTGCCATTGTTTGCACCACATCTGAATGCCGATCACGAATTTTCACCAAATCACGCCAAAAGCTATGGGAGAAACGATTTTTTTTTTCACTTTATTTTATTTCAATTCTAGCTTTTTTTTTTTATTTTTGAAATTTTTTTTTTTTGCGACAAAAAATCTCCGACAAAAAAAAAAGACATGAAATATTTCTGTAAATTGTAAATTTCAAAAAAAAAAAAAAAATTTCGATTCGAATATTTCAATTGGATCTTTGGAAATCTACTATTTATTTGCAAAAAGATTTTTGTTGAAAAGAAAACCAAAATTTCATACTTTTCCATATTTTCGGTTGTTGCATCAAGTTGTTCATACTTTAATACTTCTTCAAAACTGCGCGCATACCTAGGGGTAAACAATAAATGTAAATAAACATAAATAAATGTAAATATTCTGCAAAATATTGTGAATATTTCTAAATATACTGAATATTATAAATATTCCAAAATATATGACTAAATATTGTTTAAATTGGAGATTGGTATATTTCAAATATTTATGATATGATTATGTGTATTTTTGAATCTAACAAATATTTCATGAATATTTAATAATCACGTAAATATTCTAAATAACTACTGAATATATATATATTTATAATGGGTTTTCAGCCCCTAGACACATACCAGGAACTAACCAAACCAACGGATGGTGTTCGTGACAAACTGTCGGGCAGTAAGGCTATTTCTTTCATAATATTCGCCAATCGAACGGGTAATTCTTTGCGCAAAAAGACATATGACTTTTTTTCGCATGCATTAAGACCTAAAAGTGAGAGAAAAAATTCATTAGAAAGATAAAAAAGAAAAAAAGAATACATTTTTGTGTGAAAAATTTCACAAACTAAGATACTTTTTTTGTGTTTAAATCATTGCACGGAAATGAATGCAAAATAACATGATGATAGACAAATTGAAATTGTATTTCAGTAGACAATGTAATGTGGTATTTTTAAATATGTCTCAAATATTTAGATCTTGTGTTTTAAATGAGTACAAATGACAGCAACGTTCGTAATAAATACAATTCATTTTATTCTTCAATAAACTAGTATACATTCATTGTGAGCTTTTAATTTTAATTAAATTCGAAAATGATTTAGATTTTTGAATTAAATCGAACAGTGTTAATATATTTGAAATGTAAAATCAAATTAAAATCAGAAAATTTGAATTTCATAATTTCCATTTTATTTTCATTGACATATGTCTTGAAATGCGATAATTATGCACGATTTACAACCAAAGAAAATGAAATAGAAAAAAACCATTTTTAATTATAAATGGCAATCTAAATAGCGCAATCGCGTCTGATTGCATTCTAGTTCAAAAAAAAAAGCATTTTAATCTTTATATTTATTTTAGAATCCGAATTACACATATCATGGGAGTAACGGGACATAAGAATTGTTCGTTAGTTTCATCGTGAAATATTATCATTTCGTACGTATATATTCATTCGTAACAAAAATCTTTTAATCTTTCTACGAACAAAAAGAACATTTTAATGAGCGTATCGCAGAAAACTGTTTATGTCAATCATGCGCTCATCAATAATGAAGGCATTTGGTTTCAAAATGGAACAAAAAAAAAAGAAAAAAAAAAAAATATGACCCTCTAGACTATGTTAAGTTTGCAATATAATCTAATATTTCCGGTTAAAACACAGTTTTTAACTAAGTTATTAACAACAAAGTATCTATACTTCTCAGTGGAGAAAAATAAAACGAATCACACATACATTCGGATCACATGTTCATCAGTATTGAATGTCAACGCAAAACGTAATAAATATCATTAGCAAATGTGTTACGAAACAAAACATCTGATTCGATGAACCAAATATGATGGGCAGTTGCAAACAATAAGTAAACAAAAAATTGACGAGCCTATTTTCAGGTTTGATATAACATTTCTGTGTGAATGTGTGTTACGATCGATCGGATGGTGTTTGTGTGCGCAACGAAATAAACAAAAAAAATTCCGTTCACAAATTAGCATCTCGTCATCGAGCGCCAAAGATGAAAATAAGAACAACAACTGGTTCAACGACTTTGAACTTAACATGGGCCAAGCGTTTATATCTTATGCCAAATGATTCATTTTATTTTGCTTATTTTGCATCATTTGTTTATTTGGAATTTGAACATGTTTCGAAAATTTGGACTTAGTCTCTGTAACATGAGTTAAACTCACAAATGATATAATTTCATAATGCGCTCTTTATGGTAATCGAGGAAAGCAAAAAAGAAATAAAAATAGAAAGAGAAAGAGAGAGATTTATCAATAGATTTTCTAGCAAAATGATGACGTTATTCTCTTCACGCACATCAAATACAGACACACAATTTGTACACGTTTTATGAGTTTATACTCGTAAATATTTTGTTGTCTGTTTGTTATTTGTGCGATAAGTACTTGTTTGTTTGTTTTTCACATTTTGTAAAAAGGCAAATAACGATAGGATAGTGAAGGCAGAGAGGAGAATAATAACAAAAAAAAAAAAAGACCAAAAAGGCGAATGAAAAACTGAGAAATGTCTAGAAGCTTATGTATTCCAATAAGCAATGAACAGACGTTTTTGTTTTTACATTCAATCAACATTCTGGCTTCATTCAGTAATCGATTGAAAAGTACCAACAATTACAACACGTTCATAACACTTTGCCAGTTTAATATTATTGATTGTTATTACTATATAATACAATATTATGTATAAATGACGTTTAAATGTATTGATTGTTATTCAATAGATTGTATTTTGAAATTTATTGTTGGCTGATTAATGAGATTCAATTACGTTCTTGTTTTGTTTTGTTTTTAAAACGTATTCATTGTTTTACCGCATTAATTGAATGAGAAAATGATCACAAAACGATCATTACTATCAACGAAAATAGATAATCTTTTGGTTTGCGTAACTGCATTAGAAATATCCAGACTTAGTATTCTTAATTCGTAATATTAATATAATAAATCAGTAATAATGAAATTGGCAAAAACTGAATGTGTGTGTGTTTTTTTTTTTGCTGTAATTCAGTTTTTGGTATAAATACTGAATTGCGCTACACTAGTCTAGTTAATGCCAGTTTTAACTTATTAAAATTGAATGTCATATAATTGTTTGACATTTCATTAAAAAAAAAAGCTCATATGGGAAATGCGTTAAGCAGTATAATGCTAAATATTCATGACATTTGATCAACATGTTTTTTTTTTTTTGTGGTGAAATTTAAGACGCATTTCGAATCAATTATAAATTTAATGCATGATCGCATATGGAGGGAATGCTGCAAGTCTTTTTTTGTATACAATAGTTCCAAACTTTAACTTTCGATCAATGCAAATGGACCTGTCTGTGTTATGCTTTCGAAATTTTGAAAAAGTTCGAAAATGGATCGATTGCTTCGAAAGATGAAGAATTCTTCCATTGCGGAATTTACAAACTTCCTGAAAGATCGCGCAAAATTATAGCTAACATTGGTTATTGTACTCATTCATTTAATTTTGAAATAAATGTATTTTTGAAGAGAAAAAAAACGGCGGAAATCAATGTAATGTCCCAATATAAATTGCACATGACTGAATGTCTGCTGATTCGGATTGGATTTTACCACAGCGATGCTTGAGTAAGTAAAAAAAAAAAAAAAAAAAACAAAAATAAGAATATATCACAAAGTTCGTAACAACGTCATTAAGTCACGTGTACTTTGATCAGATTTGGGCAGCTGGCACATTGGACTTTGATATGGTTTGGAAATATTGGTAACATGTGAGAATGAAAACCAGGCAAATCAATTAATATACATATATAAATTGAGCGCATATTTATATTTAAATATCCAATAAACGAAGCAATAAGACACATGATTCACGTTGAAAAAGGCGTTATATAAATGTTTTAAAATATAAATGCAAAGCTATATGCATTTAAGATTATCATCACAATTGTCTGGCTAGTGCAATACAGAAACAGCACTTGTCCTTCATGGTTAATATGCTATAAATGTAAATGTAAATGTTCGTACACAGACATTGAATTGTGCTAATATTTTATATTTTAAATGAACATACATCGACATTACAATACATACCGGGTCCCATTCATTCAAGTCGATCGACTATGAACCTTGATTTCATTTTATTTACACAGAGAATGAGAGAGAAATTCATTTTTCGGGGAGAATAGAAAATTACTTTCATTTCCGCCTTTGGGCACAATTGAATTATCTGTAATTTATTTATTTTTTTTTTTTTTTTTTTCAAAAAAAAAATAGATTGTTTTTTCCGCCTATATTTCTCTTTTGTTCTTTTCTTTGTATATTTTAAAAATGAACATTTATTTATCTTATGTGATTTTCATGCAATTGATTTAAATAGGAATTTAATGTGAAACTTGATTTATCTTATTGTTCGGTATTATTCAAATATTCAAAGGATTTGATTTCTCTTTAATGCAAAGTATTTCTTTATTCCTTTTTTCATATGAAAATAAAATTCGAAATGGGTCCATAAATAAAATGTCAAATTTTCTTCAAAAAAAAAAAAATAAATAAAAATAAAAATAAATAAATAGAAAACAACATGAATCAAAGTGAATATGTGCTATTCATTACAGTTGACGTATTCCTCTCGATGATATCAGCAAATAATACAAACACTGATGACATTTTCATTCTATTGAGTGATAAACGCACAAATGTATTTTTAATGCGTATCATATAATAATAGTTTAGCCATCAAAACATTTCAAAATAAAACCAGTTCGTTTCATTTTATTTTGATAAAAAACATTCTCTTCACATAGTTAAGTGAACATTCTATCGATTAACAATTCATTTAGTTATAACGTTATTAAATGAAAATGTGTAAATATGAAACAAGGTGAAGCATTTGTGGAAACCATCAACAACCGCAACGATTCATTCAACAATATTGTTTACCAATTCTGACGCACGATAAAAGTGTCAATACTTCAGTAATAAACACAAATTAGGGTAATTCACTGGAAAATTGGATAGATTGTACACAATAAAAACCCATTCATTTTCAATTAATTTTATCTTTATACTTTAAATTCGATGAGTACAGCACACACACACTGTTTGTTTCCTTTTTTATTTTCAATTTCCCACACATTTATGTATTTTTTTTAGTATTAACAAGTCATGCGAGTAAGTGCTATCAATGTTGTTTTATTTAAGCTTTAATTTAAACCAGTGGTTATCACACTGCAAATAAATTTTATTGATGATTATGAGAAAAAGAGAGAGAAACAGAGAGAGAGAGAGAGAGAGAGAGAAGAGAGAGAGAAAGAAAGAAAGAAAGAAAGAAAGAAAGAAAGAAGAGAATGAGGAAATGGAAATATAAGAATAAGATGAAGAACTTCATATTTCTAAAAAAAAAAAAAAAAATGTGTTAAAATTAGTATTGAATTTCATTTAATGCTGATTTAGCACATCACACGTAATGCAAAGTCGTGTATGACTTACGCCTGCATGCTTTTGTTCTCAGATTTATTTATCTTTTTTCTTCTTTGAGTTGTGACAAAGTGCAAATAATTGACACAATATACACCAAGGGGTAAATTACTACTGATAATCAAGTTTCAGTACTTTTCAGTTCTTGTAATTCTTTTCAGTACGTATTAGTATTTCAGTTCTTTTTTCAGACACACATTCTTATTGAGTGCAAATTTGACTGAATATTTTGACAGGTACTAAAAAATTGTTCTCAATACTTTTCAGTTTCTTTCAGTAATTGTTAGTTTTTTCAGTCTATTTATTAGTAATTTGCCCCTTGATATGCACATGAATAGAATGAATTCACATGATGCTGATTTGTATGGATATGGATTTATTACTTTGAATGAAAATAAAACATCTTTTAAATATAAATTTGACCTTCGATTGTCGGATAATGAATTGCGCAATAAAATGATGACTTTGCAATTGTTGCCGTTTTTTTTTTTTTTTTTTTTTTTTCAACTAAGATTTAAATATATTGAGATAAGCGAAATGGTTCAATTAAAAGAAATATTATTAGATATTGAAAAACGTGCAAATAAATGCTGATTTATATAATTGTTGTGATTACATTAACGAATCAAAAAATATCACATTTGATATTTTTCCCACAATTTTTATGCATGAAATGTATTTAAAATGAAGCATGAAACTGATTAAATGTGACACAAAATAAAACTCATAATCGTTTCGTTACGAACATGGAAAAAATAAATCAAGTGATATTAGATGTCGGCAGAAAGTTCTGTTGGTGATTGTAAAGTGTACACTAAAAATGTGCTTATTAAGATTTATTGGGTCAAGTGGCTATTGCCAACTGACTGAATAGATACATACAAACATACACACACACACACACACAGTTTGAACAAAATAACAGTTCATATTTCGAAATGAATTAAATTCGCTATAAAATAATTTGTTTATTATTCATTGAATGATGTAACTATTCATGTTTACCTCTGGAAACAATGAGACTGTTCTGGATACAATAATGAAATTTTTTTCGTTTGCATTTTACGTAAATGACAAAGGAAATCAAAGATGATGAAAGAAATCAGAAGAAATTCATGCTGGAAAATGTGTTGTTTTCATTTATCAATACTCATCTTTTATTATCTCTTGGCTTATCTGATATATGTATGCATAATAACGTATAGTTTTATATTTTACGAGTAAATCTATTCAGCAAGTCATATGGATTTCTTATCTTTTGAGTTCATAAGCATTTCTTGTAAATAGACTAAACCATTTGCTTATAAGTTAACAAATGTTTCAATTGATCTCTTAAAAATGTTTTATGCAAATATTTATAAAAATCAAGTTATTGTATAAAAAGCCTAGACCACAGATTGAAAGAAAAATAATCGAAACCACAAATTGAGGTCATGTATGAATTGGGTCTATATTCTTAGGCAAATGAGTGAAATATAAAACAAAATTAATTTCCAGTGATTAATGAGGGAAAATTGTTCGACAAAAACAAGCAATGATAATAACACAATGTCTGTTCGATTTGAATCAATGAATGAATGAATTAAGGTGAATGGTCAAATACAATTTATTTGGAGCATTTTTTGAATTTAAGTTTATATCGCTGAATGTAAACAAAAGCGATTGTGTACGTTCATTGTTTATATTTCGTATTTGTTCAAACTTGTTGTAATAGCTTGTAAATAGTGAACAGCATTTAACGCGTACAGGATACGAAACATAAAAATAAATAACAACAACATCATTACATTTATGATAAATGACAATTAGAAAAATAACATATAAACATTGTGAGCAGCACTAACACCATCATGACAAACATCAAAAATGTAAATGTTTTAACTATTTTTACTGCGTATTACTCGTATTTTTACCTATTTTACCTTTCAAAGTAAATTATTCAAGCAAAAAATGTAATACTTTCTATAGATAAGTTTGAAAAAAAAAAAGAAACCATTTTTTTCATCAAAATTTTTCTCATTTACATAATTTCAAACATGATTTACAGCTGCATGCCTTATATAGACTCATTATAGCATGGATTGTTGTTGTTACATTTCCAGCATTTTGTTGCTGTTGCTGTTACTATTGCTGTTTCACCGACGATGCAACAGAGGTCTGTAAAAGTTCTTGTACAATGAGCACGAATCATATGTGCTAATCGAGTGACGAGATGGACTTTGAACTGTGTTTGTTTTGCCATGAATTGTATTCTGCGATATATTTCTGTGTAGCTGGCAAAAATCGACAGAATATGTACAATAGTGTATATAGTAAATTTATCATCAATTATGCACAAACGGCAATGAGAATTTTTTCTCTGTGCTGAGGTATTTTTTTTTTTTTTTTTTTTGTTTTTTTTCTTTGAATTTTCAACTTCATCAGTGCATCAACAGGCAGAATAATTATTTAAAGTCAATGTTCATAAACAGGACATATCTATCTTCTTTTATTTTCAATTGAATCGTTTTCTGACAATTCATCAGAATATCTTTTAAACGAGCTTCTGTTTTTATTTTCTTCTTTTAGTCTCTTCCATATGCATCAAGTGCATCATTTCATTGAAACAATACAGTCAGATTGGCACAGTAAAAGTGATATTTATTTTCCTTTTTTTTTTTATTCTTATTTCAATTGAATTCTCACAATTTATCAATTTCAATTGAATTTTCGCATGATATCATTTTCAATTGAAAACACGATGAATAAAATGAAACAAAAAAAAAAAACAAAAAAACAAAAACAGAATGATTTCCTTTTCAACTTACCAAAATCAATAAATTGTTTTATTGAAAGCGGTGATGGATTAAATTGTGAATAAAAGTCTAGCATTTTATTCACGGATGCTGCCGCAAATCTCGGTGAAAAAATCCTCATTTTGATTGTGATTTGTCTGCAATAATTGTCGAATAACCACCTCTTTGTCGGATTGGCACAATTTTTTCTTTCGGTTTTTTTTATCGATTTATTTGGAATTTTCGTTTTACTTTGTTGTGCTATGAATTTTAAGCGATTCTTCCTTATCAAATCACTCAATTTGTTCACTGTTTCTATTCTCTGAATTTATTTTTTTTCATTAAAATTTATTAAATAGTTCTTTTTAATTTCTTATTGAGAAGAAAATAAGAAAAACAAAAAAAGAAAACTCAAACAAAATGTCCCGCAGAAACAATTTAACTTGGTAAATGTCTTTACAACTGCATTCAATTGTTTTCAAAATGTCAATAGAAAATCTATTAAATGTTTGTGAAATGTTGATTGTCTATTGCATTACAAGTTTGACTTTATCACTTTAACACTATGAAAAATGTCATCGAAAAATAGCGATTTCTGTTGATTAAATCATTACAAAAAATTCAATTTCTTCATTTTTTTTTTTTTTTTTTTTGTTGACACACCATTAATAAATAATCAAAATAAAACACTGCCAAACTAAATTCAAAAAGAATTTCTTCGAATGTCGGCAAATCGAATTTCCGAAATACTTTGATGGTGCAATGAAATTGATCGATTCAATATATCCCTTTTTAACTTATGCGGCAAAATAATATTTATTTTGAATGATGAATTGAGACCGTCTTCCATGTGATGTCCAATGGGAACTAAATCAATGTGTATTCTTATTCACAAAGTTAAAATATTTAAATGAACACTGAGTGTTTTCTTTTTTTTTTTTCTTCTCTTTTTCTTTTATTTTTGATTTCTCACAATTTCCGTGAATTGTGACAGATTGTACGAGTACCGAAATTACGATACTTGTTTTTCACGCAAATGTGTGTTCATAGAGAATTCTTTAAATCAAATGTATCGCCTCGATTTTGTAGGCAATTATTTTTTTATAAGAGCCACTGCCTCTCTATTGCTTTGACAAATACACAGTCTGTAACGTTTGCTGTTTAGCAATGCAATGTAGTTCATCAATTTGGATTGTATTTTACTATGGAACCGTTAAATGTGTGTACGTGCGGCTTGACGTATACACCATAGACATTCGATTGGTGTATCTCACTTTGGCTATGTGTATATATACAAGCACAATAATCAGTTCGGTATAGTTTGGTTTGGTGTACGTGCATGTACAACTACATCAATAACAAATTCGTTCAAAATATTTGTACGGATCGTCATTGTTGTTTTTGTTATCGCATGAAATAGAAATATATAGTCAATCTCTTTGACAAATAACGAAAATATCGGCTGTTTTTGACAGCTCTATATTCAATTCCCATAATTTGAATCACATTTGCGCAATAGAACAATCACATGCTGACATTTGATGTCAATTTAAAAATATGCTAATGTGAGATATGAAATACAATTTATGATAAAGATTTAAATTAGAACGATTTCCTTCAATTTATTAACAAAGTACATTCATTTATTTAAAAAGCATTTTTTATTCATTGGAAAAGAACATACAATCAATTTGATCTTATTCATTTGAACTAACGTTCCGCATGTTAAGAATCAAACATAGAAATCTTAAAAGCTGTCAAACAATGATACGTCATTGAACAAAAAAAAAAAAACCGCGAAATCTGGTTTTTGCATTATTGACTAACAATACGAGCAAATCTATAGAACAGAGAAAAAAAAAAAACAATAAAGTGCCACAGTCGCATTAATCATGGCGCAGAAAAGGTTCAACTTGATTGTGGCAGCCTGTGAAAATTCTGGCATTGGAATTAAAGGCAGTTTGCCATGGCGTTTAAGGTTTGTAATTACATCAATTAATCACAATTTTTAATTCGAAATATGAAATTTAAATACAAATCTCAATTTTATCAAATAGAAATGAATTGAAATACTTTAATAAAATGACTACAACAACAGTTGATTCGAAAAAAAAGAATGCAGTTATAATGGGACGATTGACATATTTTGGAATTCCAGAAAATAAACGACCATTACCAAATCGATTGAATATTGTTTTATCAAAAACATCTATGGCTACGGATTATCCAGATGATGTTGTGCTATGCAGTAGTCTAAATGAAGCCATGGATAAACTTAATAAATGTGATTTTGGTGAAAATATTGAATCAATATGGATTTGCGGTGGAAATAGTGTTTACAAAGAAGCAATGCAATCGCATTATTGTCATCGTATTTATTATACTGATATAAAAGCAACATTTGATTGTGATGCATTTTTTCCGAAAATACCGAGCACATTTCATTTAGTTCCAAATGATGATGGCATTCCATCCGATGAACAAGAGGAAAATGGTTTAAAATATCAATTCAAAATCTACGAAAAGCAAAATTAATGAACAACATTCCTTTTTTATTTTTTTTAACACAATGTTCCGATGAAATTATTCCGAATAATTGTTCGAATTTATTTTAAATATTTAAAAGAAATAAAAATAAATAATTTACAATTTCGTTGAAGAAAAATTTTCTACAAAAATGTCAACTAGTTTCATTTATCATTTATATTTGTACATTTATCATCTGTGTTTGGTGCAGTTGTGTCTGATGTGGTATCATTTTGTGTAGCTTTCATTAATTCATATAATTGCACAATTTGATCTTCTTTAAATTTATCTAAATCATTGACACTTAAATGTTCACCGATTTGTCCTTTTGGTTTTCCATGCACACCTAAGCCAAGCTGTTGTGATAAATTTACAGCATAATTTGTCCATTCAACCATAAATATATGCGCTTCATTCTCATTACATTTTTTATGACGCTTGAATTCATCATGACAATAACTATTTCCAAGTGGTTGCAATTCAGCAGGAAGACCTACAATGTGATTGTAAATTTAAATGAATAATGATGTTATTCCAGCAGATTCAATGAATATATATCATTGATAACTAACCTCTGTGTAAACGTAAAATAGTTTTATATAATAAACGAACTCGTGATGTATGCGTTGAATACATTTTTCAAAAATTACAACACGATTTATTTTCTCATTAAAAATAAAAATTATAAATTTGTCCAGGAAAAAAAAAATTGTTGTGTGAATTTTTCTATGAATTCACAAACGAATTCAGTAAACTCTTTTATCGAGTTGTGTCTAAATTTGTTTGGTTTTGTTAAGTTACATTTACACAATAACTAACGCCATCTGATGGTATGAATGGTTTTTTTTTCTGATAAATGCCAAATATTTGAATTCTTTTTTGGTAATAATAAGTAGATTTCAGTTTGACGATCTTTTGAATCTCTAATTTAGACATAAATAATGTCTTAAAATACCAAATCCATCGGATTTTTTTTTTTTTTTTATAATTTCCACAAGCAAATGTCATTAATTTAAAATCACATTTGAATGATGACTTAGTTGGAATTAAATTAAAAATTGCGAGAATTAATGAAAATGGATTTGCTCGTTGATTTTTACACTAATTTTCCTTGACCTTCAAAGGACGTAGTTAAAGCATAAATAAATAATTATTATTTTCAACCAATTCATTTTATTTCGGTTAACATTGAAAATTGTTTGAGCTATTAATACCCGAATTTAAGCATGAAATGTTTAACAATGAATTTTTATTTTTTAAATTTTGACAATTTATAATTTGATTTTTTTTTTCTTTTCTTTTATGCTTAATTAAAATTGCGAAAACGAATGTTCATTATCAGATTTATTCTCCGAAATGACGAAAAGAAGAAAAGAAAAAAAAAATTAATTAAATTACGTTTGCATGTTTGGTTATTTCAAACTATATAAATTGAGAGCCATTCATTGAGCATCCACATTTAAATTTTAAATCGTCATGACCAATTACCATCTCTTTTGTATACTACAATTTTATAAAATGAATTATTAACAATTTCGTATTTTTATACGATTTCGTGCGGAAAATTTACGATAACAAATGACAACGATGATGACGACAACATTCGTTTTGTATTAAAAAAATGTTCGTGTGTTATGATTTGCGCGACAACAATAGTGCAGGATCAACAAATCGAATCCTAAATAAGTGGATTCGTGTTGATACAAAGATTCATCGCTGCTTGATCATTGGGCTCAGTTTATGTTGACTATTCAAACTATAAACAACAATCAAAACTCTTCAATTCGATTTGATTTTATGTGAAATTTTTGTTTTTCTTTGGGTTTTTCTTCGTTCTTGAAAAATTAACAATGTTTATAAAATAGTGTGAACTATCGATGAATTTTCATTATTTTTTGGAAACGTTTTTATTTGATTAAATATTGAAATTTTGGTTGGATTTTTTTTTTTTTTTTTTCTTTCAAAATGAGCCAAATAATGTACAATGGCAGTATGGGTCAAGCTCCAACGTTTTTCACGGGACCGAAAAACAGCAGCTATATCATTCCAGGTGTTTATGATCTTAGCGTTGAAGATACAAATTGGGTGCTCACGTCATCGTTCATCATATTTACTATGGTATCATTAGTTCATTATATTGAAAACGTTTTAAATTGAAAGAAATATTAATTTTTATCATTTTCGAAACATTTCGATAACAATGGCCAACTTTAAAAATATGGAAAAAAAAAAAAAAAAAAAACGTTATCTGTGTTCAGCAAACAGGTTTTGGCATGCTTGAATCCGGATGTGTATCGGTGAAAAATGAAGTGAATATTATGATGAAGAATATTGTGGATATTGTACTTGGTGGATGTAAGTGGTTGAATATTCCTCAGTTTTTATTTCACATTCATAATTTCTATTAGACTGTTTCTCAATTAGATTAAATTTGTAATCATAGATTTGTTGTAAATTCTAGTTTTCCCTGTTAATTGAATCATTTGTTATTTTCCTTAGTTACCTACTGGTTGTTCGGTTATGGAATGTCATTTGGAAGAGGACCATTAACAAATCCATTCATTGCAATTGGCGATTTTTTGTTAGGTTTAACTAAGTTTTTCTCTTTAT
Organism: Resseliella maxima; assembly: GCA_029041755.1. Classification (NCBI taxonomy): domain Eukaryota; kingdom Metazoa; phylum Arthropoda; class Insecta; order Diptera; family Cecidomyiidae; genus Resseliella; species Resseliella maxima. The sequence continues at coordinate 293,627 of JAQOWM010000438.1, forward strand.
CTCTTTAAGGCATTGCATTTATCATCTTTTTTTTTTTTTTTAATTTCGTTCAAACCTTAAACTTTAGATCCACCTGCTGGTAAGTCATTTTTAATACCTTCGTCTATATGAAAGTTTGTAAATTGAACAAATTCTTAATCTCAATTCAGGCGATCCATTGATGGGACCCATTTTTGGTATGGATTTATTTTGGATTAATATAAATAAAAACGCTTTAATGATAATAATTGTTAAATTTTCTCATTTTTTTAGCTGCATTCCTCTTTCAATTATCATTTGCAACCACTGCAACTACAATTGTTAGCGGAGCAATGGCAGAAAGGTAAGAAAACAAATGAAAATATTAATATTTTCGTAAAATTTCAAAAATCTCTGAACAATAAAAAAAAAAAAAAAAATTCACTTTGGCCAATGACCGAGTTTTCAAAATAAAAAATTTCCGGCTAATAATTGAATATAAATGTCAGAGTTATATTTTTAACAAATCATTTAATTTTATTATTTAAATTTACATACGTAAGTTTAAACAGTGTTAGATTTTTGACTATGAAAACAAAATAAAAATGGCAAACAAACAGTACATATGATGAAAATGTATGTATATATATATATATATATGTATATATATATGGAAAATGGGCATAAATTAGTTCAAACGCCCATGTAATTTATCTGCACTTCAACAATGTCAAAATTGTTTGAGTTTTTTTTTTTCGTTTTGTTTTGAATATTTAGTTAATCTATGTACAGCGATTACTATAATTGTCGCTCTTTGATCTACTGGCCAGTAAATAATTTAATTTTCTATGGTCACGCAAATTTAATTTTCCCTCCAAAGAGAAGAAAAGAATGGAATGAAAAGGAAAAAAAAAAAAGTACGAAAAAAATTAAATATTCATTCATTCACTAAAATTCATTAAAACTAACACAACATAGGCAAGAGCTATATAGATTTTTCACGTGAGGTTTTCGATTCATTTTATTTGTGTCATAATGAAAATATATACAAGTTTATCAGTCTATATTGCATTGCTCATTAATCCATGAAAATAGAATCATTGTTTTGTATAAAACTAAATGCATTATTGGGGATAATATATATATAAATATGTATGAAAATATATCATTGAAAAAGTGCGACCAAATAATCCTCAACATCTCGATTCAAATCAAATACACAGATGCAACTTTAAGGCCTATTGCTTATTTTCCTTCTTCAATACAGCTGTTTATTGTATACCAGGTAATATACTATATCTTAATCTATTCTTATTCGATCCGAATTTAAATATAAATCTGTTTATCAAACTATATTTAGCTGGATGGGTATGGGGTGAACATGGCTTTTTGAATAGTTTGGGTGCTGTTGATATCGCGGGCAGTGGGCCGGTAAGTTTCAAATTACTCATTTACATCTACAAATTATGTTACTTTTTCAGATTTTTTTTTTTTTTTTTCATTTTCTCAATTTTGTTTTTTGTTTTTTTTTTTCGTAATAAATATAAGGTTCATCTGATTGGTGAGTAATTTTTCAAATTGAATTTCGATTAAAACCAAATGTATTTTAAATGAAATGAAAATTAATTGAATCGTTTATAAGGCGGTTCATCGGCATTTGCATCCGCTTTAATGTTGGGACCACGTTTAGGTAGATATGCCGAAGGATTAGATCCATTGCCACTTGGAAATCCAGTGAATGCATGCATGGGATTATTTGTTTTGTGGTGGGGATGGTTAGCTTTTAATTCTGGTTCAACTTATGGTGTTAGCGGTGCTAAATGGCAATATGCAGCAAGAGCTGCTGTTATGACTATGATGGGATGTAAGTTATAAGTTAAAATTGGTTAAAATCTGTCTCACAATTTGATCGTTTTTTTTTTTTTTTTTTTTTTTTGGTAGCATTCGGCGGAGGGTGCTTTTGTTTAATGTAAGTTATTATTCATCTTTACCGATTTATAAAAAAATTTCATCATTTTATATTCAACCGAATTGTTCAATTTGCTCACACAGTTATTCAATGATTCGAAATGGTGGACGCGTAGACATTATTGATTTGATAAACGGAATTCTTGGTTCTTTGGTGTCAATTACAGCAGGATGTTTTTTGTATAGAGCTTGGGAAGCGATGTTGATTGGTGCCATTGGAGCCATTTTGACATGCATTTCTATGCCACTTTTTGATAAATGGTCGGTTGATGATCCAGTTGGAGCAAGTGCTGTTCATGGTGTTTGTGGTATTTGGGGTGAGCTTTTACTAAAAGCTTTCGCTCAATAAAAATGTTTGAATTAAATATAGTATTTACATGAGATTTTAGTTAAAATATGGAGTTTTTTTTTAAGGATCAAATAATTTAGAAGAATTTCGATTTTTTTTTTTTTTTTAATTTTTTTTTTTTTTGTCATTTTAATCACTTAAACAATTAGGTGTTGTTGCTGTTGGACTTTTTGCCGATAACCCAGTTCCCTTGGATACAACAAATGGTCGAATGGGTTTCTTCAAGAGTGGTGATTTTTATCTACTTGGCGTTCAATTATTATCAGCATTATGCTTAACATGCTGGGGAATTTGTTCGACATTTTTTTTACTTTATATAATAAACATTTTAATACCAATACGAATGGATCCGAATGAAGAATTGGTTGGTGCTGATTTAATGGAGCATCGTATACGACATTCAAAAATTGGAATTTCTCGTGCTATTTCTGCATTGTCACCGTTACGTGTAAATTTGGACGATATAGCTGGAATAAATCCAATCGGAATGAATCCCGGTCATGAAGGCATTGTTGATGAATTACAAGCGGTAAATTAATAATATTTTTTTTTTTTCTTTTTTCTTTTTTCATATATTAAAATTCTTGATTCAAATGATATGAATATTATTATAGGCAAATAATAAAATGAAAAAATGGAATGATTACTATGAGAGTATGGATCCAAAGAAAAAGAAAAATGCACATCAAAATGATCCAATTGATGTTACACGAGCCGTATCGGTAAAATATTTTTCAGTTTATCCACAAAAAACGGCCGAACAAAATGCAAGACAACCGAGCACACCAGCGAATATGCAACAATCAAATCCGAATGCAAATCATCGTACGGCCGAAACAAGCTTTCAGAATGAACGTTATACCAGTCGATCAACGGAGTTTGGTAGCGTTTCAAATCGTGTTGATGCTCCTGGTCATACAAATTTTGCATGGGTAGATTGAAATGCAGTAAAAAAAAAAAAAAATAAATAAATAAATAAACTTACACACATAGTTGTTTCGCTTTAAAAAAATGTTCAAAATTTTATATATTGTGAAAATATTCAGAAATGATGAATAAAATTTGTAAATTAGTCTATTAATGGAATCAAAGTTCATATGTATTCAATTAAAATGTTGTATTCAGGTATATATGTGCATATGTTTTCAAGTGGATGGTGGGTCTCATGTGTGGAGAAGATCATGCGCACAATGCACAAAGCATTTTTCTCACTTAGAAGATAGAGGATAGAATTACAAAAATCCCCGTGACATAAATCGATTTACAAAGCAATTTTGACAAATGCTGCTTCATTCAGTGATTCATTCACACTTATTTAGAACAGTTGTATCAATTTCTTAATGTAATTTTCATTTTTTTTCCGTTCTTCGTATAAAATTGTCTTTTATGAAAGCACAAAAAGAAAAAGAAAAAGAAAAAGAAAAAGAAAAAGAAAAAGAAAAAGAAAAAGAAAAAGAAAAACAAATTGTAATTGGAAACTTGTTCAATGTAAAAATAACTTTATTATAAAAAGGAAATACTTCTATTTTAAATACATGTTTAATAATTAAATTGAAAATAGTTTTCAACGAAAAATAAGTGGATAACATTTTATATAAAATGGGTGGTTATGTGATTGTTTTGCAAATTATGGTCACTTTGGCCGTATTCGGACAATTATTATGAATTTGAATCAAAGAAAAAAAAAAAAAAAAGAAATGGTAAATAAATGGTATTTTATTTTGGTAAAGAAATGTGCAAATAAGCAACTGAATTGATTGGAAAATGAGAATGAGAGAGCAAGTGTGGAAGGTAGAAAAAGTAAGAAACTAAGAGAGATGAAGTTTGAAAGAAAAAGAGGAAGAAATGGATAAAGAAAAAGAAAAGGAGTGTATGAGAGAGCGAATGAAAGAGAGAGAGAGAGAGAGAGAGAGCGAGAGAGAGAAAAAAAAAGAAAAAGAAATAAAGGGAAAACGAGTGGAAAATACGTTTCATATGCATATTAACCTGTTTGCTGTTGTTGCTAATGATGTATATAGGGAAATGCGTGCATTCATCTAAAAGGATATATAAACAAGGGCGATTAACTCGCGCTCGAATTCATTTTATTTGTGATTTCTATGTGTAATATGTTTCGCGGATTTATCGGTTTTCTTATGAATTTATAACCGGCACACGATAAACACGCATATACACAAACTAATAGAAACTGTTCCATTTTATGTGATCTAGCTCATTTCACAAAAGGTGTGCAATGCCATAGAAATATTTTATGGCGGGTAGTAGGGCTACGTTATGCAATTTACATGGCGTAGACAGAGCGTGTAGTATTTTGGTTGCATTGCTTTGAATTTCACGACGTTTGTTTCATTTCATTTCATTTCATTTCGCATTCAGCGTATGTGAACATATCATTTAAACGTTGTATAACATGTTTTAAAATTACCCATTTTCCGTATATAAATATCTACAAACTACATATGTATGTTACATATTATGTATATTAGGTGAATATACAATGTAAATAATTCCGGATCTTCATATAAACACCATCTAAGAAACACAACATGCACAACAATATGACAAATTAAAATGCAAAGAAAATGAAAAAGAACAAGAATAAGAAGAAGAAAAAAAAGAAGAAGAAGAAGAAAAATATAGTTTTTTAATCAGAACTATTGTTAAACGGCGTTTATATAAATTAAAAAAAAAAAAATGCTTGAATGAATCTCTAAAAACAGATTGATATGTAAAAAAAATACTGCAAAATATCTTTGAAAATAATTTTCCACAAATTCCCTCCAATATTTTCTATAGAAGTGAAGCAGATAACAAATCTTAAACTAATAATTTCATATCCAAAAGTTTAGATGGTGCAAAACAATTGAAAGCAAAAGAACAATTTATACATAATTAAAGAAAAATGGCAGATGAATCGGAAGAAGCATGTTTGGTGAATCCAAAATCCCCAATGAATTGTGGTCAAATGCCATACACAGATGGAATTGATTCGATATCTAGTACATCAACAGCAGCTGGATCACAATCATTTCAAAAAGCAACAACAGTTCATCATGGTGGACAAAATATAATAACCGCCAATTCCTACGATATAAACGACGATATTATTCTAAGCCAATTTCATGCAGATGCCATTAAACAGGTAAAATCTTCAAGCAAAAAATGTTGAACACAAAATCTCGAAAAGAAAAAAACAAAAAAAAAAAAAACAAAAAAAAATCTAAAATCACTTGTCATTTTGTTTCATTTTATTTCATTGATTTGTTTTTGTTAAGTCTGGATGTGGAAAATTCCAATTTATCGCCACAATTATAGTTGGTTTGGGTTTGGCTGGTCATGTCATTCAAGTCTATTCGATATTTTATATTTTACCATCGGCCGAAGTTGAGTATTGTATATTGGATGATGAAAAAAATTGGGTTAGCAATATCACATTGCTTGGAATTGGCTGTGGTTCATTATTCTTTTCTGCATTGGCCAGTAAAAATGGGCGAAAAAAAACGCTTTTAACCTGTCTCGCTATCAGTTCTGTATTTTCAGGTGTGGTATATTAATTCGCTAATTTAATCGAAATTTTTCGTTTTGTTAGCGATTTAGCATTTTATTTATATTTTCTTTGTTTTTTTTTTTTTTTTTAAACTGAAACCATTTCCATTCTCAGTGATTGCCGCATTTATGCCAGCTTATGGTCCATTTATGATGTCAAAATTTGTTGCGGCAGTTGGAATTGGCGGTACGCTACCAGCTGCCGGCTGTTATCTAGCAGAAATATCACCATTAAATACTCGTGCTCGGTAAAATTCACAAAAATACCACACACACTAGCTGAGAGCTAAACATTTTAATTATTTTATTGAATTTTCCTTAATCAACACTTTAGGTTGATTGCATTTCTATCAACATTAGGCATTTCCGGTGGAATATTTGCTGGTGCTTGTGCAATGGCTATGATTCCATTAAATGGTCAACAAATTGTTGCAGAAAATAAACAACATTTTAGCGCATGGCATAGATATTTATTGCTGGTATCAATTGTACCAATCATTAGTACCATATTGTTATGTTGGCTTCCAGAATCACCACGATTTCTATTAGCTAATGGAAATGAAGTGGAAGCACTTGCCACGTATCAGGTAACAATTTCATTCATTAGTTCAAGACACACACACACACACACCCACACACACACACACCCACACACACACACACACAGAGAGAGAGAGAGAGAGAGAGAGAGAAAGAGAGAGAAAGAGAGAGAAAGAGAGAGAAAGAGAGAGAGAGAGATTATTTTAAATGAATTTAATTGAATTAATTTTTTTTTTTTTTTCGTATTTTTGCTCTAAATTCATTTAGCAAATATTTAAAACAAATCGTTCACGTGGTGGTTATACATTATCTGAATTGGAATTACCTGGTGTTCGAACACGTCGTGTTAGTACACCATCATCAGTGCTTGCATCAATGATCAATAATGTATATGCATGTTGCAGTACATTTGTTCAATTGTACAATGAAAAATATGGTCGTACGACATACTTATTAATGGCAACATGGTTTGCTGCTGTGTTTGTTTTCCACGGTCTAACAATCTATATAAGTGAATATTCAAAAGCAATTGAAACCAACTATTACAATCGTATGACTGTGAGTAGTGACTATCCATATATTATAATGACATATAAATCAAAATGAAACAGTGTATATAATGTTTGTTCACCCAATTCACCTTATTTCTTACCATCATTTCTTTTTAAATTGTTTTCTTTTAAATTATGATCTAGGGTACCAAATTTAATGTTACTTATAAAAATACAAATTTTCAAACATCACTTGATAATACAATATTCGATCAATGCCGTTTTGAAAATTGTACATTTCGTCGATTGTTTATCAATCATGTATTGTTTAACAATTCAACATTTAAATATACCGAATTTTTAAATGTTAAAACTAGTCGCACTGAATTTCGAAATTCAACTTTAGAAAATATCAAGTACGTACATTTTCTTCTTTTTTCATTTAAAAAGGAATAATTGTGTAAATGAGTATTAATACGGATTCCTTTTTTCTTTTATGAAAAAAAAAAAAAAAAAAAAATAGATTCATCGATACGGACGTTTCATCGCATAATTTTATCGATTGTAAAATTAACAATACAAAAATTGTTAGATTGAATGGATCATGTGAGATGGATTTTGATTATAACATTTATACAACATTGGAATGGAAATCAAATTTGGGCGGTTTGATTCCATGCATATTAGCTATTTTATCTGTTGGTGAAGCAATACAGCGTTTAGGCCGTGCACCGGTTGCATCATGCTGTTTTACTATTGCAATGTGTTTATGTTTAATATTAGGATTCGTAGTAAAAGATGAGATTGTAATTTGGATTGGTGGCTGTGCACAAGGTTTTATCTTAGCTGGTATGACATCATTTTCCTTATGAATATGTATATTTAATAGATATTTAGAATATTTATGCGATATTTAAATACTTATGAAATATTTACTAGATTCATAAATATTTGAAATATTTAATGAATATTCAATTCATTTTAATCAATATGTTAGCAGTTATGAATTGAGTTAGTTGATAGCAAAATAACTATTGCTTAAAATTGAGATTTGGTAATTGAGATCAAGTCAATACAATCACATCATGAAAGAAGGGAAGAAAAGAGACAAAATATTCTTAGCATTGATGAGTATTTTGTTTTGAAAAGTTTAACATTGGCAATACTTAATTTGAAAAGACTGAAATTGTTGTGAATCACATACAACGACTACATTCATCTCATTCTAACAGTACATAAAACTCACAAACTCTGTTGTGTTAAACATGAATCACATAATTGAATCAGAGAATAGAAATGGACATAGACAGACATATTAGACAGCATATTCTAACTGGTAAGACACTTTTTGTTTGTTAGTTCTAACGATTCGCAGTTTCCTAGTTTTTCAAAACTATGAACTGTCCAAAAATTCTGTACTTTTTTCATGAAAGTAGTGACCGCGGACAGTACTTTAAATCCAGTACTTTTCTATAGTAATTTTCCTTATTTTTCCTGACATAGGATGCAGTATGATCTCAACTATCAATCTCAAATTTAAACAATATTTAGTCATATATTGAGAATATTTATGATAATCAGTATATTTAGAAATATTCACAATATTTGCAACATTTTGCAAAATATTTACATTATTTATCTCTATTTACTTTTATTGTTTTATTAGGTATGACATCATTAATGCTGTTTGCCGTTGAAACATATACTACGGTGATAAGGTGAAGAATTCTATTATTATTTTTTTTTTTTTTTTTTTGTGAATTCTGAATAAGGAACGTTTTGGAATCATAGAAATGTTTAAGAAATTGAAAAAAAAAAAAAAACGATTTTGCCAGTTGGAAAAAGTGAGGCTGATAATTCTTTTTTATTGTGCTGACAAAATTCATTGCATTTTTCTTTCAAATTTTTCATTTTTTTTTTCAAATTTTTCATTTTTTTTTTTTTTTGTTAATTTTTTCTTTTTTATTTGTTCTTCTTCTTTCGCAGATGTACCGCTTTAGGTGTATTCGTATGTTTTAGCCAAATTGGAGCTTTACTTGGATCATCACTTTATATTCATTTACCAGTGGCATCAACAAAAGTGGCAGCCACAATATCAACCATTTTTATGACGATACCATTCATATCAACAATGATATTAAAAGATCCATGTCTTCTTGTTTAAATTTGAAAAAAAAAAAAAAAAAATCAAAATAATCAATTCAACCATATTAACTGGTTGGCAAATATGACTACAAATAACTATATAAAAAATCGACTTAGTTATAAATTTACAAAGAACAAAACCACAACAACAAAGCACTTGCACACTTTAAACCTTATCACTTACATTTTAATTCAATCCACTGCGCTCAGGAAATATTCGCAAAGCCCTTTAATCTTAGTGATAAAGTTAAAAAGTTTGAACCAAGAAATCATCAACCATTTTTGTTTTTTTTTTTTTTTTTTTTTTTTTTTATTCCAATTAATTCGTGTATTTGTTTTTGTTGAATATATTGAAAGAAAAAATCTGCTCTCTAACGGGTGACATTTGCGCTATTTTTGCACTTATCAAATAGCTTCAAACCAAATCTTTGTGCGTGATGTGTATTAAATTGAAATGTTAAAATCCATGACAATCCAAAATTTAGCTGCAATTGATAAACTATTTACATTTATTTATTACGAAACTCAAATTTATGTCAATAAATGCACTTGTATATAGACAATATACTACTAGGCTGTTCCATCATATCGCAAAGCAAGAATCCAAATGTATATTTTACATAAATAAAGCTTGTAGATTTCGGCCGAGCTTTATAGAAAAGATCAAATTTTTTTTTTTTTTTTTTTTTTTTTTGCAATGGTTGCTTTGTATACGCGAGACAATCCAGATCGACGAGATTTGTATGATTTTCTAAAATAAAACATTATTTGTATGATTGTTTTTAGAAAATACTATTTCGAAATGGTAGTTTTTAGAAAAATCTGTGATCATGAATTTGTATAAGTGTTTTATAATAACATCCAAATATCATCACTCCGATTATGTTTTTTTTTTTTTAGAAAACACATGTAAAATTCATAATCATAGAATTTTCTAAAAGCAACTATATTAAATTTAAATTATATATTGGAAATCTACAAGCATTTTTCATGTAAAATATGCATATAGATTTTTTGTTTTGCGATAAGATGAAAAAGCCTACAGTATACAATATACACATACAACACACTTTGTTTTCTGCATTGTTTTTGTTATGATGGAATTTCAACGTAAAAACAATAACATATAAGTGGCATTACCGGCCCTGGTAATTGGCTTATTTTTCATTAACAATATAATTTTCGTATAATTTTGTAATTTATAATTCAATCTTGATTAATTTCATATTTTTTCTTTTAAGTTTAAAGTTTATTTTCACTTTGGAATTGGTTGAAAAAAAAAAAAGAAACAAAGAAATTTATGTTAAGCATTCGTTAGGTGAATATAATAACGATAATCAATTTGGCTATATCATTATATTGCAATTGCAATAATTAAATTAGTTTCCATTATCAAATTGTGTTAAACGTGAGGTGAATATATTAAATGACATATTTTTCCATTGATTGGTTAGGCATATGCAGGGTTAAAATTTCTTTTATAAATGTCAAAATCAGTTTCAATTAAAATGAATTTGATTTTTTTTTAAAATTATATTTCAATTCTCTCTAGTTTCATTAAAACATATCATTTCTAAAACTAGTTAAATCACAAAACATTTCAGAATTTCTTATGTAAATCGATTTAAAAATTTTTAAATCGTAATAAAATCATTTCATTTTGGATATATTTTAGATATTATTGTGAAATCATTTTTTTTTTTTTTTTTTTTTTATAAATAATGAAAAAAATGATATAGCTATGTTTAGTTTATATACGTATCAACCTGAATACCATTTGAAAATCAATTTAAGTCATCATATTCATTAAATTAACTGATGAATTGAACAAAAATAAATTTGAAAGCGAACAATTTTAATCTGGATCATTTCGGATCAAAAGGCATTTCATTTTATCAAATGTTTCTTTTTTTTTCAGTCAATTGATAAACGTAAAATAATTCAAAAGACGATAAAAGCAAGGTAATTCATATTTTAATATATTTTAAAAAAAAAAATTAAGCTATTTGTTATTGAAATGAATGCAAGGTTATCAATATTTTCTCAAATTTCCCATTGTATGATGATTTCTGTATGAAAATTTAATTAATACTTAAATCTCTGACCTCCAGAAGATATTTTTGTTTCATTACATAATGGTCACAAATTCAAACGATGACAATATTCTAAATGAACATTTTTTGTGGAATTGTATTGAAATTTGTTGATTATAAGTACATAGAATGTATGGAATGGTAGTGATGGTGATGATAATGGTGGGATAAATTCAACTTTTAATCACTAGCTGGAGGATAACGTTGAATTGAATCTTGTCCAAGCCGTCTTTCAATTTGGCCGTTGCACCGAATATCTTTTGATATTTTAACTAAACGATCACCATCCTGTATTGTTGGGGTGAGATTTAGAAATTATTTATTCTATTTTTTTTCATATTTTTCAATGTTGATTATTATTTAATGTAATTTAAATCATGCATACCAGCCGCTTGGTTTAATGCGGTTGCCAAGATATTGCGATGCCTTATAAGCTGTCTCCTTAACATGTTGTACCCTAGATTGTACCATCCTTTTGAAAATGAAGAAATACATGTGAAGAAATCTTTTAAACATTTATCTAAACTGTTCGTTCAAATTCTACACACCTGACGCCATCTATACGATTTATCAACGTATGAATTTCTTGCATAAAAGCGATTTATCAATGTACATTGTCTATATCAACGGACACGGCAAAAAGATACGTTTTGTCGTTCGCATTCCGTAATGGTGTATGTGCCCATTCAATGTATAAATGATAGAGATCACTTCCAATGTAACTTCGCACGATTTATGCTGTAGTCCATTAGTCGATAGTTGATGTACTTGCCCACGGCATAGAAGTCCACTTTCTCAATTTTGTTTGATATTAATTTAAATTCACACCATACTCGACTAGAGATGGCGTAAGAGACAATGAATTTCTTTTTTGAAGCGACTTCAACACTGCTTCATTTTCTGAGAAAAACAACTGAACAATAGTTCGGTTGTATTTGAATAATAGACATTTTCGATATAAACAAAACATATTCGAAATATTGTTGCTTACTTAATTGTTGTATTGAACAGTTCAATTTGGTTCAGTTAATTGAAGAATATTCAAACGAACATGAACTGAACTTGAACATCTTGAACAAACTGAACTTGAACTCGAACGAACATGAACACCCTTTTTTCTCTTTCGAACAAATCGAACCGAACCCGAACGAACATGTACATAAAAGTGAAACCATTCTCGAACATGAACGGTTCATGTTCGGTTCACGAGCAGCTCTAGAGTATAGTTAACGAACAATATTTCAAGTTTAATTTTTTATAATAATTTGTTTTAAAGTTAGGCCCTGTTTCAATCAGAAAGTTAATACTAATGAAAATTCAATTTTAATTAAAAATGTATGAAATCAATTACAAGTCCAATTTCAATCATAATGCACAAATTCAATTTCTATTTCACCAGTTCAACTAAAATTTCACGATTTCAACTGAAAACAAAACTGAATAAACACCTGAATAAAATATGAATCTCATCGACATACATACATTTTTTATGTTTTGGTAGTAGTTAATTCATATCTTGTATGGTATGGTTGAATTGCATATACATATATATATGAAAAAAAAAACAATCTTTCCCTATGTTTAAATGTTTCTTTCAAATGAAGAAGAAAAGAAAATTACCTTGCCGAATAAAAAAAAAAATGATTTTTCAACTGAAAACAAAATAAATATATGCATTTGGTTACAATTGGAAAGACCATTTCACTATGGAACACTCAACTTTTTTGATCACCTGAGAGATAATATGAATTCTTCCCTATATGAAAAAACAAAAAAAAAAAAAAAGAATTTGCAACAGGTGCACATCAAAAACATGTACGTTGAAATGATTGGTGACATTATTCCAGCAGGAGAAAAAAGACTCGATGGCATATCATATTGAAACCGTATTGCATCAGAAACAATAAATACATAACACCTTCATCCCTAGGGGGAAATGACTCGCAGCGAATCCTAATTTATTTGCAAATCTCTTTATCAACTTCACATGTAAATGAAGATTCATAAGACTCGTAAGATTCGTGAAAATGCTTCGATTTCTCTACAATTTTGAAAAGATTTGCAAGAGTCATTTCCCCCTTAGCTTCATCCATAATAACTGACTATAAGGATTTTGTAAGTGGAAATCTCTTGAAACAAGTTGAAAAATCCACTCTAAAGTAATTTTTAACTGATTTAAACGAGCGTAAACAAGTTTTCGCATTTTAATCATGCTCACGATTTAGTAAATGAATTTCAGCACATTCAAGAGCGATACAAAACGTTAAATTGACAATGTCATATTTAAAATAAATATTATTTTTCTTATCTTATTCATAAAAATATACGAACCATTCGGGATAATAGAATTTTGATGAACATTTAAATAGCCTCTAATCTATCCTAATAATAATGAATCCATGGAAGAATTGTTCAATTAAAAGAGTTTTAGATGAATGCTTATTGAAGAAAAGTGAAAACTATCAAATACTAATGATAACTTGCTTGATGTCGTGACAACAAATAGAAAAAAAAAAAAAAAAAAAAAAAATCTACAAAATGATTCCATAAAAGTATTCGAAAGCTTGTAGATAAAATTGTAAAATATACCAAATGCACATGCTTTTTGTTAGTTTGTTTTTATTGTTATTTTTGTTTAGCTGTGAAACAGAATATTGTGGAATTTTTGTTTATTTGTTAGACATAATAATATTTATGAAAACCTATGATGTTACATTTCAATACATTTTCTTAATAACAAGCGTAATAACGCTATTTTTTCTTTTTTTTTTCTTTTTTTTTTATCGACTTACAAAGAGTTGAAATAGAATAGAAACCAAGCGAAAATTTGCAGGCAATATACATATATATTTATATATTTTTGTAATAGTTTTAACCGTTCCCATCGTTCAAATGCCTACCAATTTATTCTATTTGTTACCTTGTTTTCTTTTGTTTTTTCTTTTGTTTTATTCCGACTAAGTATTATGAATGTCCTTTGCATTATTTTGAAAATTTGAATCACCATTTGTTGTTATTATTGTTGTTAAAAATATCACAATTCAGTTAACAATCATTTTATTTTATTTCATTCTAAAAATTTCCTCATTTTAAGCATCAATAATAATAATAATAATAAGGGTTTTGAGTAATAATTAACTAGGAATGAAATTGTATTTGATTTTTTTTTTTTTTTTTTTTTTGTTTTTTTTTCATAAATTTTTGAATCACTATTGATTGAATAAATTAAATGGAAAAAGAAAGAATGATTGAGTAAGATTGTTAATTTATCAGAACAAAAGAATTTACAATTATACAAATTGTACAGATTTAACGGATACTGGATATTTCATATTACATTATTATGGAATGTAATAAATTGGGAGTATCAATGCTAATGCAAATCATCTCAATGGCAAATTCATATGAAAAGATTAATATATACTTGTAGATTATTTTTGATTTCATTTGATAATTTTGTTTGATAAAAATTCAAACATCTAAAAAGAACACACGGAATTAATTTTTAAAATCAAATGCATATAGCAGAGCTCTTGAAATTTAAGTTTTTACATAATTGTTCATTCATATTGATATTTTTAAGAAGAATATTGTTGAAGTTTTTTCTTTTCCACATTAAAATATCAATTGATCAATAGTTTTCTTTATTCGAAATATCAATGTAAAAAGAAAATACAAGAAAATTGGCTCTGCTTTTGATGTTGATTTGAATTCAAATACAGTTTTTAAGTAAATAGACTTGAATAATCGAATGCTGTAATCATCTAAGAACCAGAAAATTGAATCACTCATTAAATTCGAAGCCACTTGTGAAATCTTCAGAATCCATAAGTGGCTTGAGTACTTTGAATTTAAAGAGCTCTAACCGTATAGCATAAACAAAAGCTATGAAAGCATGTAAAGAAGAACATTTCTCAAGTATATTTTGAATAAATATGTATATTTGTTCAGTTTTTTTTTTTTTTTTTTTTTTTTTTCAAAACGTTTTTCGTTATTATCTTTTTTTTCATCTCTCAATATAAATTATTATATTTAGAATATCTATACACTGTTACTTAAAACAAAAAAAAAAAAAAAATCAACTTGTCCGAAGTGTTCAGCATAAAAATCCCAATGGATTGAAATCTCATTCCATGACAAAATTATACTATAAATTCGCAACTATGCATTTATCCTAGGAAGAAATAACTAAGTACAATTCGCATTTATTTGCATGCATTTGCACACTTTTGCTATGGCTGTTATTTTCATGTTGCTTCCTCACCTTCATATTGAATTTATATAGTTGCGTGAGAAATACACGTATATCTTTCTCATATCATTTGCAGTATTTGCAGTTCATTTGCACCATTATTTCCTCCTAGCATTTATTTGTATTTTATTTACTTTTATTAACAGCAAAAAATCAAATCAAATCATTGCAATATCCGTTTGATTTAATATTTTAATAATTAAACAAAGCAGCAATTTCTAAAAATATTTTATGCGAGTAATTTTGTAAATGTGGCAAATAGATTTAAATATATATGGGAATAAAGCAATTTTTACTGTCATTTTAAAATCAATTTTCCGGTAAATTATTTGATGGTTGATTGTAGACACTGTAAATGAATGATCCTGAAATATATCTTATTAATAGACATTATAATGTGAACACTCATGAGAAGGAAAAATTGATGGAAAAATGTTTGACAACATTTCTTTGTGATTGAAATTCAAATACAAATATAGAATAGCATGGGAATATACGCGTTATTCATATTGTAGCCAACTGATATTAAAGTAGTTTGATGCTAAAATCGAATGCTATTAAGAAAATTTTTGTGGCGAAAAATTCCGAATGATTAATATGTTTTAAATAGTATTCAAATTAACACAAAAACAGATTTTTTTTTTTTCATGGTTAAATTATTTATCTCATTCTTGGATTGTTCTTGTCTTCATATTGTTTTTTTTTTTTTTTTTTTTCTTTTTTTTTATTATTTTCATTTTTCTTTTCTGCACTTTATATATCATTTAAATGTCTACAGAAAAATACGATTTTATATTAGTAAATAGTACAATTTTTTTTTTTCTTTTCGATTAAAATGTGTTGATTTACAGCAAAGAAAAAAAAAAATTAATGTGTTCATGAAGCATATTTAGATGGGCTCTGTTATGTATAATATGCTAGATTGTATTGTATGTATAACATACAAGCTTCAATTGTATGTTTTAAGTAATAACTCGCAATAGCCTATCTATAAACACATATTGGAAAATTTTCTCTAGCTAATTAGGAAAATCTATGATCAATGATCAATGAAAATAAGAAAACGTTGAAGTATATTGTTTTTTCTTTTCTTTTTTGTATCATCGTACAAAATTGTACGCTAATAAGTTCGTGGCGAATATTAGATAACACAGATTTTTTTTTTTTTTTTCTTTGTGTCTGTAATAAAAGTTCTGTTGTCCTTCGAACGATGTCATTTATCAGAAATCTTCATGTTTTTTCTCCTTTTTATTCTTTTGTCTATTGTAATTTTATATGCATAGCTCAAACTTGAGCACAAAATATAAATTCAAATTTGAATAAAATAGAATAATATGCATGCGATAAAATGATAATATGTTTCAATAGAATGTTGGAAAAGAAAATTGAATTCAACAATTTTGGAAGATGTTCAAAGTGAAGAAGAACAAATTGTAACAATAAATAGTTCAACTTATTGAGTGCAAACTATTGATGATCAGAATTAAAATAAACAATGAAAAATGTCGCAATTTATTTTTTGTTTTTTTGATGAAAAGTAGTTATTATTTTCTTTTCAGATCTATCACAAATCGAATTTTCTTTTTATTCTGTTTTGTATTTTTTTTTTTTCTTCGGTTTTTCACTTTCACTATATATTTGTTTTTAAATCATATAGTCGATTTGTTTTAAAATAAAAACAAAACTAATCATTCAGTCTTATCTAACAAAAAAAAAAAAAAAAAAAAAAAAAAAAAACGAAGAGAAATATAATAATGATAATGATAGTGATGATAATAATAATTATAATAATAATAATAAATATAATATATGAAATCATCGTCTTTGTCTACGTTCTGTCTCGGACTTCGATACAAATTAATATAATAGTAAATATTTGGTTATTTCAAACCAATCGCGTAAAAATTGTTATAGTTAAAATTATAAATTGTATTGTTTTCAATTCTATATGTTTTTTGAAATATATTTTTCTTTTTTCTTTTTTCTTTTTTTCTTTTTTACTTAAGTACATGAAGGCTCAAATAAGTGTTTAAGATCGTTCCATCTGTGCCATAGGCCGTTTGAAATTACGTTATCTATTCTGTGTACCATTATTTGGATCGTCAAAATCATTGTCAACATCATCCAATTTGGTTGCGGTGCATGTTCGACATTTACAACATACGATACATGGTGCGGCTAAAAGTAGCAATGGTGATGCAACTAATAATAATATACCAAAGCTGGCAAAAATCCCAATAACTTGTGCCCTATGCCAAACGACTGATGCACGCGAATGGCCAAGTTTATTTTTGCATGGACCCTTGTCATAATGGCGTAGTAGAAAATCATCCTATAACATTATGTAAAAAAAAAAAAAAAAAATCATAAATAATATGTTTGTCCAATAAATTCGATAGTTTTCTTTCCAGAAAAAAAAATTGTACATTTTCAACAGGATTTTTTTTCCTTCACTTTTCTACGAAAAGTTTTCTTTTTATATATATATTTTAAATTGAACACTTACATCCAAACTGGCTAAACAATACCAGCAAAAAACGTGTTTACATCGCTTACACATCATTTGAGCACAGCCTTCATCTTTTTCAATTGGTACGCCGCACATTGGGCAGCATTTTATCAAATCCGTATCGAACGGTATTCCAATGCTATCATCAGTACCATTTGCAGCCAATCGTCGTGTATTTTCATCACATGTTATCAATGGATGCCACTAAAATGTTTAAAAAAACAAATGAAATTTTAATTCAATTCAACAACACATTTGCTGTGCATGTCATTGTCTTCATATTTTTTTTCTGTTTTTTTTTTTTTTTTTTTTTTTTTGGTTTTTGTTGTTTTTTGGCTAATAATTACCGCTTTTTTGCAACTTGAACAGAACTCTTCAACACATGTTGGACACTTGACGGCAACTGGAGCTATAGCTAGTGACATCAAGGAACCAGATTGACCAGCAATTCCTTTTTCTTTTGTTTTCGGTTCTACAAGACACACTGTTTCACAACCAGCTCGAGGGCACCATGTACGATTTCTGTCAAGTTCAATCTCTGCATGAAAATAATAAAAAAAAAAAAACGTGTTTTACCATATATAAAATATATATATATATATATTTTTTTTTTTCATTAATATCACTTTGCTACTGGACATGAAATGATGTTTTTAGAAGAAAATCGGGAGAATGAAATAAAAAACGAAACAGCAGTTATTCATCAACAATAAACATTGGATTACTGATGTGTTTGGTGTCATAAATGTACATTGTAGAAGCATTAATCCAATGTGGAATTGGTTGTATGTTTTCATATGTAATGAAGTGCTTTGATTTTAAAATATTGACGCCACCTATACGATTTATCAATTTATATTGACTTGAACGGAAATGGCAAAAAGATATGATTTGTCCTTTGTATTCCGTAAAGGTGTATGTGCAATTCAGTGTATATATGATAGAGATCGCTTGCAATTTAATGCCGCACGACTTATTCTGTACAGCCACTGTGTTTTCATTCGAAATAATTTTGATTATTGTTCGTACTAATGTGCTTATACGTTGTTATTAATACTTGGATTATTGGATTATTGGATTTTATTAATACTTAAGCATTGCTTACTGGAATGCTTACTTGGACCGCAACGCTTACATATTAATAACAACATTATACGCATAAGTACGAACAATATTTAATATTATTTTTAATGAAAACACAGTGGTTGATTCCGTAGTACATTAATCGATCGTTGATATACTTGGCCAAGGCATGAATATCCACTATGATGAATAATGTCTCTAAACTAAGTATAAACTTTCACAATTTGCTTTAATATTTATTCAAATGCACACTGTACATCGTAGAGATGGCATAAGAATCAATGATTATTTTTTTGCTAATGCGACTTCGATTGGTCTAACTGATTGAATTGAATGAATATTTAAAAAGATTTCAAAATGAATTGTTACCTCGATTTAGTCGAAAACGTCGATGTTTCTCAACCAGATCACTAGACACAAGAGCAGCAATATCATGTTCAATATCCATAATGCCTTGATGTGGACACAATGCATCTGGACAGGAAATTTCGTATGCACCTTCGAGAATTTCAAATTCTACATATGCTTTCATACACTGAAACACAACACAATGGGAAATATTTAAAATTTGGTCTGTAGATTTGAGATTCATGTCAGTTAAAATATCAGACGGTGTTAATAAATTGATTTGTGAATCATTCTTACATCTATGCAAAATTGACAACCACACTGTTGAATTTTCGTCATATTGTCCACTTTAATATCGTTCAAGCACAATTTGCATGCAATTGTTGTTGACGGCGACGTGCTTAGCGATACTAATGACGCTCTTTGCAATGATGTTTGATCAATTTTGTTTACATCGTCGCGTATTGATGATGATTTTTCTGTAAAAAAAAAAAAAAACAAAGAAAAAAAAAAACAAAAGAAATAACAATGAACATTAAGAATTTTATTTTATAAATTCCACATAATTTCAAAGACTATTTTGAATATATATTTTTTGTTGTTGTTTTTTTTTTCTAATGAAATATTCAAATGCTTACCTAAATTGGTTTTTATCGAAACAAATCCACCATTTGCAATATTCAATGAATATCGAGATCCGTTGGCAGCCAACGATAAAATGCTTGAGCAACGTGAACATGTTGCCATAGATGGACTTTGTCGTAATCGATTTCTTGCTTTAATTGGTTCAAAATTCGATGTGGTTTGTGAATGAGTCAAGGCGGATACAGTTTCGCATTTTTTCAGTCCTACATCCGAGCGCTGATGTATCAATGGCTTTGCATTATTTTGATTTAAACTGACACAGCTGCCCTCACGTCGTAATAGTGGCACAACACTCCATAAACGTTGATGCATTGTTGCATTTAACGATGTGGTGGATGTTGATGAGGTAGACATAAAGCACTTATCATTTCGATATAAATTATGCGCTGATGGTGTTCGAGAAATTTTAATTTCCGGCGATGCAACTAATAATGGTTGATTTAATTGATGATCATTATAATCATCAAGACTTTTTGATGTACATAATAAATCATCATCATCAACAGTATATTTTTTAGATGTTATCGTATCATTTGAACTATAAATTGTTGAATTTATACCATTACTATTTGAATGTGATTGAGCAACGGTATTTAAAATACTATTGCCAATAATTGACGATGTTGATAATGATGTGGCGATCGTTGTTGATGGTTCTCGTGACACCTTGCGTCCGACTAGATTTTTAAGTAGTTGCTCAAATCGATTATATTTTGATCCGGATGCAACACCATACGTAGTTGCATGATGGCCCATATCCGATTGATTATTATAGCGATTTGAACGATAGGAAATTGGCGTAGTTTTTGATTCAATTTGTTTACGATTTGCTAGATCATCGACCAATTCATTTCGACGTGCGTGCGATGATTTAAGGGAATCCGGCTAAATATAAAGTGGAACAAATTGAATTGAATTGAATTTTTTTTTTTTTTTGCTTTTTTTCCAAGAAAAATTCTATTTCTTAATGTAATTGATACACAAAATCATAAAAAATTATATGGACTATGATATGTACGAAGTAGCTTAAAATTGAGCTTCTTTCTGCAAATTTATTCCTTTTCTCTTGAAACGAAATAAACACACAATTTAAATTGAAAATGATCGATGTTTTATTATTAGCTTGAAATTGTATTCGAACAAATGGACGGACGAAATTTTATTATTTACTCTTGTGAACAATTCTCAAATGTAACAGAATTTTAAAAGTAAACATTTCTTGTGTGATTTTTTATACATTTGAATGGATTGCATTTCACACGTAATGAAAAGTGATATAAAGTGGAAAAAAGTGAGATATTTTCTTCTTTTATTCGTTTCATGTAATTGCTCCGACACAAATTAGGGCAAAAAAAATGTCAATAAATCTTTCTACAGTTTTGCCTCCATTTATCTTTATGATTGAATTATCGCTATAATTTGATTGCATTTGATTAACCAACAATGTAAACAAGCTAATACGTAATAAATGTGATTCATACCTCTGTATAATGATCAAATGCTGATTCCCGAACGGATGATGAACCAATAACAGCGTACCACGATTTAATTTGCTTTCGCTTGACTTTATCCGTTGGCCCACTGTTACGATGGGAATGCCAATGAAAACTGTGCCGCTTTTTTGGCGATGATATTGCTTCGTCTGTATGACTGATGATGGGGATATCGTCGATCATTTGTGACGCATCGGTTGGTGTTACCGTTGTTGTCGCTGCCGCCGCCGCTGCCGCCGTCGTCGTCGTCGTCGTTATTTCGCTATTTGAATGTGTACCAGTGCTTTGCACAAGTGTGATTCGTTTGCGATGTACTACCGGATTCACGTCTTTCTTTGTAAATATTAACGAAGTGCTATTCTGCTTAACGAGTGTTATCGATTTGTTCGAGCCTAATTGTATCAGCGGTGCACATTCCAAATTTGTTGCCGATTTATCGCAATCGATTGTATTTACTGTTGTACTATTTTCGAAATTTTTATCAAAATCCTTTGTTGATATTAACTGAGTTGGATTAATGGTTGTAGTAGTCGTTGTTGTCGTCGTCGATACCGCCACCGATGCTGTTGCTGTCGCCGTCGTAGTCGTCGTCGTAGTAGTTGTGGTTGTGGTCGTATCGCTTTGTTGCTGTTCCGTTTTTGTTGATAATAATGCAAAATTTGCATCGTTATTATCGTCATCACTTTCGAAATGATTGCCGGCCGTTTTATTTACATTTTCGCTACTTTTACGCAAAAAATTCGTTTTCATACCATTTCGCTGCTGTTGCCCACAATTTAATTCTTTGATTTGATTATTATTATTATTATTCTTGTTTTGGTTGTTGCATCCATTGTTTACGACGACGCATTTGGATGTCGTTGTTGCTGTTGCTGTTGTTGTTGTTGTTGATGTTGACAATGGATACGTTGGCGTTGATAATTCAATACACTTTTTTCGCAGTGCACTTTCTGTTTCTGGCACATATGTTGTCCAGTTTCGTGTTGGTCGCATAATTATTTATTTGTTGTTTGTATTCGCAGCTAGTTGAATTGATTACATCAAAACATGGTACAGTGTCATCATGTGGAACGTTTGCCTGTGTATAATATTTAATAAAGAAAATGAATGAAAAAGACGAAAATAAAATGTAGACAGAATTAGTGAGAGAAGAATATTGGTGGAATACGTGAGACAGAGTGACATGAATAAATAAAAATTAATATTTGTCTGTTTGTTTTTCTGTTTGTTTGTTTGTTTGTTTATTTATTCATTTGAGTTGAATAAAATTATTACCGCTCATGACTAATATTATTCAAAACATGAGACTTATTAAAAGAAATTTAATTTAAACACGTATTAAGCAATTGAATGATATTATAAACATACATAATATAAGAAATTATATACGCGCAATGTATTCTGACAGTAAAAATCTTCTTGAACTGAACACATCGTTTATAGATAAGAAACGACGTGTACGTGATTTTCGTCACACAAATTTTTGACCTTTATAAAATGAATTTTGCTACCAAATTGTATATTGTAATTGTGAACGATACTCAACATGTTTGGTTGTTGATGTTTTTTTTTTTTTTTCATTTTGTATTCACTTGTGATTTGGGCTTAATTTGCTAAACGCTTTATTTTCAATTGAACATTCTGTTGAATTATCGAATTTGATAAATTTATTTGCGTAAAATGTGACGCGTAAACGCAATTGAAATTCACTGAATTCACATTTTGAGTTTCACAACAATAGTCCATTCTCGCTATTATTCAACAAAATTTCGCGATCTCTTTCTCTCTCTCTCTCTCTCTCTCACTCTCACTCTCACTCTCCCACTCTCTGCCGCTTAAATTTAGTTGACGTAGATAAAATTGTACGTGTGCACATGAAAATGATTGCCAATGCGTGGGTATTTCAAATGTATGTTGATTTAAAGTTTGTCTAAAATTAGATAAATTTCATTAGAAATCAAAGTAATTATCATTTACATCAAAAATGGTAAATGTTTGATGTTAAAATTGTAAGCTGCTCTGTATGAATCACACGATTACATTTAAACATTCAACATTTCATGAATTTTGACTAATATGTTACTGATGAATTTGTAGAATTTTGGTTAAAGCTTGTCTAAATCATGTTGACATCTGCATAAAATATGATTTGTCATCGCTTGGTTATATTTGCAAACCGTATGATTTAATGATTCATGCAAATGAACCTTTTAACTAAACGAAATGGGGGGATTCTTTTTTTATATCTATGACATAGACAGAAACATATACATAGATTCTATGTATATGTTTCTGTCTGTGCCTTTTTGCTGTTGTTGTTTTTTTTTTTTTTTTTTTTTTTCAAATTTTGAATTTGATCCTCGTGAAATTGCTTCAGTCTACAAAATTCCAAATCAAAACATGAAACAAGAAATAACATTATTTTAATTCATCGTTGATATGAATTGCAAGCAAACGTAATATGACGTAGTAACAATTTTATGAATCCGGAAATGTATGATTAATGAAATCATATAAATAATGGGAATTTTTTTTTGTCGATTTCGATGGAAATAGGA
The DNA here is from genome assembly GCA_029041755.1 of Resseliella maxima. NCBI lineage: Eukaryota > Metazoa > Arthropoda > Insecta > Diptera > Cecidomyiidae > Resseliella > Resseliella maxima. Next base: position 317,605 of record JAQOWM010000438.1, read on the forward strand.
AATCGATTTATGCATACACCAAAAGAAAATAAGAACTCTTTTGTTCATTGTTGGCTAAATATATAGTATTGAACAGTAGTGGTGAATGGCTAGTTTGTAAATAAACTCGATACAATAATAAATAAATAAAAAAGTAAATGGCTAAAGCAACTGAGTTGATTGCTAAGGTTTTCATTCTCAAGTAAGTTTTTTTTTTTACAGAATCAAGAAGTAGAACAGCAGTATAGTGGTACATTTAACAAGCCATTATGACGACAATTCGATTCTAGATCACCTTTTTCTTTCCACATTTTATATCCAGTTTGAGTCGCTGTTTATATATTTGTCTCATTGTCTGTGACTGTGTTCAACGGTATTTATTTTTTTTTTTTAATCTCAACAAATAAAAAAACAAAAAAATAAACTCTATACAGTGCTGAACCAGATCCATAGTTTTTGTTTTTATTTTTGGATTAAATAATACACGAGCAATAAGGAACAACTACTTATGTATATGTATTCTTTTTGTTTTGTGAACGTGTTAGTAGTATATGAATAGCGGTTTCATCCACTTTTCTTAGTATTAGTGTGCACATACACACATACACACACACACGTACACACATACACGTATATGTGTGTACACGTATACACACATTCACACATACACATACACATACTCTCCCTTTCTCTCTCTTCCCTCTCTTCCTCGAGCCATGACTAATATGGCAACGGACCTGCTTGCCAGGTATTTTGTTGTTGTAATCGTTTCGAGTGCATCGTTGTATTTCTCTCCTCTCTCTTCTTCTCTTTCTTAATTCCAGATAAACATGGATGAAGTGCATTTTGAACTGACTTCGAAGAACAAAATCGTAGTTCGACATCTATTCGAAAACGCTACTCAATTCAAAACGAAGTTTGAAGGTAGATTTTTAATATTTTTCCCAAATTCCCAAAACGAAAAACCGATTTGTGATAACATTTTGTACGTTCACTCGTTTCAGAATTCATCAATCACAATGACATTGAATTGAATAAGTTGGTGGTAATCATTAGAGCTGTTCACGAACATGAATTGTTCGTGTTCGTTCGAGATTTAATCGAACACGAACGAACTCGAACAATATTTTCTTTATCTCGAACAACTCGAACCGAACACGAACGAACACGAACACCAAAATTGGAACTTGAAGTGTTCAAATTTTGTTCTTAGTCCATTGCCACAAAATGAAAGCAAAAAACGCTTCACAACACAAAAAATCCAACGTTTGGTCACATCACCAAATATTTCAACTTCACCAGCCAATAATACAATACTGGTTGTACCACCACCAAAGTCAGCATCTTGAGATTTAGCAATTATAAAGTTTAAATAAACAGTGTTTTAGAAGCTGGCGAAGTCGCTTTAGCAAAGAAATTCATGTTTCTTACGCCATCTCTACGAGTATGGTGTGAATTTAAATGAATATCAAACAAAATTGTGATAGTTCAGTGGATTTTCATGCCGTGGGCAAATACATTAATGTACGATGGCATAAGTCATACGACGTTACATTGCAAACGATCTCTATCATATATACACTGAATGGGCACATACACCATTACGGAATGCAAACGACAAATCGTATCGTTTTGCCGTTTCCGTTGTATAGTCAGTATATATTTATAAATCGTATAGGTGGTGTCAGTGTCTTGAAATCAAAGCTCTCCTCTTGTAAAAACATACAACAAATGCCACATTGGTTAATGAGCATAATACTTTTATGTTGTTATAAAAAATGCAAGTCCGAGCAGGCTTTGTTACATGTGTTGAATGAATAGAAGTACAAAAATTGAAAGCAAACGCCATCTAACGGCTGATTTTTTACTAATCATCCCAAATGAATTTGCAAGTGGTTTGGGATTGACTATGTAAAACATGGGCTTCAATACAATCAATTCAGAAAGAGTTGGTCATACGTATACAAGGAAGGTTGGGGAAGAAGAGGGTGGAATTGATGTAAGTCGATCAACTAGTGTTTGGTATAAATTACTTTCTTGTGTCGTCCCTCTCTCTCCAAATATAAATGAACCTTATTTTCCAACCCCCCCCCCCAAAAAAAAAAATTGTTCACAGAAAGCCGGCGTTTCGAAAGTGGATAAAACATCTGGTATTGAACCTCCGAGTCCAGCTCAAACCGGCTCGTCAACCGACGGGTTGCAGCGTTTCGAGGATATAAATAAATCTATGCTCAATGTGGAAATGTTTACTTTCACACTAAATCAGTTAGAGTTATGGAATATACAGATATAACAAACAAAATGGTAATATGTAAATCAATTAAATCGAAGCCAAGAACGTTACAACAAATTGCCGCAGAAATATACATCAATTCGAAAGAATGGATATTCACTTCACATTTAGACTTAATCGATTATAATTTTAAAGATATGATATTTTCTAACAATATTTCTGAAAGTAATTCATTTTATGACATTTTACTGATCAAATTTGTATTTCAGTATTTCTTGAAGAAGAACGATACTAATTTTCCAGTATTCAAATTAATTTGCAAATGTATGTACTTATGGGTTGAAAAACATGAATCATGTAAAAGTTGATGCACCTAAAAGGTGCATTTAAAAAATCATATTCATTAAATGAAGTATGCACTTTATGTAATGCCACTCAAAATCGATATTTTAGAAAGTATTTGCATATTGAAAACAAAAAAAAATGTTTTTGTGAAGATTAATTCCATTATTATTTTGGTTTTGGGTTTATTCATAAAGTATATTCAGTAAATAAAATAGAAAATTAAAAAAAAACAAAATAACTTAAACTTGTCATGCATTTGTTCATTTTGAATATTAATACTAACCAAATTATTAATCAATATATATTAAATAAAACGAATCGACTTTGTTCGAGATTCGAAAATTAATAAAAGTTTTTTGTTATTATTGAGTTAAAAGCGATTTGAGATCTGATGAAAAATGTACTCTTCATACTGAAGATGACCATTAGAATTAAGTTTCTCATCCATTGTATTGAAAAAGACTTGACGCGTTTTTGATCTTTTGTTTACATTTAGAAAGCTTGGTAGTTTTTTTACTTTGAAATATATGAAGACAATGTGTGTACACTCACTTCGATTCCAACAACAAAATACATGGCAACGAGGTCCGTTGCCATATCAGTTACGGTTGATGATAAGTTAAGAAAAGAAAAAGAGAGAGAGCGCACAGCATATGCACAGTATATACAGTGCTCTCTTGTTTTCTTATAGTCTACTCTATACTTTATATGTATGTATTTTGTTTTTATGTCACTCACACAACAATTGAAAAACAATCTGATTCATACATCACATATGAATAATAAGAAATACTTTCAGTTGCATCTGATCGAACCTTGCATTCAGATGTGTTTTTGTCGTTGCTCTCCATATGCTCTACAATATTGGAAAGAGGTGTGAGAGAGAGAGAGAATGAGAGAGAAAGAGAGAACCATTATGATGCATCGTATGAATGTATGTGTATGTATGCCCCTCCACCCATAGAGAGATTTATGTGTGTATTGTGTGTGTGTGTGTGTGTATGTGTGAATTTTGATTAACTAATACTTAGAAAAGTGGATGAAACCGCTATTCATATACTACTCGTGTTCATGACTTGCGAAGCTGTTGCTTCTTTAACAATTATAAATATCGAATTCGAAACGTAATAAAAAGACACTTCAAAATGTTTATTTAAATCTTATGGATAATCCAATCGGAAATGAAAACCATGCTGAATAAACGATTATTCGATATTAAATGAACCCCCAAAAAATTCCCATTTAGTTTGGCTAAACTTGAGTTTGAATTGAAAAAAAAAAAAGATAATTCTTCTCAAGATTATCGCTTCAAATCGCTTCAAATCGGGTGGAAAGAGGCAGGCAAAACCCAAAATAAAATAGATAGCTTTTTATACAATTTTCTGTGCTTAAACCCCTTTAAGCCGATTCTTAATGGGAAGTCCAGAATTTTTTTTATCAGTTCGAGGTGAATATTGATTGTTTTTTGAGATTGGGTTATCTTAACTCTGCACTCTGTCTTTGTTTCTCTCTCTCTCTCTCCCTATCTCTCTCCTTCATAATTCACATTAATAAACAACTTTGACTGAAGCATATTTCGCTAGCAATTGTTTGCTCTTTTTCAATGTCAAACGATTTACGTTTATTTTTTCTTTTTTTTCGCTTCTTTTCTCTGACTTTGAGAGCTGCAAACGGTGTTTGGTAATTTGCTAGAATCATGAACCATTCTCTGAGATAGCGAAGATGGTATAATAATTAGTGGCTTTATAATGCAAAAATTCAAGGAAAAAATATGACCTTTCAATCTTTGAGCGATCATTTGCATACGCGTGTAAAATACAAGAAAGAAAGAAAAAGAAGAAGAAGAAAAAGTAGGAAAAAAACCAGAAGCATTGATGATGATGATGAAACAAACATATAACCACACAGCTCAAGTAGCTCAGTGCTTGGTAATTAAACAAATCTTTCGATTCTATGGCATACATTGTGCTTGTTTGTTCTAGCTTCCATCAGCGTCTGTGTAATTGTCTATATTCAAACAAGATTCTGATTTAATTTTAAGAAATCATAATAATAACAATAATAATAACAACAACAACAACAACAACAACAACAACAACAACAACAACAACAAAAACAGCAGCAGCAGCAACTAATAACAACTAAATCACTTGCGAAAATAATTAAAAGAGCAATCCAAACAGGCCAATCTGGTAGGGAAAAACTCGAAAAGTGACTTCGTCGGTGACGCATATTCCGGAATTCTCATTGTAAAAATCTTTCTTTTCCTTGTTAAAAAAAAATTGCATTACAATCAGCGCGTTGTCGCGGCACATTTATGTCTGTAAATTGTACTTTGTATTTGTTTTTATTGCATAACTCATTCTTCTTTCCTGCAAATCGAGATAAATTACTTAATTAATACAAGATGTTTCGGTTGTTTTGTTTTTTTTTTTTTTTTTTTTTTTTTCATTCAATCGAACGCGAAAAATGTCAAAATAATCAAAAAAGTTTAAAAAAAGGGAAAAACACAAAAAAAAAAAAAAAACATCAACAACCAAAATACCATTTGCAAAATGGTCTCATTACAAAAATGATTGGTTCATTCATTTGGTCAACGGTATAATTATTGTTTGATTTATCATTGATTTGTGTTCGATATGCAATTTACTGTATACTTGGCATTTTCGTTGGACCTGGACTCGGTTCTTAAACAGGAATTGAAATGTCAACGCACATTTTTTCTTCATGTCAATGCGGCAGTCTCATTACTTCTTATTTTTTCTCAATACGTCTAGTAAAAATGGATTTTTTTTCTTCTCTTCAGTGTTTTTTTTTTTTATATCGCATTTACATTTTTTTATTTTATTTTTTATTTTATTTTATTTTCATTCAACTGGAACGGATTTCCGAATAAATATAATCTAATATCAGAACGATATCGTTCGATTTGAAATGTAAATTAGCATGAAATGGAGCAATTTGTTTTTGCTTATGTGATTTGTTATAAATCTTTTCTCCTGTTGAGAATAATATCATCTCATCAGTTGGTTGTGTTCACAAATTGACTTTGATTTGAATAATTGTTTTGCATCGGAATTCAATTGCATGGTTACAAATTTTTTTTCAAAATGGAATACCAAAGAGACGGCAACAACAATTTATTCATAATATGTACTGGAAATTGTACACGTGTATCAATTATTATTGTTTGAATGATTGTTTTTTTTTTTTTTTTTTTTTTTTTGTTGTCGGAGAAGGACGAAAGCAAACAGCTTACCGGGCGGAGAGAGAGTGTGTGTAAGTGAGTTTTGGATTGGGCACCATTTGCAAAGTGGAAATGAAGCAAATGTTATTGAAAAAAAAATCAGCTAAATGCCATTGAAAAGACATCATAATTAAATTAAAGTGTGCGATTGTGTTGTTTTTGTTGTTTGAATTTTTTTTTTTTTTTTTTTTTTCATTTCATCAAAGACATTTTGTGCTAAGAGGTGACAGAGCACACTTCATAATCAACTATTCGTTTAAAAGTAGTTTTATAAATATTCTTTTGTTTGCTTATGAATTGTGGTGCGTTTTCAATGGTTTTTTTTTATTTTTATTATTATTATTTTCTTCTGTTCAGGTATATTGTGACTTTGATGATTATGGAAATATCATATTATTTGAAGTTCAAGCGAAAAATAAGTGTTTCAATTATATTGATTGATCGATAACATGTAATGATACAAACAATGTAGAAGAAATGATCGAAAAAGTCATCGTGTGACAACTCAAAAGACATTGATATTATATCAATTTGCAGTTCAACAAGTAAATGATTTAATATTTATTATTCTTACCATTTTATGTTCGCGATAAACAGCAACAGCAAGCAGCACCACTGATTTTCAACAAGTGAGATCACTCTAAAATGACAAAAAACAATGGAGAAAGAGAGAGAGAGAGAGAGAGAGAGAGAGAGAGAGAGAGAGAGAGAGAGAGAGAGAGAGAGAGAGAAACATTAATAAAATTGACTCAAGTACCAGATGCTGATTTGGTAATTTTCTATATACAAAAATGAATACAGATTTTTGTTTTCAGATATCCTACTAGTTAATTATTAGTAAATGACTTATACATGACAGCCATAAAAAATGAATATGAGTATGATTGTTAAATGTGATTTTTTTTTTTTTTTTTTTTTTATTGTTATTATTCTGTTTTGTCCTCTTTGTCGTGATCACAATACGATGCAATACTAGAAAATAAATGAACTAGAATGTGTGTGTGTGTTTTTTTTGTTTTTTTTTTTTAATTTTTATTATTATTGCATGTGTGGTAAATGGCAAATTAACGTCGTTCCGTTGAGATTAAATTACCGAAAATGGGTGAGATTTATCACCATGAAAATATGACATCTTGTGATAATAATTTATCAATAATTTGTTGTTAAGATTTCTTTTAATTTTTGACAAGTAAAACAATACAAAAGCAAATAAATAATAATATATATATCAAGAATCATAAATAATAAGATTAATAAAATTGTTACATTTAACGTCGTCACGAATTATGCATCATAAAATCATGCCCAACGGTCGAATATCGAATATTGGAAATGTTTTGCAAGTTAATTATATATATTTTGTGAATAAAATGTTTTTTCTTTTTTTTTTCTCTCATTTTCATTGTTGAGTCTCTTTGTGGTGTTGACGAAACTGACATTTCGATTGCGGTTGATAAAGTTATACACATATCCAAATCTACAACAATATCGAAATATCTTTTATTTACGGAAATTCATTTATCAGATACATACACATTGAACACGCGTGAGATAACCTAATTTGGCATTAAAAATTAACCACAAATGTCTTTGCTGTGATTTGCATTAAATTTGGAGCTTAAATGAAATCATGTGAATTGATCGGTTGAAATTTCAAGAAAACAATACTCAAACAATATCTAATGCATACAACAAAAGTCAGGTTTGTATTGTTTGTCTTTATGTAATATATAAATCAATTATTTGTTAAATTTGAACATGAAGAAAAAAAAAAAAATTTCTCGGGTGTGATAAGCTTATCTATAGAAAATCATAAAACAATGTGTTTTAAACTTTATCAATTTGAATTGATTGCATGTAAATTACTATACAAAGCTTGATTTTAGGAAAAAGAAACAGATAAGGAAGGGATTCAGAGAAAAATTGCGGTAATTATCATAAATACGAATGGGAGAATGAAAGAGAAATATAGACTAAAAAGTCTTTGAGACTTAAAGATATATCACCGTTTTTCTTTGTTTTCCGTTTTATATTTTGCCTTCTCTTTCTCTTCCTCTTCCTCTATCTCTATTCCCATAATTGTGCATTAATTTATTTATTCGATTAAATTATCGGCTATTAAAATTTAATTGTTTTTAATCAAAATCAGTATTTACAATGTCATAACATGATTGAAAATATCTGCTCAAAACGGATCAATCTCGGATATGGTATTAAATATTTGCATAAACATTTGAATTGTGCTAAATTGCTTTATATTTTTTTGTATAAAAAGTGAAAACACAATCAAATTTCAAAGCTTTTCAAAAAGAAAAAGAAAAGAAAGCAATGGATATTTGTTTTGTTTTTTCCAAATAGAACATAATCATCATGCAATACTCAGAACTATGCATAAATTATAGTATGGCAACTTATTGAAAAAGCGTCATTTTATACAAAATTGAGTCAAATTTTTGCATTGCCTTTATTGAAAATTGCATGATACATGCAATTTGAGTAATGATTCATTACTAATGAAATATAATTTTTAATTGACCACTGAAGAAGACATCGGCTCTACTCCTTATATTAATTGAATTTTGTTGAAAAATTTATATACGAAAAAAACCCTATTAGACGATTAAGAAAAATAAAGAAAAAATACAATCGAATGATACTATGCGATAATATCAATTAAGCCAATCGAATTAAAAATGATTACAAATTACGTCCCCCAGTTGCTTTTATATATTTTTTTTTTTTTTTTTGTTTTTTGATATGATTTCCCTTGCTGGTTATCAGTTAAAATTATAAAATGTTTTTATTGAACTCAAGCTTCCGATGTAAATCAAATATGAGTGGAAAATTTGACGAAAAAAAAAACGAACTAAATTAATGAAGTGAATGACCGTTGAATAAGTGGAACGCGGAAATTGTACGTAATATTTATATGACTCATTCTTCGTGCTTGATCGGCCGGTGCCGATTTTCATTTGTGATAAGAATGGCGTATATATTCAAAAGATCTTTCCGAAACAAAGTACTCATAACATGATGCATACGATGTTCATTGAAGAGAAAAAAATTTCAATTTTTTTGTATTTTTAAATTTCATGTTGAATAATTACGATTGATTACGGAATGTGCTTTTGCTCCCAGCTTTGTGTCTTTGCAAAAAGTGTAAATAAAACAGCAGACTTTTTTTTTTTGTATTCTCTATCTATCCATTCAACCACACACAAAATAAAAAAAAAAAAAAAAAAAAAAGAAAAAACACTATCATATGTTTTATCTAAAATTATACGATTTCTATCGAGAATATTATAGCCCGGGCTTTCCTCTTTGAAAACAAAAATAAATAGAAGAAATAACTTAACAATCGTGATCAAAAATGTGCACATTTTTATTTTTAGTCGTATTCATAAAGTTGAACTATTCAAGCATACGTAAATATTGACAATACAAAGAAACACACTTCAAAATCATAGAGCGTGAGCTTAAAAGTATTGGTGCTTTTTGAAGAGAGAAAGAGAGAGAGAGAGAGAGTGAGAGAGGAAGATAGATAGAAAAAAAATAATCAAATATTGTGTATCTGTACAGATTTCAAGGTTAAATTAAATCATCGCACAACTAATAAACATTCTTTCCTATGAGAATAAAAACTACAATAATAACATTTATACGAAGGATGACGATGTTGTCATCGAAACCGATAATCGAACATCGAACATTTCTTCTTTTTTTCCGTTCAATTGCATAGCAATTTTTTTATAATATCACACAAAATTGTACACATCACTCACAATCTGATCACCACAAACGAATGAATTTTTAGTGAAACGAAAAAAAAAAAACAAGAACTACTTATATTACACGAATTGAGTCTTATATATCTGAACAGTGGGAAATAAAAAAAAAGAATTCGTCGTTGTTGTTAATTTTCATTTCAGAATAAATCAGTGACAGTGAAACAACAAACACACAGACAATTAACCGCAAATTGCATGTATATATGTACATTTGCAAACATAAATGTCACACCGAATTCAATAGGGTAACATCATAAGCACAGAAATTGTGCAAAAACATTTTCAAAAAGTCATATAAGACTTTGACTTTGTTGTCAGTTAAGACATTTTTAAAAATATTCAAATGAACAATTTGCCGAATTTTATTCAGTCATGAAGTTGCAGTTAAAATTTCGCTTATCTCAATGTTAATCTCTATGTTAAAACTCACAATCACACGATGAACCAATTTCGCAAAAAAAAAAGATATTGCGAAAGATTGAAAAAGAAAAAAAAAATAAATAAATAATAAACTAATTAGAACATAAAATGTGTGTTTTTGAAAAAAAAAAATATAATTAACATTTCAATTAATAGATAAATATGTTTGTTTGTTATGACAATTTTTATATTCAATGATTTGCAGAAAAACAAAAAAAAAAACAGGCAAAGAATAAAGCAAACATTCACTTTGACAATAAATAAATAAATACATCGAAAAATAAATCATAGAAATGTGCTACTCATCAATTTTGTGATACACTGTAATGACAATTGCAGATTATTTTCACAACGTCTACACAATACGTTTTTTGTCATATACACAATGAATTTTCAACATATTCTATGATATCATTTGCCATTTATACAATTTTTGATTGTGTTTTATTTTAATTCAATTTGTTTAAATATGTTTTGTAATCAGAATATCAATCATTTTTACGGGGCGATAGAAAAATTCATTTCTTATGGTTTTTTTTTCTAAAACAAAAAAAGAAAAAGCACCTTACAAATGTAGTCTTGCTATCAGCCCGTTGTTTTTTTTTTTTTTTTTTTTAGAAAAAACTAGAATTGAAAAAAAAAAACGAATTTTTTTTAAGTAGAATGATTCTATGAAATCACATTGCCAACTGTTTTAATCGTGGTTATCAACAGCGTTTTAAGTTATCTTTCTTATCAAATGTGTACGAATTTCATTGAAATTTCTAACGAGTATATTTGCTTTGAGATTGTTTAAGTGTTAATTTAATGTGATTATTATTGAAAATATCACGTGTTCTTATGTAATCTGATTTTGTGATTGAAATCATTGATATGCATTTTACCGACAAAGATTTCACAAACGCCAACAACATAAAATTCCCATGAAAAATAATACGAATTTCGTATGAATTCAATTTGATGCTTAGATTCAAACCAAAATACTGTGCCCAATGCAGCACTCACAAGTGTGCATCATGACGATGCATGAATAAAAATAAAACAAACAGAAATAAAATCTTTGTTTCCCATTCAATTAATATCAATATTGATTTCTATTCAGATATCATTTTAATATAATCAACAAATTTTGACCCTAGACACATATTCAATTATATCCAATCAAATATTTTATTTTATTTATTTTTTTTTTTCTTTTTCGTGATCGCATGTGATAGTACATGTTGATCGTCATGCATGTCTGAACAATCAACATTGATTAAAATATTCGAAAACTTGAAATTAAATTATTGATAATTATGGATAATATTCTGTGCGATTCTAATGCGGAACTATTTTACCCGGTTCATCTTCATAATGGCTATTTTTTGACGAGCATAAATAATATGAAAAGAAAAACTATAAACATAAACACAGAAACAAATAACAACTGTTTGACACTAACACACACATACACACATGCAAACACAGTTCGGAAGTATTTGCAATTCAAACATTTAGTGGTAAGTTATGACTGAAGTTGAAAGTCGTTCTCATAATAAAGAACTTGAATATAATTAAAAATGTTTTGCAGTTTTTGTTATTATTTTACAATGATTTATTATGGTGCTCCTGAAAATCGTTTGGAAATCCACAATCGCGACGATTTATTTTGTGTGTGTGACGTAAAATATGAATGAAACCCATTCACACACAACTTACAATACTAAACTTAAGCTTATTTATATTCAATTGATTGATATCAAACATCAAAATTGGCATTCCATGAAAACAAAATGAACAATGGTGTTAAATTAAAAGTGCTCAATGCAAATTTACATACGCTTTAATCGAATTTGTGTTATCAAACACAGTTGCTATTTTCGTATGTTTTTTTTTTTTTGTTCCTTCTCTAAAATGAAGGGTTTCATTTTTGCGTCGAAACCGTATACAGAAATTGTGCCTTGTCATACAAGTTAATAATGGAACGGAAAAATGGAGAGCGAGAGAGAGAGAGAGAGAGAGAGAGGCACAAAGAGAGAGAGAGAGAGAGAGAGAGAGGCACAAAGAGAGAGAGAGAGAGAGGCACAAAGAGAGAGGCACAGGGAGAGGCACAAAGAGAGAGAGAGAGGGATATAGACCGGGTGGGGGGAGAAAATTCCGGCGATATATGTTATGACGAAACAAGTTTTTTTCATTCTTCCAATTTAGGCTATAAATGACGATGAATAAATGTAAATTATTTCAAATGATGTCTCATGCGCGCACGCGCACCTCGTTCAGATGTGCAATCACACATTTGACATTTCATCCAATTATGAGATTGACCCACAGGTGAAACCAAAAAAAAAAAAAAAAAACATATACTTTGCACCATTGTGGTCAATGTCTAGCATTTGTTTGCCACAAATTTAAAAAAAAAACACTCACAATATTAACTCAAAATAAAGCCGTTGTATAATTGATAAAAAAAAGTGTCACACAACGACATTAAAATGCTTGGAAACATGATGCGCAACAGGCGAATCGCTTGTTTCCTTCAGAATAAAAAAAAAATGTTTTTTGATCGATGCACAAGGTACACACGGTCTTCGATAAACTTGATAGCTGATAAAATATAAATATTTGCAAAAAATAAAAGAAGGAGATTGTTTGTGATTTTTTTTCACATCAGCAAGATCTCTTTTTGAGTTTGTTGAGTTATTTTCTTTAAACTAGTTTTTGAGAAAGTAATAAAAAAAAACCCACACAAACTGATGACTATTTTCAAAACATAATATAATTTACGGTAGCGTTTAAACAAAAAATCACACACAAACCGTATTATCAAAAACTCCAAACCAATGAATTTAAAATGCTTATCGATATGATCGGTGCCGCAATAAACATACATGTATAAGTGAATGCATTGCGGCACCAATTATTCCATAACATTCAATATGCTCTCCTATTATATCCATCATTTTATGCACTGTGAGGCGATCAATATCAATAGGAATTTTTAATTTATACCATCAAATTTAAACAGACAATTTTTAATTTTTGGTTTCGAAATTTCGCTCGACTTTCATTTGAAATTAAAATTAAATTCAACGATAAATGTTCACCAATTTAATTGTAATTCCTTTATGGCTCTCAAATTTTAATTTCATTGATTTAATTAAGATTACATATTGAATAGGGAAAAATTAATTAATGAAATTGATAGGAAACATGATGAAAGATTTGTTTTATCACGAGCGTAAAATTATCAACGTTATTGATGTCTATTTTGTTTATTGATATTTCTTAATATTTTGCATCATTGCATGTAAATTTATTTTCATGGCTTTTTTGCGTTTAAAAATATGTCAAAAGAAACAAAAAATTTTCATTCAATATTTGATTTGTTGCATTTGATTGTCTCTCAAAAATCTATGAACAAAGGGATTAGATTAATTAATATTTTTTCGTTATATGTATATGTTTGATGATTACAATGATATTATAAGTGTGCTAAACGGAATGTTCTCCATTCGTTTGACATACGTTCCAAAAAGCATGCACATTTCATTTGAATGTGAAACATGTGAAGAAGAAAAAAGAAAATAATACAAAAAATTGCACGTGGCTTTAACATTGATGAGAAATTGTGGAGAATATAAATATGAACATTATCACGAAAATATGCACAAAATGAAAAGCAAATCGAAATTGCCTTTTCAAATTAACAATGAAAATTGATCATATACACTCACACTCACACTCACACTCACACTCACACTCACACTCACACTCACACTCACACTCACACTCACACTCACACTCACACTCACACTCATACATTGGAAAATCCCACCTGTTCCGCTGTAACGCCACAGTATAAACTGACATTAGTATTGAGATAAAAGGAATAAAACAAATACAGAATTGATACTCCATTCCTTTCTCGGTGTGTTCAAAAAAAAAAAACAAAAAAACTTCATATATGTAAAAATTTTAGTTGTTTCGAGAACATGCCTTATCGAAAATACAATTGCACGCCGATTTGTTGCTTTTTCAAGGGCCGTGTTTCCTCAGTGTTAAAGTTATTGTTGTTGTTGTTTTTTTTTTCATCTATTGATTTGTTGCAACTATTTTTGTGATTTCATTTTAATATTGAAAATGAATAAAAAACACCAAATGGCAACAACAACAACAATCATGGTTGTCGTCGTCGTCGTCAATTTTATCGATATGGCAATTTTCAATTTCATTTCTATCGATTCTTATTGTAAATTTATATTCGTATATAGCAATACAATTGTCGACTTATTTTCAGCACAGACATGCTAATGCCGTATTTTTTATTTTATTTTTTTTTTTTCCATTTAGCGTGTGCTTGACGAGCCTCATTTCAATACTTATAAATTAAATCATAAATTTCAAGTGAAATGATCATTTAAGAATCTCTTTTATCTGCGTATAATTGGTTGTGTGTTGTATTTGTTTTGTTTTATGTTTTGCATCTTTCGTCCTTTTGTTTAATTTATACCGTTGCTTTTGTTTATAAAGTGAGAGCAAAAGAAGAGAAACACAAGCTTTAATTAGCATCTATTGAATAAGTTTGAAATTGCGTGGTATACGAAGGTTACGGATTATTGTGCATCGTTCATTTCGAGATAACGATAAATTCATAATTGATTCATTAATTTTCGGGAAAGCAATAACATTCATAAGGCAAGAGAGAGAGAGAGAGAGAGAGAGAGAGAGAGAGAGAGAGAGAGAGAGAGAGTACGAGCCCACATTCGCTTGTTCGTATATACTGTGCACTTGAAATTAGATGATGCGAAATCAATAGCATCAATCAACAGCTCATTTAACACAGACAAAACGTTTCACTTATTATTTCATATAGTAAAAATGGGTGTTTTTATGTGTTTAATTTCATGAAATAAGATGTGCCAAATGTTGAAAATACAAAGTTTACGAAAGCGTTTAACGGAACCTATGCCAATTTAGGCATTCAACAAAAAAAAAAAATTATATCTTTCAAGAAGCGCACATTCCTAGAGCCCACGCACTTATTTCATTGCTCGTCATCATTTTACACGTCACAATTCATTGCATTTTGCGTTTTGATTGCGTCGTTAATTAACCAATAAAATTACTCAACTCGGTGAGAGTTTATATCGATTGCAATTTTTCGTTATTCTTCTTCTTCTTCTTCTTCTTCTTCTTCTTCTTTTCTTTTTGTACAAAAAAAAAGAGAAAGTTTCATTCACACTGACCATATAACTGGTTTTCTTTTTTTCACTTTATTTGATGTAAATACATATGAATATATACGTGTAAGAGCAAAAATCTTACAATATCTTACTTTTAATTTGTTTTAAAAAGAAAATTGTTTGAAATCAAAGTATGAACGAAATGTAATTTCAAATCGAAGAAAAGCATTTATTTCGAATATTGTGAGTTTTTGTGATATCTTTTTACGGGAAATAAATATTATGTTTTGTTTTTTGCCTTGAATAAAGGTTTTGTTTTTTTTCTTTTTTCACGAACAAATTTGCTTCATTTGAAAAATAAAATACGATGGCAAAAAGAAATGTTTGTCTGAATGAACTATAGATGTTATATGAAATGTATCGTATGTGATATTTATTACGAGAAAATGTTTGCATTTTACTTTTCAACAATTTATTGTATCAAACGTGTAATTTACTCAATATATGTATTTAATACAGCGCACACATGCTGATATGGATAGTATATTGTGATGCAAAAGATTGTATACGAAAAAAAAAAAGAAGCAGGCGAAACAAATCGATAAAACTGTTTTATATATTTACACACTCACACATTGACATCAGAGAAAAGAGTAATAACTGAGAGACAATTTTGTTTGGAAATTTCCACATTTATTTATTTATTTGTCAACAACGGTCGCGATGAACGGTCTACCTAAAATATCTACTATTTGATATCGACAAATGGTTTAAATGAATCAACTACACCTGCTACATTCTTCATTTTCTTTTACTCATAATCGTCGCGTCACTAATGCATTCCATTAAATTTACCATAATATTAAAATTTAGTGCATACATTTCATTTCACTTTATCCATCTATTTGTGAATGTAGCAGTCTGAGTGTATATAAATTCAGAAACTCATACTATTCTATCAGTTTTTTTTTTTTTTTTTTTTTTTGTTAGTTCGCTTTTTGAGTTGAAAATGACAAGGTGAAAAAAAAATCTATAAAATATATCTCCTTTTCTATACCGGTATAGATCATTTCCACTATAGTTCATTTAAAGGTGCTAGTTTGACGTTATATCTGTTAAAATTATGTTTGTCCTTCACAAAATGTCGACACATATTTCACAAATGTTTTTTTTTCTTCTTCTTCTTCTTCTTCTTCTTCTTCTTCTTCTTCTTCTTCTTCTTCTTCTTCTTTTGGAAAACAAATTCAATTTTATATACTTTAGTCCAGTTGGTTTTTTTCCGCTACGCTATTATTTAAAATTAGTTGCAAATGTTCAAAGCCCAAAAATCAAAACGATTATAAATTAAAATGATTTTAACTGTATATTTCGAATGATTTTTAATTTCTCGATGATTTCTATTGTTTTATCTCTCGTAAAAATCTAACATCGTATTCACGATATCACAATAACTTATCAGTTAACGCAAAATGCCAGAAACGATTACAACTTTGTACTTTTTTTTTTTGTTATTTTGTGTATGCTTCTTTTTTTTCTTGTTTTTTTTTTTTATTGTTGTTGTTGTTGTTATTGTTATTGTTTCATTTGCACAATTTTTTATGGTTCTTATTAATGAAATCGAATGATGAAACGGTCACTTTAAAAGTAAGCTGCACGCAAGTAAGTGTACTCACACGCGCACAATCATTATGTCTAACGAAATTGGCAGTGACTGGATGCAATTGTAATGCCAACACAAAATATCGTTTGATGAATTAAATTGCAGTCGTAATACATTTATAATTTTGCACAATGCCTGGGACTGACAATCTATTATTAGTATCTGCATTGACTAACACTCAAATATTTGTTATGCATATACATTCAATGCATCACTTGGGAGGCATTTTTCCGACTATTTTTCTCTCTCTCTCTCTCAAATTTGTTTCTTTTTTTTTTTGCTTTTCTTTTTACTTCTTTGGAAATTGTATTAAATCATATGATGATGCAACTGCTAAATTGAAAAATTTCTCTGTTAAATTGAGATTCTGGCAACGATTTCATTGCGAATTCACTGAAATACTGACATTTATCACTTTGGATAAGAAATACCCAAATATTTGTGTATAATCATTCCTTGTGATGTTATTATAAAAAGAAAAACATAAAAGTGATTTCAAACAGATAGGCTTGATAGTTTCAAAGAAAAAAAAAAAAAAAATATTAAATGTATATTTGTGCACAAAAATTTCGAAATAACATATTCCACCTTCAAAATGTTTCTTCATTAATTGATATTTATTGATTAATTCATTGTGTTGTATGCAATTGTCAATTGTTGTTTTATTAAAAAATTTTATTCATTAGCAGGAATTGCATGAAGAACAAAAAAAAAAAAAAAAAAGTATGAACAAAAGTTAGTTGTACAGCAATAGGAATCGAATGCATTATTCATACAAAGCGAAACATACTATTTTCATTTCTTTCATTTTGAAACACACACAAATCGATATCGACAGTATCCGTTCGTCACAAATAAATTTAACAAGTAAATTGCAAAAAACATTCTCATTTTACTAGCGGCAATTTTGATTGTTCTTACTTTTCACGCTATTCTCATTTGAATACTTATTTATTCGTCGTCTTCGCTTTTTTTTTTTTTTTTTGTTTTTTTTTTTTTTGTTTTTGTAAATATTTATATTAACGATTTATATCTTTGTTGTTTCTATTTTGTTTTTCTTTCATTTTTGTATGTTACACTCAAAGTAAAATACGTTAAAGAAGAAGCGAACAAAAAAAAAAAAAAAAAAGAAAAAGAAAAAGAAAATAACAAAAATAATAATTGTGATAAAAATGCAAAAGACCTCGGTATCGCGGAACGCAAAATAAAACATACACGTTTATTGAAAAGCAAATAAAATATAATCTTTGAAAATGAAGAGAAACGGAGGTTATGTGCTCTCAAAAGCCGTTGTTATTCATAAAGCTTTAATGTATTTATATATGGTTGATGCTTAAATGAATTACGGAATAAGAAAAATCGCATTTGAAAATAGCAAAGAAATCAACAAATTGTGAAAAACTAACACACATACACACTGAACAAATGAATGAATGGAAGAAAAAAAAAAAAAACACTGACAAAATTAACAGAAGAGAAAAAAAAAAACCATTATACAAGTATGCACTAATACTCATTCTCACGCTCCATACAATTGTAGATAGTGAACAAAAGCGGTACAAAAGCCTCTTAGTTGAAGTAGAGAAGCGAGAAAACACAAACATACACACCGAACTAAATAACAGGAAAACAGATACCAAATTTTAAATCGAAAAGGAAAATATCATATTAATTGCAGACATTCAATGTCACTTAAGCTTGAAGTATGACACATTCATACACACTCGCCAACACACACACACGACACAGAGAGAGAGAGAGAGAGAAAGAGAAAGAAAAAAAAAATCAATACCGTTGCTTGGCCATGAAAAACTATAAGAATCATGAACGCACCAAAAGGTCACCATAAATATACCAATAGAATAACTATTTTTTGAAATGCACAATGTTGCTTTTTTGATGGTGTTATTTCTAAGTACTCACTTCAAATGGTAAGCATGACAATGCGATTACCATTGATTTACGCTTATGAAATATCAAATTGCCTTCCTCTTGAGAATTGCCTTCCTCATGTAATTTTCTACAAGAAAAGTATTCAAACTTGTGATATGAAATCGTTTATTCACGATGTATTTCAATCAATATTCAAAATACGCTGATTTGATTAATAAAAATGAGCGCCACTGTTTGAACGTTAAAGCGTTTTTTTTTTTTTAGTTCTTTTCTTTCGTCCTAATGACACCATTTCATGGTTGAAATTTCAATTTTTGACACAACTGACTCTCTATCTCTTAATCTGTTTACAAATTGAATCAGTTTAACTGACTGGATGTTCTACACAAATTTAAAACACATTAAATTAGTTGCTATGCAATTGTCATGAATTATTTGTGATCACAATATTTGTTTGTTACTTTTTTCCTTATTATCAAATCAAAATTGTTGATGTGATTTGTGTAATCCATGCCAATTGCCATTATTATTCTCCATAAACTAAGATTGTTCAAATTTTTTTTTTTCCTTAACAAGTATTTATTGCAGGGTATTCCAAAATCATTTTGCTGTTGTGCAAAAATGTTGGCCCGCCAAAGGAATGTTTCGTTGAAATTATTTAGAACATGTGATATTTTCTTAGTTACGAGACAATGAAATTGAATACCAACACAAATGTTCATTACGCAGTGGTTATATGCAGCTTCTCGTTGTTTTATTACTTTTGGAATGGCGCTTCTCAGAAGCTCCTTTTGCGTGCGTTTGTTGCTTTTCTACCACATCATATGTTGTACTGTACGCACTGTTAAAATTGCTTCAAAAACACAAACTTTTTTTTTTTTATGTATTGGTGTTCTTTTGTCTTCTCTTTGTTCGGATGTTCTTCGATTCTGTTGTGAAAAATATATAATAAAATCGAAGTATGCATTTGTTATGTTTAGTGAATTGCAAAAGAATCGATGAACCTCTGAACAAAGAAAAGACACAAAAAAAAAACACTAATACATGAAAAATCGTGTTAAAAATAGTACAGAATCGTTACTGTACATTAGAAGCAATAAATGCATTCGGAAGCCGCTTCTGAGAAGCGTCTTCTCAGAAGCAACAATAAAAGGACAAGCTTCATATAATGTCTGTCATTACGCAATGCAATTGTACAATTGGATACAGAAGAATTGTCACGTGCATAAGAGACTCCTTTTCGATTTATCATAGAAATGTAGAAAAAGAATGAACAAAAAAAATTACATTAATATTACCGCGTCATTCCTAATCGACTGGTAACAGTCAATACTAATAGATCCAAATCACAAGTAATTCACGTCAATCACGAGTAATTGTTATTTGCATACAATCATACAATCTATGGTTGTTGTTTTATTTTATTTTTTTTTTTTTGCGGCTACTGCTATTGACTCCACTATTGGCTCAATTTTTCATCCACTGTTATCATCATAAATTCACATTGTATAGGTCTGAATATTGACCTAGGGGCATATTACTCTTGCGAATTTTTTCCGAATTCGCGAATTTACGAACAACTTTTCGAATTAATAAGTGAATTCACGAATTATCTTGCGAATTCAGGAATTCGCAAATTAATTCGAATTTTTTCTATACAAATTCGCGAATTTTTCTGAAATAGTATGAATTTGTATGTATGTCATTCATAAAGCAAGCTGTCGTCCATACAAGTTATTTGTTTATTTTCAATATTGTGTTTTGTTTTATGATAAATTAAAATAAAAATGAAATGGTACCGTGAATAAATATTTGTTGTTTGAAATTGAAAATAAATAAAACTGTATTCATATTAATTTCAGGAGAAATTTTTTGATGAGTTACGGCACTTTTTAAATGAAGAGGTTTCATTCGACATCAAAACAATTTTAATAAATAGTTCATTTGACACCGAAATCTCCTTACTTGGCATAAACAATGATATTATTAATGAAATTGAACAATTTGCAAATGAAATGTTTGCAAAATTTGCAAACGCCATGATACTGTATGACGTTGTTATGCATTCACAAATTCGTACCAATTCGTGCGAATTTTCATTATATATTACAATACGCGTCAAAGCGAATTCATGCGAATTACGGATTTTTTATGCGAATTATACGAATTTATGCGTATTTTCAATGCATTTGCGAATAGTAATATTCCCCTAGATATTGACCATCGCAATAATTTGCCACGACAAAATAACAGCAGCTATTGAAGGGGATAGAGAGAGAGAGAGAGCGAGAGAGAACGAGAGAGAACGAGAGAGAGAGAGAGAGAGCAAGAGAGCAAGAGAGGAGAGGGAGAGAAAGGAGCAGAGAGAGAGAGAGACTACGATTAGACGAGAGAATTATTTTGTTTATTTTTCTTATTAGCAATTCCAGGAATCAACAATTATCGACAGTTTGATTATTATTTGTAAATAAAAAAAATGATTTATTCGAAATGAACGCCAAAAAAAGACTGTTTGTACTCGTAGCATAGCAATCATTACCAAACAAATGAAAGCAATAAAACTCGAAACACGATACGAGAAATTTGACCAAAAATTCATCCAAAAACTTGTTTCACCAATTAGTGATTATAAAAATTACATGCGATTATTTCTTCTTTTTATTTATTATCACAAATGATACAATGATATTAATTGTGTGACAATTTAGTGCGCAATTTTTATTTGGTTAAAATTGGTTGAAAAGTTTGTTATTCACGATGATATGCAAGAAATACAATGTTCGAATTTAAAAAAAAAAAAAGCAGTCAGCATCAACATCATTATTGTTATATTTTGTTGTTAATATCATCAACACCTGACATTTTTTTTTTTTTTTTTTTTGTGCAAAATTTCTCACGAAAAATCGAATTAATTGCGCATTTCGAATTTTTACGGACTGTCTGGAATGAAAAGAACACGAAAACCAGATCCATGGTCAAAATTCAAATAAAAAGAATGTTTTTATCATTTGGGTCTTCTCTACATTCTTACTTCTGGCCAAAGGCCAGAATGTCTCGTGAAAAAAAAAAAAAAATAAATAAATAGAAACGTTGAAATTCGTTGGAAATTCAATATAGGTATTTTTGTATGCGTTGGTAAATAGTGAAAAATAAATATTAAAAACATTTAAAAAAAAAATCCATAGAATTTGAAACGATAATATGATATTAGATAGTTCGAATGTGCGGCATAAGTAAGTTGATAACTCAAATGAAATGAATTTTAAATAAATAAAAATATATAATTTCAATGCAAAACAAGAATGAATAAATAATGCTCTGATTGAATTTACACATTTCTGACAACAATACTTCATATTGATTGCTTGCAATGTTTTCAGACTGATTTTTTTTTTTCTTTTTTTTTAAATTTAAATCAAACAGTTTGATTCTTGATTCACACGCATACATACAACATTATTTAGCACTTCATTTTTTTGATTTTTTTTTTTTTTCTTTTTTAAACAACAAAGTCCAAGGTTTTTTTACAATCCCTCTCAATTGACCTCTCTGTCAAAAATTTTGTTGGTTTTAAAACTTATTTACGTTGACAATAAAATTGAATAAATTTTTAATCACCCCTCGAATTGATTGTGCAACCACCCTACTTCCACCTCCCATCCCACCCAACTCTCTTTCTCTAAGCTCCAAAAACTTCAGAATATACAACAATACACACCATTCAGTCGCATTTGCATTCGCATTTACCAATTTGATTGCTCAAGCAGCGAGTTTTCATGATTAGTTTGGCTTAATTTAACCGTAGCTATTTTATAATTTGTGTGAGAGTTGCTCATAGTTTTTTTTTTTGCTGACGTTTAATTCCCGTCTATATACATGACGGCAACTTGTGATTATTATTTACGTGTTTGTTTTTGTATAAATTTCCGGTTGTATCTACAAGGAAATATGAATTTCGAATTATTTCTTATTTATTCATTGAGTCCGGTTCTATTGCAAACATATCACAATCAATACATAAGACAATCTTTGACATATAATAATTTCTGCAATTTGTGTTAATCGCTTGTATCTCTTATTTTTTTTTTTTTTTTTTTTCAATTTAAATATTGTTGGGACAAAGATTAATAATCAAATGGACTGACATCGATGAAGATGCAGTAAATCCGAAAATAACACACAGACAAACACAAAATGACACAAACTAAATTGATTGAGTTCCCAATGGATATCGACAAATAAAAAATGATATTTTTATCAAAAACCGAGCACGTTTAAATGGCATCACGTTTATTATCGAAAAGTGACGTCTTTGCAAAGCCGATTTTGTAAACAAACGGATATGAGCTTTTGTGTATCTTTTTTATATCCTTCTGTTCTTTCAATGTCATCGACATACATTTCATTTGCAATGTGAAATAAAATTTATATCTTGCATCTTCTTCGAATCCTTCTCGACCATTTTGCACGCGCAAATCATTTCGCGAAAAAAAAAACAAAACAAAACAAACAACGCACATTCAACAAATACAGTACACAGTTGGCAATCCAATTAAATGGTAAACAATGATATGGATGATGCAGAGAAAAGCGATTTTCATTTGGCCTTTTCACTCATAATTATTGTGCACCAGCAAATGAATGACAAACTGAGAGAGAATTATTTATCTGTTTATTGTATATATTAGCAAATTATTGTTTAACAATATGTGCATCGTTGATAATTAAATAAAAATAATTATGTTTTTGTCAGTTTATGAGATAAGCTGTATATAATCGGGGTTTTTCCACCTACATATGTTTACCTCCTCCCCTCTCCAAATCATAACAATTGTCATATTTTTTGCAGGCACTTTTTTTCTCTTGAACTTTTTCCTAAATATGCCACATTTTTTACAGCCATAGCAAGATAAAAATATAAAAACACGAAATATACTGTCAAATTATCTGCAGTATACATGATTTTATTGATGTGAAATGCTTTGTGTATTTGATTTTTGTGAATAATGAACTGAACGTGATTCAAACAGAATTCAAATCGTGCAACCTTTCATTGAACACGCAAATCTACCTTTTTTTTTTTTTTCTTATTCTTGTTTGGTAAATACGTTTTTTTTTTCTTGCTTCAAAAATTGGCATTGTTTTTTGTTCGTCTCTGGTTTTGTTTAATATTGACATTTGCCTCTTCAGTCCTTTTTTTTACACATCATTCCGAGAATTCGGCAAAGAGAGTTTACATTCCAAAAACAAGCCAATTGTTCTTACAATGTTTAATGTGAGTCATCTGTATAAATATCAATATTATCATTGGATTGGTTGTAAGTTTTGCTGTTTGCTTGCCAAAATTTAAGAGAAAAAAAATGCACTGTATAAACAGATTTTATGCTATCGCTCTCTCACTCTTTCTTTCTCTCTCTCTCTCTCTCTCTCTCTTTCTCTCACTCTCTTTTATGATGAATTTTCAATTTTTCTTTTTTTCAATTTCTCTTTAAATTTCATACATTTCTCGTTGTTGAACTAAAAATTAAAAAAAAAAGAACGAAATACAGTAATGAAAAATATTTGTAGAAAACGGAACGATAAAATGACGTTATGTCAGTCAGAGAGAAAGAGATAACAAAACAAAGAACACACGAAAGGCAGAGAGTGGTATGAGCGTCATAATGCATTGATAATTAATTCGTTTCATAGTTTTCATGCAATGTGCATATTTCTCTTCAAATGCATTTTTATTTCTGTAATCAGCTCTTCACATGTTTCATTTCAACTTTTCCATTTGTTTGCTGTTTTGTAATTCGTTTTTGTTTGTGTGATGAGTTTTTTTTTTTTTTTTTTTTTTTTCATTGTACAGTTTGGCTCAATTCAATTGGTTTTGTAAAATGTAAGCACATAACAAAAACTCAAACAACACCCTTTTCTGCATTTCCGTCTCTCACTTTGGAAAAGAAAATATTGATTTCGATATCATATCATGTTTGCTCACAGTGCATTAGCAACAATTTCAGCTTTTAATTTCCACTGACATTTCTAGCTAACTAACAATTTGACTAGTAGCTTTGTGTTGGCATTGTTGCCACCATATTGTTGTTATTGCTGTGAGGCGTGCGCGTGGCTTAATTATTTTAATGAATATCAACATGATTTTAGTATATCAAAAGGATTTGATTAGAAACGCTTTCCTTATATTGATTAATTAACGATTCATATGTGTATTTGAAATATGTAGACAGTTTGTATGCTCATATGATCTATATAGCAACATTTTTGAAGTCCTTTAATTATGTTTATGTTATATGAATTAATCATTTCGCTTCAATTCACTTGAATCTCTTTAATTTCAGTCTAATTTTCGTCTTTTATTTAGCAATCAATGACGTTAACGATGATGATGACAAAAAAAAGAAGAAAAAAAAAAAAAAAAAAATAGAGAGTGTGAGAGAGAGGGAGGGTGTGAGAGGGAGAGAGTTAGAGAATATAAGAAATCGTTGTTGAGTTGTATTTTTTTGTATAAATATTTTATTTTTTGTTAAGCGTTTGGTCAATATCGCCAATTGTGATGATGACCTTTCGAAGCTCAATATTATAAATATAGATATTTCTGACACATTGTTCAAGTATTGGTGATGAATGCGAATGCGTTATTATTTGTCTATTATATGGGGAGTTTTTTTTTTTTTTTTTCGTTCATAAATATATAAATTTCCACCTTGTTCACCATACATTCAGTCATCATACAATTCAGATTATGACCGTATGTAAATGCGTATCATTTGTGTGTGTATGTGTGTGTGTGTGTGACTGTTAGTAATTATTTTAGGCCGTTTGATTGTAGACTGTCACACACCGTGTATGAAAAATTGATTTTACAAGAGCGATAATAATTATTCGAGCTGAACGATAAACAAGATTCCCAAGTTCATACATGACTCTGATTATATACATATATAGTACACAAAATAGATAGGATGTTGTAATTGTCGTTGTTGTTGTTGGTTTTTTTCTTATTATTTTTTATTTTCTCTACTCGATAGGTTTTTTTTCCCCTTTGAAGCTACTTTGCTTAACACATGGACCATTTACATGAAATTTAATTAGCAGCAAGACACATACATGTATATTTATCTGTCTGAAATAAAATTGTAGTCATTGGATTGGCGCGCCGTTTTATTCACGTTTTTTTTTTTCTTTTTCCCCGTCATTTTTCGTTTATTGTTTATTCATTTTGTGGCAGCACGTATGCATGTGCTTTGTATGAGTATTTTTCCAATATTTCATTTGATTTGATATTAAAATGAGCAAATCTAAACATATCGCACAGCATCGTTTTGCACACAAAATCAAAACGAAATGTTATGTGGACAAATGCAATGCAAAACCAAAAAAAAAAAAAAAAAAAAAAAACTAACGTACATAAGTAGACAAAGCATAATTTGTGAGCTCTAGCACGACTAAAGAAAAAGCCGTGTACAATTGCCGTGGCGGTATAATCAATGAAATTACAGCAGCGGCAATAGCAAACACCTAAATCCACACATGAATACACTTCAAATACAAGCAGGTGGGGTGGTTGTAATAATGTTTTTTTTTTTAAAGAATGGACTAACAGTTTGATATAGCTTTTTACTTGGCATCCCCATTTCAGGCTTAGACTTGAATTTACTTTATTCATAACAAAAGGTGAAAGTTTCATGCGAAATCTCAATAGAGTAAAAAAAAAAAAAAAAAAAAAAAAAAACTATATTGTTTGACGACGCGTCAAATCTTAAACCTCGAGTTTCAAAATGCCATGAATTCTAAATAAAGCTTGAAGCGTCAAAATATCATGATTTTTCAATCAAGTCTCAATGGAAAAAAAATGCGAAATATGAATGGAGGTGCCACAATCTCATTTCATTTGAACTTTGTTAATCCATTCTTTGTGGGTGGTCATTTGAATATTCATATATTCGAAAAAAATTTCAAATGCACGAGAAAATGTTTAAAAAACAAAAAAAAAAAAACTTCTATAATATCTGAAATGGGGAAAAAGTTAGATTTTTATTGTGACCCCTTGGACTCCGGTCTTCCACTTATGCCCAAAACTCTCTGAGATTATATATGGCAATAACTTGGCTTATTATTATTGTAGCCATTGAAAGCGTATACATACACACACAAACAGTTTTTGTTATGTTTCTCTTTTTTTTTTGTGTTGTTTCTTCAAATGTTGTATGCGTTTTTTGCTTTTTGTTTTGTTTCGTACATTACTACTTTTTTTTTTCTCTTCATTTTTACTCAATTCGATTCGAGTTTGATGAAGAAATTTTTCTTTTCCTTTGAACATTGCAAGATAGTTTGGGTCTCGAAATAAATAGACACACTATGTATGTCGTGTATATTTTATTTATGAACAATTATGTGTATGAATGACATGGCATGCTCAAATATATTTATTTATTTATTTATATGTGTGTAGTCAGTTAGTTGAATGCGTGTAATTTTCATTCATTAGTAAGGGCAATTGATGTATGTAGTTATGCATGTTGTTAGATTTTTTTTTTTCTTGATTTGAGTACCGCAAAATGCGGATATGTGAAACATACTCTGCAGTTGATGTACATATATTTAAACAAATGTTCTGCATTTATTTTTATTTTTCTTTGTTGCACTTTTAAATAGACAAAAAAAAAAAAAAAAAAAAAAAAATGGAAAAAAATTCCATAATCTCATGCTGAATAGATTGCAGCTAAATAAATTATTGGCTAAAAAGTGAAAGAGAAAAGATGAAGATTTGTGTGTAAATTGTACAATTCAATTTGATATGTCGCATCGTTCAAATTTTATACAAACTCCTTTCACTTTATGTAGCCGTGTTTTCGTGGCCATATTTACATGATTGTATTGCGTTTTTGTGATTTGCGCTACATCAATGAAACAGACAATACATACATCGAATATTTTGTATTGAAAGCAATCACATTGGGAAAAAAAGTGGGGAATTGATGGAGATAGAGTGTGAGAGAGAAATAGAGAGTGAGAGAGAGGGAGAGAGATGGAGAGAGAGGGAGAGAGAGAAAGGGAGAGAGCGAAAGGGAGAGAGAGAGATAGCTAGAGGGAGAGAGGGATTGAAATAGAGACAGAGACAGATGGAAATAGAAAGAAAAGATGAGAAAAAGAGAGATCGATTTAATTGTATTTTGTTAGCAATTATAAAAATATGCAATCTGATTTAGCTGACCGTAAGATAATACCTCTATAATACAGCTAAGCTTAATAAAAATCTTAAGTGTACAATTAAAAATAAAAAACAAAACACTTTTGCATCGTAAATTTGACAATATGTCCCAATTGACGTAGGTGCTAGCGTCATCTGTAGTCTCTGATCAATTACTGATTGTTATGATGTAAAAAGTGCACTTTTTTTTCTTCTCTTTTCATTCAAGAATAATAAAACAGTTGCCAGGCACATAGATGACGTAGATAACAGCCGTTTATTAACAGGTATATACATGTCTTGTTAGAATAATATGGATTTAGATAATCTTGAATTTATATTGCTTACAATGTTCCACTCTTTATAAATAGATTTTTTTTTTCTTCTTCGTTTTATAGTTTTGTCAATTAATACGGTACAAGTAAATGCACACAGAAATGGTTATAAAAACACAAAGATATATAGTTCAATGTACAGAAGGAAGTATACTATTGCTCTAGAAATGTAGAGAATTTTTTTTTTTTTTTCTTAAGGAAAGATCAATAGCATTAATAACACACCATCAATTATTTGGTGCTCTGTTAAGAAACTGCAAGAGTTAACCAAACAAGGAAATTGATATGTTTTATTTATGTGTGAAGATTTTGCGAAGCTGCAATTGTGTATAATGAAAATGCTTGTGCAAATACTTGATGTTATTTCCCAATATTGTGTGTATTTTATAAATGCTTTTCTCGTTGTAGTTAGTTTTTTCTTTCCTCTGCTCTTCTGTTATTACTGTTTGTTGGTTTTGGTTTCGTTTTTGGTCTTTTATTTTCAAAATTGTCAGTTTTGCAAAGAAACATCGCAGTGAAGAATGAAAAAAAAAATAAATAAACGTAGACCAACCCACATACACATGCAATTTCTATCCAACACACAGGAGCTGCACAACTGAACAACGCAATTTGTGGTTATATCAATGAAAGATATATATACATACATTTCAATCGGTTTCTCTGTATTATGTTGTATGCTTTTTCATTCCTTTCAAACTTTATGCTCACAAACACTTTGTCTCCCTTTTAATGTCTACGTATTTTCTATACATAAATGCAACATCACTACAATATATGCACACGATGTAATTTCAAAAAGAAAATAAACAGAGCAAAATAAAAAATCAAAGTAAAATTACAATCAAAATAAAAAATGATAATATAATGAAAACACTTTGATTCTTCTATATTAAGTGATGTGCGTTAAATGTTTATGTGAGTATGGAATTTATCTTGTTTCAATTTGTCTTATTACTATTTCCCTCTTGAATCTTTCTCGAAATTGTTTGATTGGTGGGTAAATTTGATGTTGTTTGTAGAATTGTTCATTAAAATTTTCATTTTTATTCTTAATATATTCTATAGATAATCATACACACACACGTAGGCACACTCACAGGCGTAAACACAAAGAGAGAGAGAGAGAGAGAGAGAGAGAGAGAGAGAGAGAGAAAAGGGGAAAGAGATAGAACACACAGAGTGACATAGGAAAATTCACATTGAGTAACACGTTCTATGGTAACAATGATTTCAATCATTTTTCATCTAATTTGTTACACGGATTTACATCAATGACAATTGACAAAACTTTCGAAAATTGACAATGCAAACCATTTTCCATAACTATCCAATGTCACTTTCTAGGTCTTATAGTCAAAGACTATAAACATCTATTGACAATACAAATGCAAAAATATCGATTTGTGACGGATGTCAGATGTAAATGGGAAAATATCTGATTTACATGAAAAGCAAAAACCAACAACAAAACGAAGAAAAATGTTGCTTGTAAATATAAATATATCTAAATACACACACACACACACACACACACACACACACACACACACACACACACACACACACACACACACACACACACACACACACACACACACACACACACACACACACACACACACACACACACACACACACACACACACACACACACACACACACACACACACACACACACACACACACACACACACACACACACACAAAAAACACACGCACACAATAAACGGGCGTACCACATTACAACATAACACCAACACATAGCCAATATACAGTAATAAATATCACAAATATTCCCACATTCAAATTGCTTTGATTTTTGAATGAAATATAATAAAGTTAATTTTTGATTTAACATAAAAATGAAAAAAAAAAGAGAAATGTGAAATAGAATTACGGTTATTCAAATAGAAATCGATAACAATAATCACCTTATTTACGATTTTTGTTTTGTAAACCATTTTATAAAAACACATTTTTCTACTTTATACACATTTCATTTGCACCACACAAATACACAAAAACCAATTTTGTAATTGAATAAGGAAAATAAAAAAAAAAAAAAAAATAACTGCAATAAATTCTCTTCACAATTTTTGTTGACAATAAATAACTCGGTTCATTCAAATATTCACTACACTAGTTTTTGTTTTTATTGTGTGAATGTGTTTCTTTTTTTCGCTCTTTTCTTCTTCTTCTTCTTCTTCTTCTTCTTCTTCTTCTTCTTCTTCCACCTTGGTACTATTGCCAACAACAATTTGTTTCTAATCTTCAATTATTTATTTATCTATTTTTGGTCACGTTTTTTTCCACTAAAATATATTTTCATCGTACACTTAAACACTGAAATTTTGAAAAATATGAAGAATTAATTCACGTACAAAAAGTGTTGTTTTTCCGTAAGTTTCTTGTTGTTGTGTATGTGTGTTTATTTTTTTTTTTCTTTTTTTCTTTTTTTTTTTTTTTTTCTTAAACTTCACTTCTTTCAATCAAAGTTAAGAGTCCGTACGAAACGCGTCACAACTAAAAACACTCTACACTTTTCGCTTGCATTTTTACGATAATTTAGTGAGCATCGTAACAAAAACCACCTCGTTACACTTCGAATGATTTGACTCGACTGGTTTTGATGTTGTGTTTATTAAATTGGATTTCGTCGCCGCATTGCTTTCGGCTGATGCGAAGCGAAATGTGTGCTTTTCATTTGTATAGTAGTATGTTGTTATGTGTTGTTTTCGCCTTTGCCGTGCAAAATGTTGTGCTGTATGTTATGAGACAACAGTGCTGTCAGTTGCTTGCTGCTTTTTTTTTTCTCTCTTTCAATATTTCACTGTAGTACTGCTTGGTTGGTGTTGCTGCTGCTACTTCTGCTGCTGTTGTTGCTGCTGCTGCTGCTGCTATAGTTAATGTTTTGTTCTTTTCTTTCGTGTGCGCAAGCATTCTGTGGCCCCTAGTCATTCATCATTGGCTCGAAAAACCTTACGGTTTTCCTATTGAAGCCCTACTGCGCCAAATATTCTCTTTTCTAACTCCGTTAAATGGGAATTTTTGCCGTATGGTTTTGTGTACTGAGATAGAACCCATATCGTATGGGCCGAACAATACTGCGTTCTCGCTTTAAATCACTCTTTCTCTCTCTCTCTTCCTCTCATTCACTCATTCGCTGTCTGCGAGCACCAGAAGCAAGCCCTGGCGTAGCCTTTGCACACCGTATGTTGTTTTTTTTCTTTTGCTCTCTCTCTCTCTCTCTCTCTCTCTCTCTCTCTCTCTCTTTTATTATTATTCTCTTTTCAAGCTATTCACGTGTTTTAAACAGCAAACTCAAACGTAACTAGTAACTAAGTATTTATATTGCTTGAATATTATCGGTACGCTTAGTACCGCATTACCGAATACCCACAATACATGAACATAACATATACAATAAAAAAAAAAAAAAAAAAAACACGAACAAACAATGTTTTTTTCGTGCTAAAGCTTTACTTGAATCAATCGTGTATATAGTATTGGTACACCATACACCATTCGTCAAGTATTAATGTATATCGCTCATTGCTTATTGCTACTTTTAAAGACGTTTTATATTGACTATGAAGTTGTTATTTTTTATTTTCTTTTCTCGTTTTGTGAATTTTTATCGCTTTTGACATTATTCCAAAACCATATTTTCCATTGCAAGTCGATTTAACTTCAGTCGTTTATTTCTTCTTCTTCTTCTTCTTCTTCTTCTTCTTTGTATTTATAAGCATATATGTCAAATGGAAACGGATATGTATGACATTCCCAGCACCAAATGGGAAACTCTCGTGTCTCTTTCTCTCTATTTCGTTCTTTTTCTTTCTTTCTTTCTCTCACTATGTGTATGTGTGCAAGTTGAAGGCAATTACCAAAAGTACGTGTAATGCATGAATTGCGTCAAAGTTAAACAGAAAATTCATGTAACAAAATGGGAAAATTGCCTATAATTTGAAGAAAGAAAAAAAAAAATCGATTGATATAAATACATTTTGCAAGAGTGAATTTTTGTTGAATTTTAAAAATTTAATCTATATTCAATGCATTGAATTACAATATTATGGAAAATTCATGTTGAAAATTATATACTTACAATTATTTAAACAAATACATTTATACGTACATGAATTGCATGGAAAGTTTATCATTGAAACACTTACTTGATATATTTCCAATTTTCTAATTCACATTGGATAAAAAAAATCATACATAAATTGTACACCTATTGCTGAATGAGGATGCCAAATGCGTTCTTTTTTCGTATTTTCAGCAACACATACACTGTGTCACATTATATTCCAATTAATATTTCCATCCGAAACATAATATATTTTAATTAAATGTATACTCCAGTTATGTATGCATTGATGTAGTCATGTAACGTTTCTGTATTGCAAATTGAACGATTGAGGATGAGATTTGTAGGTGTAGATTTTCATGATGTTTCTTTCAGCGTGTCTCTTTAACTCTTTATCCTTCTCTTTCTCTTTCTCTTTTGCTCTCTCTTGCTCTCCTCTCTCTCTCTCTTTTTATCTCTCTCTTCTTCTCCTTTTCCTTCTACCTCTCCCTTTCCCTCTCCCCCCCTCTCTCTCGGTCTCTCTACCCCCTCCTCTCTCTCTCTCTCTCGCTCTCGCTCTCGCTCTCTCTCACTCTCTCTCTCTCTCCCTCTCTCTCTCTCTCTCTCTCTCTCTCTCTCTCTCTCTCTCTCTCTCTCTCTCTCTCTCTCTCTCTCTCTCTCTCTCTCTCTCTCTCTCTCTCTCTCTCTCTCTCTCTCTCTCTCTCTCTCTCTCTCTCTCTATTTCACTCTCTTTATAAGCATGATGAGATCCAATTACGTGGATTAAAAATATGTTCCGTGTCAATAAATACCTCTCTATGTACAGTGTAAAGAAGCCATTCACACGGCTACTAGAGATATGAGTCAATATCTTCCATACATGTGTTTGATTTTTTTTTTTCTTTTTTCATCAGTTTTTTTTTTTTAATTGAATATTCTCTGCACAAGAATTTACATCGAAAAAAAAAAATCTCCATATTACATTTAATTCTATTTGCATACAATTTAAAAAAATTTCATTCTGTCATATTTACCGTAAAATATGAAAAAAAAAAAGATCCGTTGCATTTGAAAAATTTTTCCTCTTTTAACTGTAAACTGTCATTTTTCATTCAATTTGTATTTTTGTTTATGTGTTATTCAATAAACATTGGTTCAAAGTGAATTTCATTTTTAGATTTTAATTTTGTCTTTTTGAATGGATTAATGTGCTTTTAAAATCTAATGAACAAGAAATATACTAAATATTTTCATTCAAAGCTATATTTATTTTTCTTATTGATGTTCGGCTTGAAATCGACAGGGGAAGAAATTAGCAGAATTCATATAGTGCTTTAATTTCATCATAGCAATATTGAGCAGTTCGATAGAAGTAAAAAATTTGTATTGCATAAAACTTTGTATAGAAATGTGCTGGATTTGTTTTTGCTTAAAAATATCGTTTGGAGAAATATGATCGAATGATAGAACACTATGAACATTTTCTATATAACAGAGTAATTCACATTCAATTATTCATTGGAACTACATTTATGTGTCATGCATGTAAACTTAATGACAATGATATGGAAATAAAAAAGATAAAATTTGGAACCGTTAGACTTTCGTTTCGTGAAAAATTGAAGTTTTTTTTTTATTGATTCGAAACCTAACGTTATAATTCGTCTATTTTTCAGTTTATTTGCTTTTGTGTGTGTGTGTGTGTGTGTGTGTGTTATTTGTCTGTTTTTTTTTTTTCATGCAAAAAGAAAGCCATATTTTCGTTACATTGCATTTCAACCAACATGAAATCATACATAGAATGAAAACAGTCGATTGAACATTTAACTCATGAAAATTACAAGCCTTCATGGAAATCCGTCAGAAATGAAAAGCATGTTCAAACATCCGACTGACGAAAATACCTATTTTCAAGGCAGCCGATTGAAATTGTGGACGATTTTTCGTACAAAAAAAAAAAAAATAACAAAACAAAAAGAACAATTGGCTACCGATTAATCGCATGGGAAAAAAATATTGTTCACAAATGTAATTGGCGCCTATATGAAATGAAGAACCTTAATTCAATATATCTGAGAGAAAAATGGAATAAAATTGATGGAAAACGTGAAGCGCTTTCTAATCATACACTAATTTGAATGGTGATATCCAAAGTGAATTCAAAGGAAAACGGTTTTTTCAACTATGGCCATAACAATGTTTCACTTTGTATGGATATTTATCGATGGAATAATCTACTTGTACATTGAACATTATTTATTGATTCCCATGTGGAACAAAAAGTGGCTTACTTTGACTTAAAAGTCAATCAGTTATTAGCTGATTTGATTCGACTAAGTTAATTATAGTTGAATTTTTTTCAATGAAATTTTCAAATCTTCCCAGCCGTTTAATTTGGGACGTTTTCGTCTGACTACAAAATTGTTATATATATTTAGTTGCCTAAAATCATTATAGTTGACTAAAATCGTCTGATTTTGTATGCCACATATAGTCAACCAAAAAGGTCGCAAATTAGTCAGTCAAAATTTTTCGACACAGGTTTGCGGCAATTTTAATAATCAATTTTATGTATTGTGTGCAAGGGGGGGGGGGCGGGGGGGCGGGGGAGGGGGGGGGGGGGCTGCCGGGGTTCGGGCCGAGTTGGTTTTTTGTCAAACTTGGCACCACTCCCTGTTGTCCGGTGTGGTGTCTTGTAGCGCTGGGGAGGGTCGTTGAAGAGTTACGGAGGCGCGCGCTGAGGCCCTGCAGTGCTTTTGGAGATGAAGATGGAATCGGGTGGGGGGGAGGGTTTGGGGGAATGTGGAAGAATAAAAAGGAATTACAATTCCCGGTAGGTTTTGCCCACAGTAGTATGTTTGCCACTTTATGAAAAATGTTTGAATTTAATTCATTTTAATAAAATGTTGTGCATTAACATTATCCATTTTTGCATTGCACCTTCAAGTACAATAATCGATGTCTTCCCTTTTTTTACTTATTGTTGTTTCATATTCAGGTAATTGTTATTATAGTTGTCTATATTTTGGCCTTATTTTCTGTTTGGATTCTTCAACTATTTTTTGTTATATTTTTTTACATATTTATTACATTTCTCTTTTTTTTTTTCAAACAATATTAATACTATTTTGCTTATGTCGTCATTGTCGTTGTTATGTTATATATTCTACATCATTTCTAGGCTTTTTACCGCTCAATGTCATCACATTAATAGAATTCTGACACTTTAATAGTCAGAACCTTGAATTGATTTAGTCTCTGTTATGCATACATAGCCTAGCACTTGATCATTATTCAAACATTGTTAATTCTCCTCTTATCGATCTATTGAATTCAATTTGGTTAGTAGAAGTACAATTGCAAATCGATTATAAACCGGACACAAATATTTATCAAATGAAATTGATTCACATTGCTATTCGATTTAATTAATTTGGATTCAATAGTTCTGTTTTATTTATTTTATTACTGTGATTGTTAATCGCATGTGATTAAAAACCAAATCAAACGAAATGTATTTTAAAAGAAGAAGAAGATGAAAAAAAAAACCAATAAATAACTTTCTTATGTGATTATAATTGGATTTGTTTTTTGTAAAGTTTAATTTATAAAGCAAAACATTATTGATTTTAATTACCATTATATTGGGTCCAATCTCTTTAAATGTAATTGCTTTGAGAACAAACAAACAAACAAAAAAATATGTTTTTCTACACAATCAGCAAAAAACAATAACTAGGTGAATCGTTGAGCCTATATATTCATAATTAACGAGAGTAAAAATATGCATGTGTTAAACTTTACGAATTCTCACGATAAGATGCAAAATGAAATCACATATATATATGCCAATTTCCGATACTTGACTAAAATCGGTATGCATAAGAAAGGAAGTTGGTAAATGTTAAAGGGTGCGATTTTCGACGGCACAATATAAAAATGATTTAACAACACAGCCACATACTTAACACTCAAATGGAACAATACAACATGAACAAAACACAACGTTGCATTGATTTATATGCAAAATAGAGTAATGCTATTTAGCATAGGTGCATTAACATAGGCTAAAACAAGTGCAGATAGAAGCAAAACAAGTGGAAAACAATATAGACGAGAAATAGAAATAACACTTTTTGAATCGTGTAGAAAAATTTCCACAGTTTTAGTGCAACGTGGAAAACTCTCTAAAGAGTTGAATATTTGTATAATGACAGAGAGGTAATGATAAAACGAGGAAAATGGTAATAGTACATGTTAGCGAATATTTTTTTTTTCTCTTTTTTCTCCTTTTTTTTCCACTTTTATCATTTGGTTGCAAGAATTTTCGCAAGGGGTAGTGTTAACACTGAATTTCCTTGAATTTTATTTCTCTCTTTTGTCGATCGAGTGAGTGTTTCTGACATTCTGGCTTTTATTATGAAAAACAAAAATAATGTGTCAGTATTGTGATTTTTTTCATATATTTTTTTAACATGGATTTGAAGAGAGTTGACATTTTTCTTAATTTAATATGCTTTAGGATTATCAATATAAAAATGCATCATACCGTATTGTTGTTATCGTCATCATTGGCATTTTCATCATTATTTAAGTATTGATATGGAATGAATTTTCCAGAACAATTCAAATTAAATGAAAATTTATGATTTTTACAATGTTTCTGTTAGATATTTTATTCGTATTTATGTTTCTTCAATACGTCGATCTCAATAGTCATGCTTGGAAAAATTTATTATCCTGAGCTATAAGCTGTTTAAAATAGTAAAATAACCTCTCTATAAGTGAAAATCTAGTAACTTTAATCTGAAATACCAGTATTTAATTAACTAAAATGATATGCTAATGCATATCCGTTGAGCATAAAATCTCCAGAAATACGGCAACATTCATTTTGTTTCAAAAATATTGAAAATGAATTTCCCATTAATTTTTATTTTCGTATTCTCAAAAAATAGACAATTGATCATAAAGAACATCGTATGATATACAAATATGTTCATTCGTTTATATTTACAGAAACTATCGATCAATATGCATAATAATCGATTAGTGTCAATTTAAATGTTGGTTTTAAAACCTTAAAATAGTCTTGTTTTCATTTGATTTCCCCATCGAAACGCTTCAATTACGCTCATTTTTATTTCTATTTACAATATATTTTTCTTTTTATATAAAAAAAAAAAAAAAACTGTGAATCTCATAGCTTATTATTAATCAATGTCATGGATATTCGTGATCGTTCACAATTGCAATGGGGCCCTTAGAGACAATTTTTTGTTTGTCAGTTTCTTCCCTTCAAAATCATGTTTCATTACGATTTCACCCAAATGTTTTCAACCAAATTTCAATCCGTATGTTTCTCGAACAATTGTATTCAAATTTTTTCGTTTGATTTTACTTACCAAAACGTACAATACAAAATGGATGCGATAGTGATGAATCGAATTCAAAAATCAAGCAATGATTTTCATACAATTTCTGTATAGCATATAATGGAATAATAGCAAACACTTAATGCCATCTATTGAACAGTAAAGCTCAGAGCAATTAACCTTTATTTTTCATATGCCTGTTGTTGCATTAGCAAAGAAATTCATTGCGTTTTTGGCTATCTATATTCACTAGTACGGTGTGAATATCAATATATATGTATTGTGAAAGCAAATACAGTGAACTTTCATGTTTGTGCTTTCATACATAATTTATATCCATAAATTTTCATACCAATGCATATGATCCGTGTGTAATTTTCATACCAATGCATGTAAACGCCGCAGGCAAGTACATCAATTTATCGTTGATGTACTACGGCATAAGTCAAGCGACGTTACATTGCAATCGATCTCTAACATATATACTATGAATTTCACATACACCGTTACAGAATGCAAATGACAAATCGTATCTTTTTACCATTTGCATTGATTTAGTCAGCATATGGATTGATAATTCGTGTCAATATTAGAAACAGATGGCGTTGACTATCAGCATAAAGCTCATTTCGAATAAATACATTTTATTATTTTTTGTATAGCAATTTAATCACATTAACGTAACGTATGGCGGAACTGATTTTACTGGCTTGACACTTTGGCGAATACGCTCAGTTATTTGATTATGTCTTTTTCTATTGCTTTCACTGTCAGTGACAAAACATACAGAAAGCGAGAGAACATCGAATACCAACGTTGAAGCATATCAATTATGTATACAGTAAGTAGGATTTAAAAAGATGTGAATGCAATTCATTGCAAACATTTATTTTATGCATGATGAGTCATGGAACTGGGAAAGCCGTTGTCGTTTTACTTGCAATTGCCCGAAACCAACGTAATGCAATGGAAATAGAGTATGACAAGATCATTAATGACACCAATGAATATATCAAATAATATGATCTCTGAGAATATCCAGACCTCATTCTTGATTGAAACAATTTAAAATGAAAGCATTGTGTGAGTTAGCCAATGTGTGATGTTCATTTTAACGGGATTTTATACATTCAATTTTTCCTCATTTAGAATGCGGTTTAATGTCAAATTTTCATAATAAATAGCTTTATTAGCGATTGTCATTTTGGACTAGCACAGTGCGGGACAGAATCTGGCAAAACTGAAAAGTGCAGAAACATTGTATCGCTCATGCGTTAGTGATTCTAATAAATTGCCAAACCGTCACACAGAATTGTTAATAGCCATTTTTCATTGTTTTCGTTTGTGTCGTTTGCCATTATAAAATGACAAAAGAAAAAAGAAAAAAGAAAAGAAATTATGTTTTTATGCCGCTGCTGCGATGTCTCTAATTAAAAATTCAAAAATTCGATAAAAGAATAGAGCGGAGGTAACAATATAAGTAAAAGAAACGGAGCAATGACTTTAATTAATTCATAAATTTATTCAATAAAATGTCACACGGTCTATAACTTTGTCGTTTTCTTTTTCGGTGTTATTGAGCCGACAATGGCACGACAATTGTTATGAAACGATTTTAAATTAAAATCTAAACAAAAGTCCGGCTTGTCTCTTTTTTCTCGTTATTCCCGCTGGGTGTCTTATAATGTCAAATCAGTTCTGTATTTGTCCTAACAACCAAATGCACTTCCTTAACCGTAACACTTGTCGTCACATTACGTAAATTCATTTCGTTGCTCTTCTCGATTGTTTACTTTAATAATCCATTCACCATTTACCATTGGATTGGAACGCTGTTAGTATTTCTCGGTACAATGATTTTCACTGAAATGATGCCAACATTTACCAATAAAGCGACCACGGCAACCAACAGCAAATCAAAACAAAACTAATGCAATTACTGGTGTCACAAATCACATTCATCTCAGTTCGGTGATTTTTATGATGGACAAATACCTCTCAACATATTGTTGATAAAATCATAACTTTTTTAGTGTAAAATTTGTGTTGAAAGAAATAATTTGGACGCAGCTTGTTTAGCTTTAGATCGCTTTTAATGTTTTTTTTTTTTCATATTCAGTATGGACCAATCTCTTCTAATAAAGTGCACTGAATTTCATTCAGATTTTAAATAAATTAATTGAATAAACTGTCGGTTAAATTATTCAGTTATTCGTAATTTCACATCATTTGATTTTGCCACAGCCATGTACAAAATACAGTTTTTCGAATAAAAATATTTAAAACAAATGAAACGAGTGATTTATTCGTTAATATTTCAACTTAATTGAAAGGAATTTTTTTTGTGTGGATTATTATTATTCAATTTTATGATAGTATCCAAGTCTTAAAATATCTTGAAAAATGAAACGAAAGAGAAAAAATGTTATTCAAAAATCTAGAGGTAATAATGATGTAAATGAATATATGTATTTATTGAATGAATAATAGTATAATAGTAATAGTAGTAAAATTCAATATGAAGTAATTTTCAAATTTTCTATTCTTTTTTTGTTAGCCGAGATGCCAAAATTCATTATGCTTAACGCTAAGAAGAAATCAAAACTCATCTTATTACAAAACAAAACAAAAACTTCTTATTAAAATGAAAAAAAAAAAAAACACGAAAATTAACCAAAATAATTGAATTGTCTAAACTATGACAAAAAACATACATCAATGGTGCCAGTGCGTTGATGAATATAACGACGATATTTAAATATCACATGCAAACAGCAAAATGTGTTGAACATGATTCATTCGTTTTTATTCAAATTGTTTTTTTTCGTCTGTCAATTTATTAAAAACTGTTTTTCTCTGCTTCAATGCTAATCGCAATTAGCTTAATTTTCACAGTCTTGTTCTAATTTTTTTTCAACTCGATTTTTTCTTCTTTCTCAATTCAATCGTTGATAATAATGTTTTGTAATGCATTATTCAATACACACACACTGACAGTGCAATTTTAAATAAATTAAATTTTCTTTAAAAAAAAAACCATTTTACCGCAATATTGAGACGGTTTTTCCAATTAATGCATCATAATCGAATTTTACTTTTGTTTCTTCTTTTGTTAAAAAAGAAACCATATCAATAGAATTAATATAGAAATTTTTTTTTTCGTTTACATCTAGCAACTAGTTCGCATTAAGAAAATAAATATTCTTTGTCTATTTCTCATTTACTACTACTTAAATTACTTCCCTTCCTCTGTTTTTTTTTTTTCATTTATTTTATTCTGTGTCGCTAGCACTTTCCAACAATCAGTTTTTCCATCATCATTTAATCTATAAATTCATCCGTTGCACATAATCAACTAATGTCTAATGCATAAAAATTACTATTTAGTAAATAATCAACTATTTTTTTTAAACATTCGCATTCACCCCGCCCGCACACAACATTTCAGTTTTTAATGTGTGTGTTTGTTAGTGTAGCTGTTCCCAATTTAAGCCAAATCGTAACATTTTCTCTGTTTCGAAAAAATGTTCATTGAAATTTCTTTCTTACTTTTTCGGCTCTAAGCGTATTTGTGTCGTTTTTAATCTGTCATCGACGACACAAAATTAATTGTTGTGAATGTGCGAATAAAAACTGAGCGATTCATTTTCATTCATATAAATGTTCATTTTTGATGAATTCCACCGATAGACACGACGCATAGAGACGATTTTTCTTTAGCTATTTACAGTTGAACTACAGAACAAACAAAAAATGAACGAGTGGAGACGAGTATTCGATTTGGATAGATCTTCAGATAGAAATTATCTAGAAGAAGCTACCTTGATCAAAGCAACTCGGATATAAATCCGATTACATATATAAATAACTGATTAAATCGTGATCGGATATGGTTGCCAAATCGGATGGAATGGTTCCTTTTTTTGGTGGATTTGTTGTTGTTGGAACTGTTGCTGCCACATTTGTTGGATTTGTTACAATTAATTCAGACTATTGGCTGTTGGATCAGTTGGACTATTGGATGTTGAACTTATGACAATAATTTCTGTTTCTGCTTCTGGTGATGGTGTATTCTAATGTTCACTAGACTGAAGCGAGTCTGAAGTTGATCTAGCTGATGATGTTTCTGTATGTGGACACGGCGATGATTCAAATTCTGATATACCATAACCACTTTTCATTACTTGTCTTCTGAAATCAACCGAGATTGAGGAATGATCGGTCTAGAGATGAGTTACAATCGTCGAAATTTACATATCAGTTTGATATTTTAGCAAGACAACACGAAAATCCATTTAAATGGATAATTTTTCTGTCATGGAAACTAGAGAAATCTGTGCAAAATGTTAAATTTCATTAGTCAAGAACACAGAACAATTTATGATCACTGTTGAACAGCTGTTTTTGTATATTGTATATAAGAGTCCAA
This sequence comes from Resseliella maxima, assembly GCA_029041755.1. NCBI lineage: Eukaryota > Metazoa > Arthropoda > Insecta > Diptera > Cecidomyiidae > Resseliella > Resseliella maxima. Next base: position 359,742 of record JAQOWM010000438.1, read on the forward strand.
TTAATAAATCTTGAAATACCTTTTCCAATGTTGGCGCCTTTTTATAACCATCCATCATCGTATTCCACCATGCAACTTGTTCCATATGTTTTGCCACAATATCGTTACAATTGTTGCAAATTTTATCGTTAGACTCCAACTAAAAAAACGAACTTTGTAAAATTCATGAATATACAACAAAATATAAATTAGACTTACATTTATGCCAAATTTGTCGATTAAAAAAGTCGATTGGTACGAACTAACTGGTTCATTTGAAACAACGGGGCTGGAACATAGACTACACAAATCTCTTCTTTTTCGTTCATTTGTCACAGCATACGAATATTTAGTATAAGAGATATCATTTTGAAAATATGTAACCATTCTCATACAATTTGTACAAATTTCATTAATTTCGTGACCCTAAATAAGAATTAGAGCAGAAGAGCTGATGAAATTGAAAAAAAAATATATTAATCAATTAATCGACTTACTTCATATATTTTTTCACGTATGAATATTTTCAATTCTACAGACACTGGCAATAGAACAATAATTGCAATATTGCATAATTCGCATTGTTTTTCTTCTGCCATTTATTGATAACATTAAATTTAAAAATAATCCACAGAAAAATAAAAATTTAATGAAATACGGACCAAATGTGACTGTAATACGCTTTCATTAATTTGACGTGTTGTTTTATTTATATGCCAGAATTGTGAATATGTCATTCAATTCGTACTTAATTGTACTTTAGATGTCAATACATCGAAACAAGAATTTAATAAGCATCCAATTCGTACTTTTCAAATACCTACAATTTCAAATAAGTCGTGGCGTTTGTTATGTGCGATTTGTTTATTGTTTTTTCATTTAATTTTTCATTTATACAATATTTGCCCATAAATTCTAATCAATTTGTTTATGTAAATTAATTTGCGACTCAGGCAAAGTAAAGGAAATACTAGGGGGATTTGACTCTTTCCAAATGCCATCGCATTCGTCAGAATTCGTATGTACAATGTTAAGCACTTCAGAATTTCTATACAAAATTCGAATTCGCGAATTCTATATGTTTAATAGGAAGCATTCGCAATTCTCTCCTCTCCATAAAATTCTTAAAATTCTTAAATTCTAAATTTAAATTCTCTCCTCTCCATAAGAAAGGAAGTAATAAGGATTGCAACAACTACCGTGGAATTTCTTTATTGAGCGTTGTCGGAAAAGTATATAGTGCAATTTTAGAAAAATGTACCAGAGCTATTGTCGAATCGCTCTTGAATGAAAACCAATCGGGCTTCAGACCGATGCGCGGATGTCAAGATCAAATTTTTTGCATGAGACAACTAATAGAGAAGTTCCATGAGAGAAACAAGGATATGTATGTATGTTTTGTTGATTTGCAAAGAGCGTATGACTGCATACCTAGAGATAAGCTCTGGTCGGTGTTGGGTGAATATGGTGTGAATGGTTCCCTGCTGAGTGCAATTAAGAGTTTGTACAGATATTGTGAAGCTGCTGTGAGAGTGGATGGGGAATTGAGTGAATGGTTTGAAGTGCGAAATGGTCTTCGACAGGGCTGTACAATATCACCCCTTTTATTTATAATTTATATGGACAAATTGATCAAGTCAGCTAAGCTGAGGGGTAACGTAGTTTTGGGGGGAAACATTATCTCCGCTCTTGCATATGCGGATGACCTAGTATTGTTTGGGGGTTCAGAACAAGAGCTACAAAACAGCATTAGCGATTTAGAAACAGCTTGTACGAACTTTGGAATGATCATTAGCAGTTCAAAGACACAGGTGATGCATATAGGGAAAGATAGGAAACAAGTAAATTGTATGTTGAATGGAGGTGTGCTTGAGCAGGTGTCGCAATTCAAATATCTAGGATGCATCTTTTCGGAAGATGGCAAACTGGATAAGGAGTTCGAACATCGCAGAGTGAATGATAATAAAGTTGTTGCACAGCTTAGGTCACATGTTTTCAATAAACGAGAGTTGAGTAAGGAGACGAAGTTGATGATTCATGGGTCAATCTTCAGACCAACTATCATGTATGGCAGCGAGAGCTGGGTCGATTCAAATAATTTAATTCATAGTTTGGAAGTGGCTGATATGAAAGTTTTGCGTATGATTTCGGGTGTGTCGCGTAGGGATCAATGGGAAAATAGAATTAGGAATGAGAGAATACGGGAAGATTTGAATGTGGATTCGGTTGATGAGATAGCTAGAATGTCAAGATTGAGATGGTTTGGTCATGTACAGCGTATGAATGATTATCGTTTACCAAAGTTAATTTTGAATGCTGAAGTGAATGCACCGAGAGGTAGAGGTAGACCGCGAAGACGATATTTGGATTCGGTTAAGAACGACTTGAATGAAAGAGGGTATGATTGGAATAGGGAAACTGAAGACCTGGCCCTCGATAGGGTACGCTGGAGAAGAATTGTTAAGGGGCTGCCATTACAAAACAGACCAGACGCTGAAGGGCATTAATGGTCTTTAAATGATTGTTGTTGTTGTTGGAAGCATTCGCAATTATTCGTAACCATACGACAAAGTCAAATCCCCCTCGAGGAAATATAATAGAAAAAAACTTGTAGAACATGTCATTATCTCCATTCTCCATTGTATATAAAACATCAAATTTACTAAATTGTAATACATTCCATTCAAACATGATTCAAGCCATTTTTCTGCATTGTCAATTCATAGAAAAATGGTTATACCAGGCAATGAAAAAAGCAAACTAAAGTGTTCACTCACATTTTTATTAAAATAAAAGGCAGTCAAGTACACTTGTTTATATCATCATATGTTTATTTCAAAAATTCCTTTGCGTGCGCATATTAACGTAACGTATGGCGGAACTGATTTTACTGGCTTGACACTTTGGCGAATACGCTCAGTTATTTGATTATGTCTTTTTCTATTGCTTTCACTGTCAGTGACAAAACATACAGAAAGCGAGAGAACATCGAATACCAGTCCAGAATAGCCAATGTGTGATATTCATTTTAACGGGATTTTATACATTCAATTTTTCCTCATTTAGAATGCGGTTTAATGTCAAATTTTCATAATAAATAGCTTTATTAGCGATTGTCATTTTGGACTAGCACAGTGCGGGACAGAATCTGGCAAAACTGAAAAGTGCAGAAACATTGTATCGCTCATGCGTTAGTGATTTTAATAAATTGCCAAACCGTCACACAGAATTGTTAATAGCCATTTTTCATTGTTTTCGTTTGTGTCGTTTGCCATTGTAAAACGACAAAAGAAAAAAGAAAAAAGAAAAAAGAAAAGAAATAAAATAAATTGTTGTACACAGTTCAAATTATTTATTTATCTTATTTATTAATCTTATTTATAATGATTGAAATGATATTTAAAAGTTTAAATTAACACGAAAAATTATCAATTATTTTAATGCGACGTAATAATAATATACATAAAAATGTTCCTATTAAAATGTGTTTTTGAAAATTAGTTTTGTACGTTAATACAATATTATTATTTATTTGGTGTGGGGATGTATGTGTGTATGTGTATGTGTGATGTGTATAATTATTCATTATTTGTTTCATTTAATATGTGCGTGGAACACTGAATAAACCAGATCGACTATGCTCGTCAACGGCTCGCACAGCGAAATGATATTTTTGCCCTTCTTGGAATTGTGTTAAAGTTACAGCCATCGGAAGTAGCATTGCTTTAACATCACCAACATGTCGCCAAGTATCTGTTGATGGTGGATTTGTTGTTTCTTGATACGCATAAATTTGATAGCTAACTATTTCAGCATGATCTTTTGTTTGTTCCATATTCCATGAAATTACAATACCAGACGAATTGTTATTAATTCGAATAATTGGTCGCGGTGGAATTCGCTTCCAATTTGGATCACCAGGTGGATTGTATGGATATGGTAATGGGGCTGGATGCCGGTGACGGGCTGGTGCTGGTTTGCGTTGCAACTGTTGCTGCTGCTGCTGCTGTTGTTGTGCTTGTTGCTGTTGTTGTTGTTGCTGCTGCTGTTGCTGCTGCTGTTGTTGTAGTTGCTTTTGTTGTTGTTGTTGTTGTAGTTGCTTTTGTTGTTGTTGTGGTGGTGGTGTTTGCTTTTGTTGTTGTACTTGACTTTGCATTGTATTGGATGCTGTTGCTGCTCTATTTACAATTTGAACGGTCGATTGCTGTACTTTAGCTGTTGGACTTGCATTCAATTTTGGTGCTAAAATCAAAAAGAAAAAAAAATATATTATCAAATCATGTTCTTTTCGTATAGTGAATAACTTTTGTTATTTAATTCACTTACAATTACCTAAAATTGGTAACTTTCGATTCTGAGCTATGGCATTTCGAACAGTTTGTTGAGTTGAGACCAGTTGACGTACTTGTTGTGATTGAATGACATGCTGTGGACGACGCATTGCGACCAATGCTGGTGGATTTCCAGTTTGTACTCTTGTCTGTGGTTTTGCATCATCTTCATCTGTTAGATCGATTGTGTTTGAATTACTTGCCAATAAATTTTGACGAACTTGAATGTAACCGCTGTAAATGAGAGAAAAGATTAAAAAAAAGAAGAGAATAAACTAATTGCATTTTTGTTTTTCTTGAATGATGCAAAAGCAATACGAGCAGATATTTTACCTTGGTCCACCACGTTGATTGGCACTCGTTGTAATAACATTTGATGCAACTTTATTAATTGTTGTAATTTGTTGCGATTGTGAGCCAATATTTTGATTTACAACTACAATCCGACCATTTGTATTGATTTTCTTTACAATCATTTGTGGAGCACGTTGTTCTTGATTTGGTAGAATTGTTACATTTGTCACTCGGCTGAAATTTTTATTGTGAATTAAGTTAAGCATAAGATTTTAATCTCAAAATAAGTATTTTGATGGGATTTACTCACTTTGATACTGGTACAATTTTTCGTGTCGGTGATACTTGAACGATATGCTGTTGAAGATTGTTTGGTTGAATTATTCTTCGTGGCACTGTGAAAAAAAAAAAGATAAAATTGATTTTTTTTTTTTTTTTTGTGTGTAAATATAATCGATTGAAATGCATTTGATGAAATAGAAAATGGAAAATGGAAAATGTGAAATTTTACCTGTTGTAATAACGCGTGTCTGTTCTGGCGTTATTTGTCGGCTGGCAATTGTTCTTACTGAACGTTGTTGAATGATTTGTTGTTTGGGTGGTACAATTGTTTTTACTTGTGATATCGGAACATTTATTGTCCGTGTTACTATTTGTGGTGCATTTGCAACCTTTTGTACAGCTTTCCCTTGTGCTTGTGCTTGTGATGTTGTTGATTTTGATGCAGCTTGTACATCTTTAGAAATTGTTTTCTTTTCTTGTAAACTTACTTGAAGTCCAACAGCGCGGGTGATTTTAATTGGTGTGACAATGCTTTGATTTCGATGCTCCAATTCTTTTTTTAATCGTGCATAAACCATTTCCAAATCACGATATTGTTTACTAATCTCTTGAAGTTTCGTTCGTGCTGAATGAATTGCTTGCTCTTGTGCTTCAGACTTTTTCTTCAATTCAACATAATCGGATTTATGAACAATGGCTTCGATAATTTTTTCTAAAACGAATTCTTCAAGATTATTGCGAGTCATTTGGTTCAGTCCTTTTTTAAATTTCTTTGCAAATTCCAATGCAATTGTTCGTTTTGAACTAGGTTCTGGCTCTGGTTTTAATTTAATTTTTGTTTCATCTGTTGATTGGTCACTTTCAATTGATTTTTCATCGAGAATTTTATTGGCAGTTTTTTCACTGGTTTTTTCAATTTCGCATTCATCGATTTTATCTTCTTCCATTCTAATGGATTCGGTTGTATCAGTTTTTATTTTTTCATTTCTTATTTCATCCATTTTTTCATTTAATTTTGGTGATTCAGACTTGCGCCTTTTATGCATTTCACTCTTGTCTTCGATTGTTAATGGACTAGCCGGCCGTTTACTCGATGGTAACTCTTTTGCTTCAGTTGATTCAATGATTACAATGTCATCATCGTCTTCAACGATTGATTTTTCATTCTCGAATTTTGCAATATCGTTTAACGCTTTGGCCGTTTTTTCGTCATTAATTGCCTTCTCATTTTCTGCGGATTTACTCAAAGATTCATTACTAATCGACTCTTCTAAACGTGGTCGCTTTTTTGGTGGTTGTTCATCTTCGATTAATTCTTTATTCATTTCTTCCGTTGATTTTTCAAATATTATGTCATCATCATCATCCTCTTCAATCGCAACTACACTTTCATTTGATTTTTCATTTATATCATTGACACTCTTTGAATTGCTCGCATCTAGACTTGCATTTGAATCAGCAATGATCATTGGATTTTCACTTGATTGACTAACATTACTTAATTCATTATTGTTGATTGCTGGTAATTCAATCGATTCATTCGGTTTATTATCATTGAAACCATCTCGAGCATCAGTTGAATTTTCATCTTTTAAATCCATTATCGGATTACTTGATTCATTGTCGTTTGATATGGAATCGTCTCGGAATGAAATTGATGATTCTGCATTGTCCATACTAATCGGAGAACCATCCATTACTTCTAGCAAATTATTCTCTTTATTTTCGGGTGTTTCACCAGTATTTTCTGCAACTATTGAGTCTGGTGAATTAACGATCTCAGTAACATTCCCTTTATCTTCTTCTTCTTCTTCTTCTTTGTCTTGGTCTTTGTTTTTACTTTTGCCTGTTTGTTCGTTTTCATTTGTACTATTTTCGATCACATTTCCGAGTGCATTACCTACTTGAGCTTCTGCTGCATTATTTTTGGCAGTTTCTTGTGTAATTTTTAGTTCATCAAATAAATCATTTGAAACAGATGGTTCATCGGTTTTTGCTTCATTTGGGATTTTTGTTTCAATTTCATCTGCATTGTCGTTTTTATCATTTGTTTCAATTTCTATTTTATTTTCACATTCTATTACTTTATCATTTTGCTTGCCATACTCGATTTCACAATTTTCATTTTTCAATTTTTCATCAATTTCCTTGTCCAAATCTACAATTTCAATTGGTTGATCTAATATAACTAAATCATCATTTGTTATTTCTTCAGCATTTTTATCTGTTGAACTTTCCATTGCTTCATCGGTTGAATCTAAAACTGTAATCTCATCACTTATATTTTTACTGTCTTCTTTCAATAACACAGATTCTGTATACTCAGGAATATCGGTGCAATCATTAAATTCATTTTGAACAATTTCCGGTGATTTTAATAATAAATCTTCATCATATGTATCGTCGGTTTTCGTTTCAATATTCAATGTTTCCATTTTATTTACATTTTCTGTTACTTTTTCTACAGGCATATCAACAATTGATGGCAATTCTGAATTATTTTTTAAATGCGTTTCATTGATTGATTTGGTGTTACTCTCTTGTAAATCATCATAAATTTGATCAAAATCAAAGTCTCCATCACCACTGTCAACATTACCATTTGGTGTCGGTGCATCAATGTTACTTGTATCATTTATAATTGCTTCTTGTAGATCATCATTGCATATCACTTGTAATTCACTTTCGGTGGTATTTGCATTTTCATTATTTTCATTCAATATTTTATTCGCATTTTTATTTCCATTTCCATGCATATTGTCATCTTTATTTGAATTCAAATGTTCATTTGTAATTTCACTCATAATTTCATTTGTAATTTTATTTGAATTTTCATTTGAATTTTCATTTTGAGTTTCATTTTTGTTGTGACATAGTTTCTCGATTTCGATATTCTTTGCAGTTTCATTTTCATTTTCAAGAACAGCAGTATTTTCATCACCGATCAATTTCAATGCATTTGATTTATCTGAATTTGATTCATTCATATTTATTGTTTCAGATTCATCTTTCTTTTCTGTTTCACCAGGAACAAAATCATCACAAATTCCATTTTGATTCGCAGTATCAACTAAATTTTTCTCCGTACTAACATTTTCATTGATTATTTCATTTTGTAAATGTTCACTCTTTTTAATTGAATCAAATGTTTCACCATCGCTCTGCATATTTTCGGCTGATTCAAATGAGTCTTCAGGAGATTTAATCGATTCCGTTTCACCATTTTCAATCGTATCTTTTTCTGCCAATCCAATTGGTAATTTATTTTCATTTACAGAAGTTATCGAACTATCAATTGGCTTAACTGTATTTTAAAATGGAATAAAAAAAAAAAAAAAATGATGAAAATCTTGATTAATAAAAAATTATTTTTCTTTTTTTTTTTGCACAACAAAAATCAATATTTCTACCATTTTCATTCAATTTTGGATTCACATCAACGCCAGTCAATTGATCAAGTGCATCACAAAAATCATCATCAGGCATTGCTATTGAAGCTGATTCACTGTCAGAATAAGCTAAATTTTCCATATCATCATCTATAAAATTATTGTCAGAAACGTCAGGCACTGACTCAATTTTCTCATTAAAATTTGCTGCTAAAATCGATGTATCTTTGATATCAACCATTTGTCTGGTTTTTCATACCGCTTCAACTAGGACAGGAAAATCTATAAAAAAATATATATATATATATATACAATTAATAAGCATACTAGATCAGAATTTATTTTTTATTATACGTAGAAAAATATTGGGGAATTTTTTTGAAATGAAACAAAAAAAAAAAAAAAAAAAAAAAAAACGATTTATATTCAAACATTTGTTGTATTAACAATAAACATAACCACAAACCATGGTAAATCATATAAACGAATATTTCAATGAACTTTATTCAAAATATCGTGTAAAAGTATAAAATGTGTTTAAATTTTGTTTTTGTTTTGTCTTACTTAAGAATTTTTAGATTGAATGAAATGAATATTTTATGAAATAATATCGCATAAAATATTAATCTTTGTTTTCTCTATTCGCAATCAAAAATATTGAGATTTTTTAAAATTTAGATTATAAAAGTTTCGTAAATGATAAATCTTTATTTCATTTTCAATCAAATAAAATCATTAAGTATTCTTTTTTTTCCCCCAATATAAACAATTGTCAACATAAAATTATTCACTCATATTCGTATATATGCAAAGTATTTGTAATGACTTTTATTCACACACACACACATGAAACTCATTTAAAACGTTAAGAGCTTCACCGCAAATGTTTTGTTGTATTGTCGCACATACAGAGTATTTGAAAAAGAAAAAAAATTTTCGTTTATGTTAACCGGTCAATGTTTACTATTGCACATATTACAAACAAAATAGTTTTCATACACACGGCAGTAAACAAAAAATTTAGTATTTCTATGTTTTTCTTTAATTGTTTCTTTATTTTCTTTTTCCCCCAATGATATTATGAACTGTGGTATACTGTCACATATTCAGTTTATGTGTATATATCGATTTTGTTACACTGAATCATTGACAAAATGGCGCTGTAGTCAATCGTATGATCCCACATTGATCTCAAAGTTTCATTTTATATAACAAGGGTTTTCTTTTTAATGAAAATAAAATCCAAGAAAATGCATGATACGACCGAAAAAATGCGATTTAAATGCAAATTTTCGAGAGAAAAAAAAAAACGTCTATCATTCAATGAATTTGCTATGCAATGAACATTTTCACAATAACAATTTTGAATGTTTATTTCGTTTGATTTGTACTACAGAATTTTGTAGATATTATTATTATTATTTTTGTTGTTTTATAATATTTTCATAGGAAAATTCTACTAGGACTGCATTCAATTGAAATCAAATTGGTTAATACCAAATGGTTAATTGGGCAACACTTCATAAGAAATTCTTTGATCTAGTTTACGTAGCATGCGTTGCAGCAAATACTTCATACAATTTGTATGATACAAATTATTATAGACGAGTTGAAAAAAGTCGCAAATATTTTAGACTTATTTTGTCATGTCATGTATTTTTTTGTATAATTTTATAAAATGTGTTTTTATAGATAAAAAAAAAAAAAAAAAATTTCTTTGAAAAATGTGGAATGTTTTTTTTTTTCTGTCACAAAGGTCTGACTAAATTGAAGTAGGTGGCGCTGATGAATGTATTTCATAATTACTAATCTAGTGAAATGTTTAAGACTTTTTGTTTCGGTGTCAAAAGTGACACTAATTGCTATCGAAAAAATATTTGACTACGTATGATAAAAAAAAATAATAAAATGTCAATAATAAATTGATGACTGAGATGATATTTTACAGTAACAGCATATTGAGTCGGTATGCAATTTGACACATATCAATGATAAATTTGATATGTATTATATACACAGCGTGTCGTGTATCATTGCGCATAAGTGAAGACCGATTTACTGTATGACGTTCGCGCATAAAACCAGATTGTGTTACTTTGTGTGCTTTTTTTTTACTCGCTGTTTCGTGTGCATGAAACAAAATGTACGGTCATGGCAAATCGAGTCAACCGTATGCATGTTGTTTGATGAACAAAGATTTATACGCGCGCACATACACACCGAAATTCTTTCTCTTTCCTTCTTTCTTACATCAAAGTATATTATCTCAACATTTGTTTTTTCTCTCTTTCTTTCTCGACCTCTCTTTCTTTCTTAATTTCTCTTCTCTTTTTTTTTTTTTTTTTTTTTTTATTCCCTCTTTCTATCTTTGTCTCCTTTCCTCTTTGTCTCTTTATCTTTTTCTCCCTGTCGCTCATTCGGAAGTCCGCTTTCTTTCTCTCTCTCTCTCTCTCTCTCTCGCACACTATCTGTCTCGCTACGCGTGTGTATTTTGAATGCAAAATATACGCTTTGCTCGCTTAATATATATTAGGCATATTCTTATTCATTTTAGTCAATTATTAGTGAACAAAAAAATTTGATTTACAAAATGTTTCAGATATCTACAGATATTTTGGTTTTATTTTCATTGTCAAATACTAAACAAAAGATAAATAGGTTCTTTTGAAAAATAATTTGTCTAAAATACCATTTATAAGCATATATACCATTTTGACTTATATTCACTTCCATTTTGACCGGGAAAATAAAATCAGATTAAATTTAATACCAATTATCTTGATATCTTAAATTCTATATTTTGTTTCAATGATGAACGAAAATAATCATGAAAACAATACAAATTTTCATGAAATAAATATGATTAAATTGAAAAAAATTTCCAACTTTTTGCAATAAGCATTTCTCCAAAAAAATTAACCGGGTACACCCTGTACAATAAAACAAAATTGATTTCTCAATGCGGTATTACTTGAAAGCCTTGGGTGAAGGGGCACATAGCAAAATAAACATAGTTTTTAGGTTTGTATGTTGGCAACACCGCGGTGTATTTTCGAAAAAAAAAAAAAAACAAAAAAAAAAACAAAAAAAACAAAAGAAATACTACATGAATCAATTTAGTCATCAAATTTATTTGATACATTGAAACATTTGCAATAAATACCATATGAAAATGAATAAATTAAATGATATGACTTATAGACTTACTGTGTGACGAATGCCAAAAACAATCTAATTGAGACAGGTATATTGCCTTGTGTTTCGTAAACAATATTTTACACTTTTGATTAAGCTGAGCTACACGTATCGTTTAAAAATACATTGAGTCGTACAGAATTACAAAGCTACACTATTTTAATACGCCCGTTCGTACAGTTCGTAACCATCCGAAGTTCGAGACTAGCATGCACACATACACATGATTTAATGTAAATATACACGAAACGAGTGGTCTGAATATACATATGTGTTCAGTGATTATGTGATTGTATGAGTGAGCCGAATAAAAACGACGATACAAAACGAACATAATTTTTCCATTATTTCATCCCAAAATTATATTTAATGTCAAAAATGTGCCTTACATTTATCTATAAATTGAATTTTTGTCAAAAAATTATATGAAAGCTTTGAAATGATTATAGAAAAATGTTAACAACAAAACAAATTGAAGACAAAAGGAAAAAAAAAACTTTACCCAACTTTTGAGGCAACTAACTTCAATATGTTAGGTTATTTGACAAGAGAGAGAGAGAGAGAGAGAGAGAGAGAGAGAGAGAAAACAATTTTTCTTTAAAGGAGTTAATAGAGACAGAAAGCATAATCTAAATGGGAACAATACGGTTCCCACTTTCAGACCTTTATAAATAGGGTCAATGACGTCATACAAAATGTTAAAACATCACCACTCATCTCAACATAGATTAGTCAAATGACCCGAACATTGAAATTTATGAAACGTATGCATTCCTAATGATAATAAACAAAGTAAAAAAAAAAAAAAAATAGTACCATACTAGCATGAACTAAGATCCGCCTAAAGTCAATGAACATTAAACATTCAAACATCCCAACAAAATAATGATCGCATCTTTAAGACAAACTACATTCTTTTGAAATAATGTCAACATTAAACTAAAAATGGTAAACTTTTTTAAAATCAAAATGGCGCCAGGGCTATTAAAATAATAATTTTTTTTTCCCTTGATTTTGTTTTTTGTTGAAATGCATTGCTACTTTGTACTACTTTCTTTACCAGTTCGTACATTACAAACAATACTTTACTTATTTCTGTTTGAGACTCTGTAGCCAGATGCGCGCTAAAATACGACAATTTGATGACGTATGTCTAACTTATTCGAATTCTATCTCGCTTTAACTCATACATTTCTATGCATTGTACGACTAGTACAACACGTTAATTTTGTTTTTGTTTATTGCGCATTATCGATTAAAAATTGCTTGGAAATCATTTTCATTCTGAAAATTCAAAAAGTTTTCCAAATAATAAAACCATCAATAGATAGTTATTTAAAATGAAAATATTATAAAGATTGTGTTTGCTCATCAAAGTTTCCATTCATTTTATAACTTATCTTTATACACATACAACTATTGTCGTACAAGATTTCTCTAGCCAGAGAGAAAGAGAATGTTTATCAATGAGTACTGTCATCAAAAATGTTTGAAACCAGACATGGACATATTTTTTTTTTTTTTTTTTCGCTTTCGTAATCAACATTCCGTTTTGTTTTTTTTTGTTTTTGTTTTGAACATTCCGTTGATATGCAATGATTAAAGTTTAATATGCGAAATAGTTAAATCAACAAAGTATGAATTTTTTTTTTTTTGTTTACTGTTGAGGTTATGTTCCGAAATTTGGTACATGGTCTATTAATTACATTAATAGAATCAATTTTTTGAAACAAAAAATTTTTTTTTTTCTAAATAAAAAAATGTCTTATGAAAATTAAACTTTTTTTTTTTTTTTTTGAAAAATTATATGATAAAAAAAAAATCCTTTAACAGAAATGTTTTTTTTTTCCTTACAAATAATTTCTATTACATATTACTTAAAAGATTTGAGAACATATTCCGTGGAAAACTAAAGTTTTACCACATTTTAGTCAGGGGACCGTCTCTCAAATTGTTCATTTGTTTACATTTATGTATATGCGTAAAATGAAGCTTTATCAAATCATTGATGATTCAATATTTATTTATTTAATGCTAATTGAATTGTACATTTTAGCCAATTAATCTATTACTCTATTATATTTATAAATAGACAAGATTACTGTGATCGATATGTTGTCATGAATAATACAAATGAGAGATATATTCACCTTGAAGGGGGCTGCGACCTCTTTTTGTTTATTCGAACCAGTTTTAGATGCTTTTGGGGTATAGTGACAAGAGCCGCACAAATAATACACACTCAAATTTATAATTGATAAATTCTTTTGAATTTTTTCAGAACAAATTAAATTAATTTGAATAAATGTGTGTGTGTGTGTGTATGAGAGAGAGAGAGAGAGAGAGAAAAAAAAAGAAAACAAATAATTTCACTTTTATACAGCAAGCAAATTTTATTTTAATACAGTGATGTTAACTTGTGCACGACGACTTTCTGAAATGCGGCATTAGTTATATATATGTGTTATATATGTGGATAATATCCACTGGATATATTAAAAGCATTGACATCCAAACGATGGAAGAATAACATCCAAATTTTACATACTTTGTGTACTTTTGATTCTTTGTCAATATTAAATTCTTTTGACCATTTCTTAATATGAATTTCATCAATTTAATTATGTAAATTATACAAAAATACTAATAAAAATAGAATTGAATGTTATTAAATATTTTTTTATTTTATGTGTAAAACAAATGAAAAAAAAAAAAAATGAATTGAAATGAATGACCCCCGTTACAATCATTTACTAAGAAATCATAACAATTTTTATTGTGAAAATATTATCACACGAAATGTTTTATAAATTAATACACAAAAAATCTTTGGGCAAAAATGATTATTAAATATTTTGCGAATTGATCAATGAAAAATATAAATAAGATATATTGAATAAAGTCCATGACATCCGATAGATGGCGATCGAATCGATATTTCATTTTTAAGCTTTTTTTTAGTGGTTAAGATGTTACTTGTGAAGCTCACGTTTGTAAATAAATGAGAAACACCTTTTGCCGTTTTATTTTTTCAAAGTTTTGTAGAATTTTGACAAAGAAAGAAAAAAAAAACGACTAAAAATAACTTTGAAGAATTGAGTTTACAATATATGAATTGTATATATAGTATAGAATTTGAAATACTATTGTCTCGTTTTATTGTTTAATATGGTTAAAGCATGGCACATGCCTTGAATATCTTAATGGAATTAATTTGAAACCATTTACTTTCCAATTACCTTTTAAATTGTTTTTATTTTTTTATTTTTATTTGATTCAATTTTATTGGCTTTCAGGCGCTTTGAAATGGCTGGTTGTTTAACTCCCAATGATTTTGCAAGATTCTCTTGCGTTTTACATGGATCTTCATCGAGTAATGACTCCAATTCAGCATTTTTGTACATTTTTTGCTTGGCCTGGATGCTCTTTATCATTTGTGTCAAAATCATCATTTCTAAATCGTTTAAACCATTTCTCACATGTTGAAAGTGATGGAGCATGATTACCATAAGCCTTCACAGTCATTCGATGAGATTCAGCTGCATTTTTCTTCAAATGAAAGCAAAAAAGTAAAGCTTCCCGCAAATTGCGTTTCGTTGGTACAAACTCTGACATTTTCAAACCAAAAAAAAAAAAAAAAAAAAAAAAATGTGTTGAAAGCAATGACATATACTGAAATAAATAGAGGAATGATAGACACAAAAAAAAACCAAATGGCCGAGCTATAGCCCGATGTATACAACGAAAGCTACGCCATCTGATATAAGATGCGTAATCTTCAAGTTATATCCCCAATAAATAAATACAAATGGTTTCTTTCAGTAAATTAAATGTATTTTAACATATTTTTCATTGAAAATTAAATACAGCATTTTCTCATGTTAAATGTGATTTATTAAGAACAACTCTAAATAATCATATTATTTAATACATATAAAGCTAAATATAGAAGAGCCAACTCAATTTAATTTTTTAAAAAAATGGTTTTAAAAGAAATGAGCCACATGTGTCATTTTCGCACCATTAAAATTCACATTTTTTTTTCGAATGAAATATTTTCTTTCCTAATCAACTGATAATAATAAAATATTTATAGAATCTAACAAAAATACATATATGCATTTGCATTTGCATATGCATAATTTTAAGGAACAATTTATTTGAAATTTTTTTTCTTGAATAAACAAACAAACAAACAAACAAACAAACAAAAATTTAAATTATTTTCTACCTCTTGCGATGCGTAAAATATGTAAAAATATATTTATTATATCAATGTATAATATGAGAGTGGCAAGGATGTGCTCTTCTGGGCTCAATTGGTATTTATGTTTTCCACCCATGATTAATTGTAAATCATCTGTAATATAGGTTTCATTTGATTAAAATCATTATTCAAATAAAATGAAAAATGTTAACAACAAAAATATCTGGAAAAACTTACGAATCAAATAAATTGACATTAAAACCAGACCGAAACCAAGTAAAAATAATAGAATTATGTCACTACGCGAAAATATACCAATAATTGTTACAAGTAGAAACATATTTAGAGCAATAAATAGTGCAACATTCATTTTGGTAAAATCGTATTTTGTTTGTTTTGTGAATTGATATATGGCCATTACCATTATTGCTGTCATTGCCATTGCATCAACAATCTGAAATTGTAAATTTTAATTTTAATGATAATCGAATATATTGAACGAATTTCAAAATTTTACCAAATCAGTATCATAATATACAGCAATAATTCCAAGGCAAATTGTTTCACTGATTGTAATTATTATCAAACAAATTAAATTTTGTGGATAGGTGCGTCGAATATTCTCACTGAATGAAATTACGAGTAGTGTTATAAATACAACGAGAAATGCCACAAGGAAAATCCATACATTGTCGTCAACGAATGAATGAATGTTTTCTTTGTAAATACTCATTAATAATACCACACCAAATGTAAACACCAATTGCATCTAAAATGGAAACAACACATTTTTTTTTTTTTTTTTTTTTCATTTGAATTTTCGAAATGTACGGAATAATAACTTAAATTAAAAATTCAAATAATATTTACCGATAGAATTGTTAACACTTTACGAATAAATTGTTTTCGTACGGATTCCTCAGTAAAATCAAATCCTTTGGCACATTCAGGATCAATAATTGGACTTGGCACATTTTGATTGAATTGTTCTGGCGTTGATTGATAATTTGGCGGTTCGTTGGCTGAAGTTTTAAATGGATTTGATTCAGATGGATAACCTTTATGAGGTTCTTGTGAATTAAAATCCATTTGTGGATTATTTGTTTCTGTTTTATTCATTTCTTGCGACATGTTTGGTGATTGAAAGTAAAATTTTTATCTTGGATGAAGAAAATTGGAGTTTTTGTTTTTTTTGTTATTCACTGAATTATGATTTTTTTTTCCATTTTTCAATTTACAAGCCAAATTAAATAATTACTTACATTGCTTTAACAATCAAAATTTTGCTTAGTTTCCTCACAATTGATATTTAAAAACAAATGATTTGATGCTTGAACCAAACGAAATAAAAGCAAATTGGTTTTTTGAATGAAGCGAGCAACGACGTCGCAAATACTTTCAATAATCAGAGTAGATTATTCAATGGCGATATATGTGTAAGAGACATGTATGGAATGTTATACAAGAAAGATGAGTCGAGACATGCTGGCGCCGTTTCAACGAGACATCTTTCAACGAAATTCAAACATATAAATGGACTATATTATATATTGGTTTTTCCACTATCTATTTGAATTGATACGCATCATGCTATTCGCGTGTGATGAATCACTGAAAAATGAACATTCATTTTCCAATTATTTTATTATTATTACGGACCGTATGACATTAGCATAAAATTTCAAAAGAAAAATCACATCTAATCACATAATTACAATTGTTTACTCATTTTTCCATTTGAAAAAAAAAAAAAAAAAAAAAAATTCAAACGAATAATAAAGGCAAAAGAATCATTTTCTTTCATCAATTATCATGCATTCAAATAATTTTCAAAATTGTGTCTGTTGTAAACAGAAAAAGTTTTTAAAGAATTTTCTTGACATAAATGAAATTATGTTGATTTTGTTCCTTATAAAATCATTTTCAGAGAACATGATTGTCGATACTCATTACTTTTTTCGCATTTGGATTGAAGCAACTGAGATTCTCTCAGAGAGACGTATAATTTCATATGAAATGTCATATGGCAGCCAGTGGTAGTTCGTTAACAACATAACCTGTATTAAATAAATACACCGTTTCTGGAGTCAATGATCAATGAGTCTAAATGGCATCAAATTGAAATTTTTTTGTATGTATTTCAATGGCATTACAATAAGGGTAGTGGTTTTGTTATAAAATATGGGGATATTAGTTTTTTTTTTACATAGTATTTGACTAATTTGAGATTTAGGTATTTTTTTCATTTTTGAAAATTCTTGGACGATCTGAGGGAGTGTTTACGATTTGACCGAAACAGTCAATGGGCGCTACTACTACTGTATTATGTCAATGTAATTTTTCTTTGAAATTTGTAACAGTACGCAGTACGCCACTTATGATGATAAATCATCCCGCTCTGTGAAACTAGTGCTGATGGCTACAGTCATCATGTAAATTGAACAGTCTTTTTTTTTTAAATCCAAGTTGTGTACTCTAAGATACTAGTTCACATAGCGACATGAAGCGGCTTAGAGCGGCCAAATCTTTGATTAAAAAAGTACACATTTTATCGCTCATCGGAAACAGTCATTCGATATCTATTGGATTATCGTAAAACATTTTCAAAAGTTTGTAGATTCACAAAGAACTTTGAAGACACTGCTGAATAAGTGAGATTGTTAAGTTGTTAATTTTATACTAAATTTATTGACTAGTATTGCTTGTAAATATTTTTCATGTTCACTCATTGCAAATGTGATACGATGGTTTTTCTTCCAAATACTATTAATCTAATTAATAATTCATGAAATAATAAAAATTGTTTATTCAATTAATAGCATAGCAGTCTTTGAAGCGAAAGAAGGGTTATCAAATATGTACAATTGAAATAACATATAAACAAATCAATTAGTTCCGCTTATATATAGATTTTTTTTTTTTTTTTATTAAAATCATGATTTCAAGACGTCAATTGCATTCGAAAATGATTACAATACAAATGTTAATAAGTGAGAAAATCTACAAGTTTTTTTACTGCATCGATATGTTGACTTAACATTTCAAAAATAAATACGATGAAACTGATAAAGTACAAATAAGCTGAAATTTTCATTATGGCAATTATATTCAAGATTGTTAATTTTGTTGGAGTGCGAATCTTAAATTTATCTTTTTGTAAACATTTATATTCAGCAACCCAACGATGTATTAAGCCAAATTCTTGAAATGCTTGAATTTTTTTATTAAATAAACTGGTTAGAAACGAATTCTTTTGGAAATAAAATATTGGAAGATGCATTCGGACTGGTTCACGTGTAAAACCCAATTGATACGATGTATTACTGTGGAGGAATTCTGAATTAAATTTAAAAAATCACATAAATATCTAAATTTTGTATAAAATCATTGTTTAGAAATAGTCAAAACGGAAAATTTAATGGAAAAACAAATGAAACTATTGAAAGAAATAACAGAAAACGTTATCAAACACTACTACGCACCTGATTAAATTGTGATATTCTTGACAAATATTGTTTGTATAAACAACACCTTTATATTCTCCCAATGATATTCTCGTTAATATTGTAGATATATCATTATTGTGGCCAACAACTCTGTAAATATTAAGTCAAAAATTTTCATTACTTTCAATAAACACGAAAATAATCTTTGTGGATAATTGCCTCTTTTTATCAAAAACGTCCGCAAGAAAATTAGCAGTTGAGTTTGTTACATGAATATCGCAATCAGAAATGCGTACTTTTTCGACAGTCTCAAATATTGATTTAACTCGTTGGCTTTGTAAATATTCATAAAGAGCACCTTGATATGCATTTCTTAATATAAGCCATCCGAATATCCATAAAATTGTCAATGTTCGGGCGAATGGACTAAAAGCGCGTCCACACGACATTCGTCGATTGGATATAACATTTCCAAAAATTACATTCAACATATTGATAATTGGCGTACGATTTATTTGGCCACCAATTAGAAAGTGTCTTTGTTTCATTGAAAGTTTTTTCGATAATAAAATAATAACAATTGAAATGATCAAAACAATAAAAATTGAATTCCATACGCTGTCCTTAAATGGTGCCATTAGTCTACTTAACGGTGTCGAAAATTCATTACTTTCCTTGAATGCAAAACTAAGTGGTAATTGCAAATATGGATATGTTGCTGACATTTTTGCCATCCGAAGTTCAGACGGTGCATAAACGCCAACAGTTACATTTGCATCACCATCAATAACCTGTTTAAATTGAACATTGATTAAACGATATTTATATTGAATTTTCAGACAAATTTTATAAAATATTAGATTAATTTATTGCCAATTTCATTTTTTTATTCATACCATTTTCATTGCTCCTGTTGCGGTACCTTAGGGGGAAATAAAAATTAGTGATAAAAATCAATTGAATATTCACTAGATATTTCAAATATTTATGGATATGGTGTGTGTATTTTTGAATCTAGCAAATATTCCATAAATATTTAAATATCGCGTGAATATTCTGAATATCTACTAAATATATATATTCATAAAGGGTCCTCAGCCCCTAGGCGGTACCATTTTGAAAAATTATTCCTCGATCAGGTGTTTCTATGTATATCGGAATCAATCCCAATACTTCAGATATATAATCAACGATTGTTATATCAATTCCAGAATATTTGGCATTCTTGCCATCCGTTGCATTCTTTATTATTACAAATGGTTGAACGCTAAATGTTGCAACATAAAGTGGACAATTTTTAAATTTTCTCATTTTTGGTGGAAATAAATTATCGTATGATACATTCAATTCATTCGTATAATTCATTAATGTAAATTCGGTTATTTTGAATACTGTAAAACTAAAACAATGTTCATGAAATGGTACATGAAAATGAAGAGACCAAGTCGATGAAAATTTATTTTCAATCAAAATATTAACATTCAATAAATCAACTTTCGATACAATTTTGAATAATTCATTCAATGTATTCAAAATAGATGAATCACTCTGTGTAACAACAATTAAAAATCGCTGCTTCAAATGAAATGGTTCAATAGCCGATTCATTTAAAACTTTTCTGAAATTAAATTAAAATTTAAAAAAAAAAAAAAAAAAAAATGTTTATACTACAATCGCATATTATAATTTTATTTTCAAACATTTTCATGATATTCACCTTAATGTTGATATTTTATCGATAAGAATCAAATTAAATGCATTCTTATTTCTTCGTCGTGATTGTCCAATTTTATTATTTAAAATTGAATAAGTGAGATTGCCAAGTTGAGAATTTGATAATAATTTATTGACTAGTTTTGCTTGTAAATATTTTTCATGTTCACTCATTGTACATATCGAAATTGAAAGAAATAATTTTGGATGACTGAAGTATTTATTTAAATAATTTTTAACAATTTCAACAGTAATGGCAGTACGTCTTTCGGGATGCACATTACGTTCGTCAAATGAAAAACTCGTTTGAAATAATAAACTATTTATGATGAAAAATGTAAGAAATTTCATTTTGAAAATGATTTGCATGAAAGGAACTTTAGTCTACAATGTTTTTTTTGTTACTGATTATGTATTAACTTGAATTTTATGTTTCGTAAGGAAATAAAATGTTTTCTGAATTTGTTCAAAATACAATCAATTAAACGCATATTTATTATTTGTCCACATCATCAATTAATTTCGATTATATAATTACCATATTTTCGATCAACAGTAATGATTATGGTCTTTATTTTGAGGACTCATACGATTTGTAACCAATTTGTGTTGTTTAATTTATTTCATCATCATTAGCTCGTAGTAAAATTGAATTTAGTTGAACAGTTGAATGTTTAGTTTCATTTGCAGTTGATTTTGTTTGAACCTCGAGTTCTTTCGAATCACTTTTCTGGAATCTGTTGTGAACATAAAGTAATGGTCATCTATCTCGATTGTTGTATCCTTTGTATATTTCTAAATCTTGATATTTTTGCATTAAACAATTTAAACAACACTTGTGATTTTATTCAATAGATGGCAGTCGCCAATAGATTCAACTTCATACCAGAACTGAATTTATATTTTAACACATTGGTTACTTGTCATTATCAAAACATCATCATTCACACGTGTGATCGTCACAAACTAAGAAATAAGCAAATTTTCTTTTTTGGAAAAAAAAACAAACTGAAAAATTTATCAAAAAAAAAATCACTAAAAATGTATCTTATGTATACTTTGAATGAAAATGGAGACCGTGTCTATACACTCAAGGTAAGTTTTGAATGAAAATTTATTGAAAAATATCAAAATGAAAGAAGGCTTGTGGTATAAATGAAAATTTCCAAAGAATCACAAAAATGCTTTCCGTTGTGCCCTTTTATAGGAAATTGTGTATTTTACAAAGAATATATACAGTACAAGCCAAAAGTTTTAAAACAAGAAATAAAGTTACAATTTTCCGAGATAAATCTTAAATTGGCAAACGACCAGTTGATATGTGGAAATTGGTTTTACGAATGAACAATACCAAATTTTGAGTTATTTGAATTCCAAAGACGCCAATATGTTTGAAAATCGAAAAATTGTAATTTTATTTTCTTGTTTCCAAACTGTTTGTCTATACTGTAAATTTACTACATGCAAACTGCAATTTTTCTTATGGAAATAGTGTAAAAATAATAATAATAAGAATGAATTTTTATTGCAGAAACAAACCGATGATGGAACTCCAACTATTTCAGCGCATCCAGGTGTGTTTTTATTATTACGAAATAAACAGTATTCAAATCAATTTCAATATATTCTAATGTGCATTTATTTTTATCACATTTCAATCCATAGCTCGATTTTCACCAGAAGACAAATATTCCCGTCAACGAATCACAATCAAAAAGCGTTTCGGCTTATTATTGACACAAAAACCGAAGCCGGTCTTCTAAATCAATTCCCATCAACTGCCCTATATTTTAAGTTAACACACTAATAATTGAATAAAATGGTCTTTTTCGAGTAAAAGTAAAGTTGTTTCTTTTTTTTTCTTTTTTTTTTTTTATTGTTTTCAAAATTAAGTTCATAACTCTGTGTTTTTTTTTATTGAATCAAATGAATGAAAATAATTGTTTGAATTTCAAACAATTTTATGTTTACTTCATGCGTCTTTTAACATTGATAACAAGATCAAATATTTGTGTATTTGTGAATTCGCCATTTTTATCAAGTAAATAATGAAAGCGTTTATTTCGAACTTTAAGTGGAAGAGATGTGGGACTTGCATCCCTTGTTTGAACAGCTGATACACAATTCAGTGGTACGTCCATGATGCGATTTGTTCCAAATGGGCCGTATGTAACAAAGCTAACTTTGGTACCACCTTTTCTCATAATCAAATATCGAACAGTTCTCAATGTAAACATCCATACAAATCCAAGAATCACAAAACCTATTAAACGAAAGAAATTTGATTTTTTTATTTTTTCTTTTTTGTTTTTTTTTTTTTTTTTTTGAAATTGCAATGTAAATCGAAAACATAATATATTTGTTTTAAATGAAAATTTTACCAAATAAAAATGATGAAATTGCTAATCCATATTTGTATTTATTTTCACCAAGATTAATTCGCATGTAAAGTGGTAAATCTTTAAAATTTGGATCATCTTCGTTAACTGGTGTATATTTTAATGTTGATAATGTAAATTCAGCACATATTAGCCAAAAGAAAAATTGTACAATGCCAAAGAAATTCATAATTTTAAAATATCTGGGATTATTGTATTTGAATACAATTACATCTTTGGTTAAATTTGATGTATCTATATTTAATGGTGCATGTGATGCATTTTTGCGGGAAAATTGCTTGAATAATTTTGTTGAAATTTGATAAACTAATGGTTTGTAAATTATTCGCGGTGATTCTTTTAAAATGCTACCGGATAGATACGATATTGGTTTTACTGAATAATTTTGTATCAATGGATTTGGTTTCAGTAATTTAAATGAATTAATATTTAAAACACTTTTATTAAACAAAATTCTATTCATTTTGAAGTAATTTTTCAATTTTTTCCGTCAAAATCCAATAACCAAATAATTTACAATTGTCAATCATCAAAATAAGTAGTTTACCTATAGCGGTTTCGTCACACATTTTTAAGTATTAGTGTACACATACACGTATACACATTTGGAGTTTGAAATCGCCTTGATTTTATGTAACAACTCAGAAAAATGCGCCAATTTCAAATCGTAATAAAATTATTATTTTTTTTTTTTTTTGAGCCAATTTATGATCGGTGTTTTTTTTTTGTGGAGCATTGAAATAATCCAAATATTATAACAAAAATAATAATATGTATTTTATTTTGCTCTGAAATAGAAATTTGCTCATATTGCGTAATTCTAAATATTGGTCAAAATTGACAAAAGAGAATATATGGGATTTAATGTTCAAAGAGTTAATCATACCACCACCATCAAAGCGCATCAAACCCAGCCCAACAAAATGAGAAATTTTGGTTCAATTTTTTCTTTTTAAATTTTCTAATTTCAACATTGATCTTCATTTGAATTCTTAGAGATTTCAGCCGATTCCATGCTTAGTTTTATGAATGTATAATTTGTAATGGTAGTTAAATGAAACTCAAAAATTAATATTGAATGGTTTCCGCTAGGGTTTTCCGTAAACTTAAACAATTTAATCGATTTTTGATTCGAAATTAAACTACATTGTATATCAGTGATGTTAAATTAACATCATTATTTTCATGAATTAATTTAATTATTGGTAGTACAAAAAAGTTTCTTCTGTTTTTTTTTTTGTTAAAAACAGAGCTGGAATTTTCACTCAGTTGGTGCGAGCACAAATACAACATCGCACTCACATCTAGTGTGCGACGCACAAAATGCTTATGTTTTTCGGGTGCACGCACACGCCGGTATGATTAATGACAAATTTGTAGATTTGCAAATAAATGTAGATTTTTTGTTTGAGTCAAAAAACATACAGGCGTGTGCGCGCACCCGAAAAACATGAGAATATTGTGCGCCGCACACTAGATGTGAGTGCGATGTTGTATTTGTGCTCGCACCAACTGAGTGAAAATTCCATCTCTGGTTAAAAATATGGCATTATTTCGTAATAAAAACATTCATAATTAAGATATCATTCAAAGTATTGTCCATCGCTAGCCACTACTTTCTCCCATCTTTCTGGTAGCATATGGATTCCGCGCCGAAAGAATGACTCATCTTTTGAGGCCAAATATGAATCGACCCAATTTTTGATTTCTTCAGAAGAAGTGAAGCGATGCCCAGCCAGGTGATCTTGCATCGACCGAAACAAATGGTAGTCAGAAGGGGCAAGATCTGGGCTATAAGGCGGGTGAGGAAGATTTTCCCATCCGAAATTTTCCACATAGTTTTTGGGCTCTTGAGCGCGATGTGGCCGAGCATTGCCATTATGGAAAATTAATTTGTCATGTTTGTTCTCCCATTCTGGCCGTTTTTGCATAATTGCTGCGTTCAATTTGATTAATTGTTGTCGGTAGTGTTCTTCATTAATGGTTTCATTCGGTTTTAGCAGCTCATAATACAATACACCCTTCTGATCCCACCAGATACAGAGCATCACTTTGAAACTATGAATATTCAGCTTTGATGTCGATACAGCTGGTTGGTCGCACTTGCAATACGACTTTCTACGCTTGGGATTATCGTAATGAATCCACTTTTTATCGCCAGTCACAATTCGATGCAAAAACGATTTCTTTTTGTAGCGCTGAAGTAGCATTTCCGAAATGCAAAATCGTCTTTCAATGTCTCTCGGCTTCAATTCGTGTGGCACCCAATGTCCTTGCTTTTGAATAAATCCAATAGCTTTTAATCGATTTGAAATGGCTTGTTGTGTTACATTTAATGTTTGTGCAAGCTCTTCTTGTGTTTGACACGAATCTTCATCGAGTAATGCCTCTAATTCTTCATCTTCAAACTTTTCTGGTCTTCCCGAACGTTCTTTGTCTTCGATATTAAAATTACCATCTTTGAATTGTCGAAACCAATTTCTACAAGCGGTATCAGAGAAAGCATGCTTGCCATAAACTTCAACAAGTATACGATGACTTTCTGCAGCATTTTTCTTCATAAAAAAATAATGAAGCAAAATTCCCCGTAAAAACACTTTTTTTGGTTCAAAATTTTCCATTTTCAATGCAGTTTTAAAAAACTATGTTTTTTGTGAAAAAGACACTTGCCTATGTACTGAATATTATTGACAGATGTCAAAATATTCCAACGAAAAAAAAAAAAATATATGTTGTCATTATTCGTAATCTATAACACGTGGAGACATCTCTAATCAAGCAGAAGTAATTTTTTTGTACTACCAATAGAAATAAATAGAATAATTATTTGAATTGCGCACTTTGAATTAAATTTAGTGTTTCAATTCATTTTCAAATGTAATTTTCCAATACATTGCAATTGAATTCTAATTCATTTCAATTCACTAAAGTTGCAGCCAATCTAAAAACATGTTGTATTCGATTTTTTTTTTTTTTTTTTTTTTTTTTTTGCAAAATGAGATTTGGGTCTGATTCATTTTGAGCGAGACATAAAATGAAATCTAATGAAATGAATTGTTCTTTTTCTTTCAGAGTTTTTCAGTCTGATGTTAAAACTCAGACATAAAACTAAATGATGAAAATAAAAAGCCCATTATATTTTGTATATGCAATAAATGCAAATCTTTATTTTAAGACGATTAAACACAAATAACTTTTTAAGATAAAAATTTTACGAACATAAATTTACTCTCATATGTTGAGGGAATTGTTGTTTTTTTCTTTCTTTCTTTCTTTCTTTCCTTCCTTCCATCTTTGTTTATTTGTTAACATATAATTCGTTTTGTTTGATATTTCATTTTTAAAATAGAGTAAAAAAAAACAGATCATTGGCAATATTCAATGAGAATTAATTTTTCGAAGACAAATTGTTTAAAAATTTGAATTGATAATATCGTTTTTTATCTAACTATTTTTGTTTTACTCAATTTCAATAAATTTTCCTGATGTTTTTTCTCTTCGTGTTTTTTTTTTCTTCGTAAAATAGATGTTGTTTTTTTTAATTTTGTTTTTTCAAGACATAATTTATCACTATGAACATTTGTAGATCGTGTACATTGAGGTAAATATGAAAAAAAAAAATGTATTTTAATGAGTCAGTTTTAAATAGTTTTCTTCTTTTTTTTTTTCATTCATCATCGTTATGCATCTTAAGATCACTTCGTTTTATTGTTCATCGTGATTTTAATGTAAAATAAGATAGAAACTATTCATGAATAACATACAACTAAGGCCCATATTAGGACAACCCTGACGATAAACTACAACAGAAATGAAATGATAGAGAAAAAAAAAGAAAAATATTCAGCCGATAGACACAGTTCACAATTCATACATATGTTAAATGAAATTCTCCTTTTTAAAAAATATTTATAAATTGAATGATTATGAATTGTAAGCACTGAATTTTGGTCTTATAAATTGTTAAAAGATTTTTTTAAACAATAAAATTCATGCCTATCCTTCAATAGAAAAAGTATATTTTGCCTTAAGTTTTTAAATTTTAAAGTAATCGTTGAAAGTTCTATGAAAAAACACTTTTTATTTAGTAAAAAGTGTTTGTTGTTTCTTATTCTGGTTTTGTTGTTGTTTTTTAGTTCTTAAACATATACTCTAATGATTTTACATGAAAATGTATATTTTTTTTTTCTTTTTTGAACGTTTAAGTTCGTTGTAAATCGTTTATAGAAAATTGTTTCTATTTCTTTATTCCTGCCTTGACTTCCTATTTTGCATGATTCATGGATTTAAAAAATATTTAACGGCGCTAATCAACACCAACACAGATTTAATATATTCTTTAAGTAAAAATTCAAAAAGTACTTGCTGATACATTGTTAATACGCATGCTTTACAAGATGTAATTCCGACATCTCGCAAAGCATGTTAATACGTGCATGATGGTGTGGTTTGAATGCTTTGGAAAATAGGACTATTACATTAAATTGATTATAGAATATATACAAAGAATTATCAAATAGTTTGCGATTTAAATGTAATCAAAGTCAAAAAATTAAAAAAAAAAAACAAAAACAAAATATTAAAAATCTGTTTAAAAGCGCCAAATAGTATACATAAATGTAAACTCGTTGAATTCTCTCACATTCAATGCATATTATTCGCTAATATTTTTAGTAAAATCCAAATAGCAAACAAATACTTTTTGAATTTGTACTTGAACAAGTATTAAATGTTATTTTTAGTTCTTTGTAGATGCACCAAGGATACGAAGAATATACAGGAAAATGTTAATAATGTCCAAAAATAATGTTATCGCACCAAGAATATATTCTTCTGGGCTCATTGAATATTTATGATCGCCGCCCATAATCATTTGAGTGTCATCTGTTGAATTGAAGAAGAAAAAAAAAAATAATTAACAATCATTATTCTTTGATCATTGTTATCGTTGAATTTGAATTCAAGATCATGAAAATCATAAACGATTTATAAATGCTAAAACCAACACAATAATTAAAATAAAATAACTTACGAATCAAATAAGCGCAAAATAGTAGAGCACCAAATGAACAGAAAATCAATTCAAATGTACGATTATTTCTCCAGAAAACCGACACAATGCTAACTATAAACATTAACATAAGCGCAACAAATAAAACACCGCCCATCATTGTGAAATCCCATTTAGTTTGAAAAGCAAAAATTGTCAATGAAATAACAACAACAGCAGTTAAACCAGCTGCAATTAATACCTATTTGAAAAACAAAACAAAAAATTTCTCTTGTAATTATATGATTAAGAGAAAAGAAAATTTGGCCAAAAATTCAATCATATGTATATCTTGTTTTACCGTATCTGCATCATATTTGAGTGTACAGTAGCCGACACAAATTGCCTCACCAGCTGTGAACAATGCCAAAAATATCAAATTATGTGGAGATGTACGACGAATACCTAGGGGGAAAGAACGAAAGTAAATAAAAATAAATATTGTAAATATCCTGCAAATATTGTGAATAATGTGAATATTGTGAATATTTATAAATACGACGAATACGACGAATACCTTCACTACAGCTTAGAGTAATTATCGTAACAAGCACTAACAAAAAAGACACGAGGAAAAGCCACATATTATCGTAAGCATATTGTCGAACCGGCGAATGTTTATCATAAGCGAATGCCAAAACAACACCAAATGTTAATGCCAATTGCATCTAAAAACGTAAAAAAAAAAAATTGATGATTTATTATTTATTAGCTACCATTTTTGCATGAATTAAACTTAAATGATTATTTTTTTTTTTTATTTATTTAACATTTAAATCATCGATTTACCGATAGAATTGAGTACACTTTACGAATAAACCCCCGTCGTATAGTTGCCGTATTGAATTCAAAACCCTTAACCATTGGATCAGTGTCAGTATTATTTGGCACATGTAGATCTTGTGGTGGTGGAAATGCAGTCGTTGATTGTTCATATGGAGCCTTGTATTGTTGACCTTGCGGCGCTTCCATATTTGGTGGTGTTACATACGATTTTTGATCTGAAAATTTTTAAAACAAAATTGTTTCAAATTAATCTAATATTTTGATTGAATGAAGAACAATTTATTTGATTCAATTGTATAACATTATTTTTCCAACATATTATCATTTTAATGATTAATTGCACTGAATAATATTGCAAAAATCAATGCAAAATATTATTTAATTTCTCCCTCTTCAGTATATACATTCACTGTACGTTTAAAATAAAAAAAAAAAAAATAAAAAAAAATAAAAAACAAAAAATAAAAAAAAAATGTTTCAATGTTCAAAATAAGTATTAATAGCTGTAAATTTCAAACGAATGAATTTAATATGAACCGCATTCCATATGTATTTAATGAGATTCATAAGATAAGTGAAGTGTGACGTCTTTCAATGAATCATTCATAAATAACTCGATTGAAAATAATTTCACAATCAAATAAACTAAAGCAATTAACAGTAAACCACATTTGAGTAGTTCAGAGAAAAAATATGATACAGAACAGTTCCGTGGAAAAATGAAAAAAGAGTCAAAATATTCGTACAATCTACGAAAGAATTCGTATTTGTTATTGAATTTGTATTTGTAATTGAACTTCTTAAATTGAAACGTATTTGTTATTGTATTTTTCATATATTTGTACTCGTTTGTCATTTTACCACAAAACTTTTTTGTATGACATGTTTCCTTTGAACTACTCATTTGAAATATCACTTTATGCGATAAAAATAAGAACGATAAGAATTGGAAATTAAATGTTCCAAAAATACATATTTACATTGAAAATATGCAAATTCGTTCACTTCACTTGTAAATTTTTAATTTTATTCAATTTTAATGACATTCGAAATGATTTCACATTTAGGCACTTGAAAACATTTTTAAGTCGCAACTGTAAATCTACCTATTGATCATATAAATTGTTGTATAGTATAATATACTATAAGTACAAAGTGGAAAACATTTAAATTTTAAGAAATAATTCAAGATTCAAAAGCACCGCCAATAAAAAAATGAAAAATTATTTTGGAAAAAAACAGCAACCATTTTTTGCAATTGCATTTGAAGAAAAGAAAACAAATAAAAAAAATTGTTTGCGAAAAAACTTGCAATTTGGCACATTTGAAACGTAATTTACTGTAGAAAATGGAGGTGGTGCATAGCAAATCATTCATAGATAATAACTTTGACGATGTGGAATTTTTGCAAAGAAAATTTATTTCAATTGAATTGCATTCGGGAAAAAATCTCAAATATGAACAACTAACCTGACATAATACTATTTAGCACTTTTACAAAGATGAAAAACTTTTGAATAAATTTTTTTTATCAACGATGGGGATACGATTTATTTTAATCAAAAAATATACAAATTACAAAGCCACAATACAAAGAGCATAATCGGCTCACAACAATTTGACACTTAATAAAATGTAAATCAAACAAAACGAGTATTTTTACGTCTTTCGTATGTTTGTATTGGAGTGTATTTATTTATGGGTATTTCTGTTTCATTTTTTTTTTTTTCTTTTTTGTATTTTTCACTCATTTGAGTATGTAAACGCAATACTTTGCTTATACAATAATTTAATTCACATATAGATGGAGCTTTCAATATGAATTGTATTGTTTTCATTAATAATACAAATGTTCATTATTCATGAATTTAAATTCATCAAATTTATCAATTAATAAAATTCATTCGTTTTGTGAAATTAAATTTATTGAGAAAATTCAATCAATATTAACATACTAATAACAAATGTAAAATAATTGAAACCATTTTTAACATCATAATATTTATTTAGTTTTTATTTTTATTTTTTTTTTTATTTTATAATAATCATTTTTCTTTTCTATTTTATCTTTGTTAAAAGGAAAAGAAATCAAGAGAAGAGAATTCAAATAGGAAAATCAATCGATTATAAAATAAAAAAGTATTTTGGGAAAATTTCATTAACACAATGCCATCTATTGGGAATGCGGGTGAAAATATTTGTCGAAAATCTTAAACACAAAATTGGCGCGAATTCACATTCGATAATTGACATTCATTGTGATTCGAGTTATTTTTTTGTATTGTTCAATTCATTTTCCATTTGTCCAAAATTGTGCTGGATAATATTTCTTCAAAATGCCATATAAACGATCATGTTTGCGATATGCACATACAAATGGTCAATCGCATTGTTGCTATACGGAAAATGGAGAGTAAGCATGCATTTTTTTTATTTGTTTTTCAAGCAAAATCATTTATTGATAAAAAAAAAAAAAAAAATCTATTTAAATTTGTAGTCATGTTATCACAACTGGATCTGATGGTGATATTCGAATTTGGAATGGTGTTGATGATGATGATCCAAATACACAATGTGTGGGTGAATTCATTTTATATCATGCATATTATGATCAGCGAATACTTACTTCGACCGATTTAAATACGGTTCAAACTTATACATATCCAGAATATAATCGTGATGGCACCGATTTTCGATTCACCGCACCAGTTACTTGTATTAAAATTAATGACAAGGTTAGTTTGTGATAATATATGTCATCTAATTCAAGCTAATATTGTTTTTATTCATTTAGTATATTGCCGCATGTTCTGAGGATCAAACAATTAAAGTAACACCAAAAGACGAGTCTAATGAACAATTTGAATTGACCGAGCATAGTGGACCAGTTTTGCGCATTGATTTAAGCATAAATGGTCTTTTAGCCTCCAGGTTAGGTTTATTATTTCATTCATTTATCATATCAAAAGTCAAAAATGAAAAATTATTTGGGAAATTTTCAAACAAATTTATATTGACATCTTGTTTTGGCCATGTATGAATATAATATTCTGAATTCTCTCATAGTTCTGGTGATGGAACGATAAAAATCTGGAATTTGAATGAGAAAAAGTGTATTAAAACCATCAGTGGATTTGATAAAATCAAAAGTTATCAAATGACACACATTTATGGTATGAATTTTATTATTTTTTTATTCCTAAAATCAATTGGTATTTCTCAATCTATTTTTATTTTCTTTCATTTTTTTTTTTCTCATAACATAACAGTAACACCATCGTTTGAGCCAAAACATGGTAAATTTATGGCTTATAATCATGACACAAGCATTGTTATTGTTGATACACAAAATTGGGCCGTAAGAAAAACGCTGATTGATGAAAAGGTAATGATTTGTATGCTTTGAAAAAAAAAAAAAATATTTGCAAATTTGGCAAATAATTTGTTCATATTTATAAATGGAACATTCATTATTACAATGAATTTCAATTTTTCCACCAGAATAAATCAAAGTACAGTGTATGTTCATATTCAAAATGCGGTAAATTTATAGCAGCCGGAGGTGAGAATGGTGAATTTTCTGTGTGGGACATTGATGCGAATAAAGTTATTCAAGAGGATAAAAATGGAGATCATGAAGCCCAATGCATTACATCAATTGATTGGAATCCAAACAATAATGGCGAATTTGCATACACAGATAATACTGGCCAGTTTGGATTAATTGAAAATATTATCGATAGCGATGTGGATGACATTATTCAACGTGCAGAAATGAATGACATGGATGAAAATATTGATTATGGTGGTAGTGAGTAAAAAAATGTTTGAAATTTGTATGAATATTTCGCATGAATATTTCGCATATCATTGAATAATTTTTGGAAATTTGATTTTTTTTTTTTTTTTTTTTTTTTGTTCTTTTAAATAAATTTTCATTAAATTTAGTCGAATTTGCCGATGATCCAGACGATGCAGACAATGAAAATTGTGTATCATTGGAAAAATTAAAAAATGATACAATGAAAAAAACAATTCATGATGACATTGATGAATATCTTAATGCAGCTTCAATTAAAACAAATCATACCAATGATGAAAATGAGGATAAAAGTGATGGTCGTAGTACGGCAATGGGCAATTATGGTAAAGTATATGATTTACAACCACCATTTCAACCGAGTGAAACACCAAAATCACTTGAGCATCGTTATATGGTATGGAATCATATTGGCATTGTACGTGAACATTCAACAATAATTGAAAATTCTATTGAAGTTGAATTCCATGATGCAAACATTCATCATGGTTTGCATATGGTAAATCATTTAAATCATACAATTGCAAGTTTAAGTTCAACAGTGCTTGCTCTATGCAATGAAACGCCAAGCAAATTAGTATGCATTGTATTGGGTGGTTCAGGCGGTAGCCGTGAATGGTCAATATCAATGCCAAATTGTGAAGAAATTCTATGTGTGGCAGCTTCATCAAAATTGGTTGCAATTGCAACTGATGCTCGTTTTTTGCGTATATTCACTGCAATGGGAACACAACGTGAAATTGTTTCATTGCCTGGTCAAGTTGTTGCTATTGCTGCCCATGATGATCGTATTATTGTTGCATATCATAGTTCAGCTGCAACAGAAGATCAACACATTTCAATGATGCTCATTCAAACAATTGGATTGAGTTTACGTTGTCGTGATTTTAAAGTAACATTAACACCAAATACAAAACTCACATGGATTGGATTTTCTGATAAAGGATCACCAGTTACATCAGATACAATGGGCATGGTTCGCATGTTTTCAATTCGGGCAAATCATTGGATACCAGTGTGTGATACAAGTTTACATTCAAAAGGTGCATCCGATAGACATTTTATTATTGAAGTATCAGAATCATTACAAATTGTTCGGGCTGTTTTGTGTCGCGGTTCATCATATCCATTAACAACACCAAAACCAATGGTTTATGAATTAAAAATGCAAATGCCAGTATGTGATATTGAGGCTGAACAATCACAAATGGAAGAACAGCTTGTGCGAAATAGTTGCTTTAATGTCGATGATTCGGATAAAAATATTAAAGAAATTGCTATCAAATTGTTTGCGGTTAGGAATTTGTTTTTTTTTTTTTTTTTGCATTGTTTTTTCTCATTACTTTTCAAATTCATTGTTAAAAATTAAATTTATTTCGATGCAGATTGCCTGCCGATCGGAGAATGAACCTCGTGCTAAGGAACTCATTGAGATGATTGCATTACCAACGATTTTACCATTGGCAATTAAATACGCAAGCAAATTGGGACGCATTCATTTGGCTGAAAAACTTGGTGAACTCATGCCACAATTCGAAGAACAAGAAAAACAACGAGATGAATATGATGAAAATGAAGCGGCCAGAGAATTACTTTTAAGCACGCCTACAGCACAAAATCTTATACGAGCAAATCAAAATAAAAATACTACACCATCGGTTGTGCCGGTAAATATCCATTCCATGTCATATATCAAACTCAATTCGATTGTATACATGAATTTTCTTTGTCCTTTTCTATCTTTTTACACCCGAATTTACATATATTCATTTTAAATTATTTTCTTGAAAAAAAAAAAAAAAAAAAAAAAAATTTCTTCATAAGAAACCGCTGTCGATAAGTCAACTCAAGCGAAATCCCTTCAAAAAGACACCGACAAGTGGAACAAAAGCAGTATCCAGTGCATTCAAACACTTAACAGATACAGCCATTGGATTTGATTCACAGGACAAGGGCATTGAAATTGATTCAGAAAAAGAAATACCAGATACTGAAAAGGAAAATCTCAACACTGAGAATAGTACTCCAAAGTCAATGGTTTGTATTTATCAACTATTCTAAATATTTCATTGAATAATAATAATTGAATTAATAATTTTTGGATTTTAGCCAACAAGACCATCATTTGTTGAATATTTCACTGCAAATCGAGCTGAATTTGAAAATGATAATCCGGATCTAACATCAAATGAATTAACAAAATTTGCAATGAATTTATATAAGCAAAAATATCCAGGCAAATCAAGTGGAACATCCGTTTCTGATAATGATATCGCAAGCAAATCAAATGCCAAGCGAAAAATTAATACCGATTCAGAGCAATCGGGTATTGCAAAATTGGCTAGATTTAGCTTCAAAAAGCAATAAATTTTATTTATACTTTTATTTTAGTTCGTAAATATGGAAAATTTTTGTTAGAATTTAAAATTCATCATCAATTGTCATAATTTTTGACAAAAATTATCGTCATTTTAATTAAAAAAAAAAAAAAAAAAGAAAAATATTTTCGAAAATCGGGCTCACATTCGTACATATTTGTAAATTGACACACACATTAAAAAAATCAACAAATTGACAATAAACGTTTGTTTTTAATTCTAATTTCAAATCGGCCAAAACACATGAACAAAAAAAAAAACAAATGTTGGTGTTAGTTCATTTTAATAAAAGCACTTAAATGCATTATCCAATAATGAACCATATCGTAATTCACAATACAATCAAATTTGGCATGTCAAATGTATTATGTCATGCTGTTCTGTCAGTGAATTGTCAAAGAGTTTTACGTTGAAGGTTTTGCCTGCACCACAAAGTTAAACGTCACCAAAACATAAATAATCATTTATTGAAATGCGATTTTTCATTTTCGTTTTTTAAAACCGATAATTTTTTTTTTTCTCCTTGCGTTGGATTAAATTCAGAGATTGTTTTTTTAGAATTTGGCACAATTTCACATTTTATGCAAATTTTATGTAATTATTTTATGTAAACCTTTGGATTTTGTTGATTACTTTTTATGTATTTTACACATTTTGCTGAATAGTTCGATTGATTTCATTCGTTTCATTAAGTTGTTTAAAAAAAAAAAAAATAAGCGAAAAAAAATGAAAGATGTGACAAAAAATGTGATTGATCGAATAAATCGTGAGATTGGTGCTGATATCAAAAATTTACACAAATGTAAAACAATTACTTGTGAATATACAAAACGTGTTGGCGAAATTGAAGCTGAAGTATGTGTATTGTGTAAAAATTATGAACCGGCATTTACTAAAAAAAAAAAACAAAAAAATAAAATCCAATTTGTTTTTCAGTTACTGATCGAAGATAATGGAATACCATCAACGATAAAAAACGCATTGGCAAAATGTCGTGATTCACATGAAATAATTCAATTGGAAACGGCCAAAATTGATCAATTTCAAGAGAAACTCACTAAAAAACTGGATGAGTATCATGGTATTCTACTAGGGGCAGAGAACCCTTTATCAATATATATATAACACTATCAATTTCAAATTTCAACAATGTTTAGAATATTCATGATATTGAGTGTTTTTACAAAAATTTATTTGTATTTTCATTTGTTTTTTCTTTGCCTAGGTATTCTAAATGGTATTACCAATCAATTAAATAAAATACGAAGTTTACAGCTTTTAGATGAATATTTTAAAATTTTAAATGACATACAGGAAGTTAGGTAAAGTGAATGTTTTATTAATGAGGAAATCAAACAATACTGATTGAATTGCATCGTTTTTATTTTCTTCCTTTGGTCATTTGGCAACAGTAAAAGTTTATCAGCAAACATCAAAGATGATCAAAAAGCGATCGGTTTATATTTGTCATTGTATGGTGGCAGTGATTCAGCAAATAGCATTATTGGCCGCTTGGAAAATGTCGAAGCACAAAATTTGAGAACATATGCAGAACGAACAGCTAGCTATTGGCATGACATTTTAAATGACAAAATTTCCAAGTATGTGTGGAAAATACTGTTTAATTTATATTTTGTATTCATAAAAATCTGGTTTAATGGCTGTTTTTTTTTTTTCTTTTTTTTTATTATGTTGCATATTTGAAACTAAATCAGCTTTTATTTATAATAAACTCAATAATTTCATTCATAATTAATTCAATAATTTAGTTAACAATAACCAGTAAATTGTTAATATTAACACGGCAAAATGTGTTACCATTTTAGAGACTTTGAATCGGTGTTAAATGTTATCAAATGGCCATATTTGGGATCAACCTCAAATGAGCTTATCAATCCAACAAAGGATTCTCTCAATAAACTAATGTCAGCAGCTGAATATCTATTTTTGGTAAGATTCTTCAAAATAAAAATGCTATTATTAAGTTTGTTTGCAATTTGTTTTCTCTTTATTAAAATTTGTACAAAAATTCCCAATTTTTCTTGCTATTTTTTTCTTTTTTTTTTTCTTTAATAAAATTCAGTTACAATCACCTGAAGGAAAAAATGATTCACTAATATCAATAACGCCTTCAATATTATGCCAACCGTTGAGTACACCAGTTAAACTGCTTGTGAAACCATTCCGACAGAGGTAAGTGCAATGAACGTGCAGTGATGTTTGTTTGTTTTTTTTTTTTTTTTTTTTTTTACTTAAATTACTCATTCTATGTTCTAGATTTTTGTATCATTTCACTGGGCAACGACAAACTAATCGACTGGATAAGCCGGAATGGTTTTACACACAAATCTTAAATTGGGCAAGGGATAATCACATTTTTGTTGGAACACATATTCAACCGGCATTAAATCTTGCTGGTCATTCTGATATTAATATTCGGGTAAACATGCTTCTTCAGAGATTTTTCTTTCAAATTTGTCAAAAGTCTATTTTTTTCCAATATTATTTTGGAAAACAGTTTTTTTCCTCCTTTATTCGTTGCATATTTAAAAATTCATTATTTTTTTTAAAATAAAACATTTTATCAAACAGTTGGAATTTATTCGTGGTTTGGTGCAATTGGCTGTAGAAAAATTATGCAATGACATTGATGATATTGTGGAAAATGATGGATTATTTTCGCATTTGATCGATGAAACGTTAGCATTTGAGCAAGAAGTTCGTGATACACTTGGATATCCAAGCAGTTATTGTAGTGCAATAACTGTTTTAACACAAGCAAAGTACCTGACTAAATGGCTGGCTATTGAAGAGGAATGTGAGTTCAATCAACATATGTGCTTTCAAAAAAAAAAAAAAAAACAAAAACGAAAAAGCGATACAATTTTCTCTTTTTTCCCCGTATAGTTACATCCGATAAAATGGATTTAATACTAAATCATTCATCAGCATGGTCATTTATCGATCCAAATAATTTGGAAGAATTAAAAATACCAAAATGTGCCGATCAATTTATTCGTTTATTAGATGCAATTTGTGAACGTTATTGTAATTTACCGCAACCAGGTCATCAGCTTCAATTTTTAAATTTACAATTGGAACTCATTGAACAATTTCGTCGTCGATTGGTGCAATTACACAGTAGTCCAGATAGTGGTGTTACTACAACAATGGTTTTAAATGCGGTAAATTATATAAATTCGGTGCTACGTGAATGGGGCGAAAATGTTGTAAGTATGTCAATATGTTTCTTTCGAACCAATTCAGTTTTTTTTTTTTTTTTTTTTTTTTTACATTTCTTTGACATTTGGTTTGGTCAGTTCATGATCAATCAAATATTATAAATGTAATAATATGATTGAAAGTAATCTTGACTGTTAATTGTGATTCATAATGCGAAATATTCTTTCAGATTGAAAAGAAAAAAAAAAAATAATAATAATAATTTTTCACATTTTTTTTATCTTTTTCATGATTTAAGCATTATCTTCATTTGTATGCGGCTTTATTTGGTCCACACACTGATGAAATTAATTCGGTATTTGATAAGGTGGTCGATGACTTGGAACAATGGCAACGAATATTGGTGAAAGATTTTACATCAAAATTAGTTGATGATATAAAAGCCAAGTCAATGGCCTATCGTCATGACAACTGGATTTCAATGTCTGATCATAATGCGCTTGAACCATTTATGTTATCATCAACAGCTGGCGAAATGTTTCAGGTATTATTAAGTGTGACTATTTTTAGGCACGCACTTAATCGCGTTTTTGCTTAATCAATAAAATGTATGTGGAAATATACTATAGTATAAATCTGGTGTCTGCGCTAATTTCCGTATTACCAAAAAAAAAAAAAAAAAAAAGGAAAGAAAAAAAAAGACACACACAAACAAATAAAACGAATTGACTCGCAGCACGAGAATAAATCACATTTACATAAGAACAAAAGTGTAATCTCGTTCGAAAGTTAAATCGTGATTTTTATTGATTTTTTTTTTTCCTTCCAAACTATGTTTGCAATTTCAAAGAATTGATAAAAAAAAAAAAAAAAAAAAAAAAATAAAACCAGCTAAACAAATCACCATCGATTTATTATCAACTGCAAGCATCATGACATATTCTATAGAATTGATTTTCAAGATTATTAACTGAAAAGAAACGACGAATTGAGCAAAAGAAATGAAAGAAAAACGCAAACACAAACAATTTTTTTAAATAATAATAATGAAAAAAAAAAAAAAAAACAAATCGATTTAATTTCATTGTTTTTCTTCCCCATTTCGGTTCTTTTGGCATCACTACGGAATTAAACAACAACAATGTCAACGAAAATATGCATATGTATAATATCGTAACATCACAGCTAATGGTGACAAGTTTGCATAACCTCGAAACTGAACTTTCGATTAATATCTTCAATATAGCATTGAGATTAATCGCTCATCAATTGGATGACTTTTTCATCGATAGCATGATAATGAATACAAAATTTTCAACGGGCGGTGCATCACAATTTGATTTTGATATGAATCGTAATCTGTTTGCATTATTTGGACAATATGCGAGACGACCTGATTTGTTATTCAAAAAGTAAGTTGTGTTGTTTGTTTTAGTATTGTTAATTTTTGATTTTTTCTCTCTCTCTCTCTCTCTCTCTTTTTTTTGTGCTCTATTCCATATTTTGTACCACCCTCAGATACTATACTATTAGCAGAATTCGTTTAATATTTTTGTTATTTTTTTTTTTTTTTTTTTTTTTTTTTGCTTCCGCTGCTTGATTCTGCTTAACATAAATTTTGTTATTATTTGTTGCCATTCTATTTCCATTTTGTATACGTTCTCAAACAAACATATGATTATTGTATTCATATTTATGTCATATATCAAATCATGTTCTACGTGATTATTTGATCGTATTCATATTATTTTATTTGAAACTATTTTCAGGATACATGATGCATGTAAATTATTGGTATTACCTTTGGGAAATGCACTATTGCTTACTGAAACGCTTAAAAATGACATCAAAAGTAAAACTGATTCGAAAAATACGCTGGCTGAAATTGGTGTTGTAAATATTAGCAATTTAATGGCATTGGACATTCTCGAGAGACGAAATGACATCTCATCTTTCTAATAAAACGCATTTTTATAAACGGTACTCACACTTATATGTGATGATGACGATGGTGATAATATTATTATTGTTATTATTATCATTCCATTTTTGTTTTGACTATGCCTCCAGTGTCTGTCAAAGCACTTATCGTTTTAACGCTTCGTCGTTGTATTATGTTTTATTTCATTTTGATTTTTTTTTTTTTTTCTTTTTTGTACAGACAATTTCATGCAAAAAGCGTTGAATAAATTATTTTCAAATTAATTTAAAGCCGTTTTATTTTATGCAAATGGTTTTTGGTTTATTTGGTTCTCTAAAAAGCCAAGTTGACTTTCAACCATATGCGATAAAATGTCTGTATGTCTAGTTTTATCGTCTATCTGTGTGAACTATTGAAAATATAAATTTATTTAAAGTCTTTTGAACTTTTCGGAAGGAAGTAAATGGCATTCGTGTGT
Source organism: Resseliella maxima (assembly GCA_029041755.1). NCBI lineage: Eukaryota > Metazoa > Arthropoda > Insecta > Diptera > Cecidomyiidae > Resseliella > Resseliella maxima. Next base: position 400,593 of record JAQOWM010000438.1, read on the forward strand.
AGAAGAAAGAAAAGGAAAGAGTGTGAGGGAAAGACAGCGAGAGGAGAGAGAGAGAGAGAGAGAGAGAGAGAGAGAGTATGAGAGAAAGAAAAAGAGAGTGAAAAATGGAAAGAGCTAGAAAGAGAGAGAGAGAGAGAGAGAGAGAGAAGAGAAAGAGAGAGAGAGAGAGAGAGAGAGAGAGAAAGAGAGAGAGGGATAGATAGATAGATATATTGAGTGCAAAAAAGACGGACATTATATAAATTGAGAAAAAAAACCTTCTATTTTCAGCTAATTTCGAATAAAATTGTTTATTTCTTAAACGAAAATATTTTATAGATTAATAATTTATTATCGACATTAAGCACATTTCTCGTTCTCATCGCTACTCATTTGTTCTTATTCGTATTGTTTTTGTTTGGAGCTTTGATTTAATAAATCAAAGATTTTTCCATTTGCTTGATTGTTCTATTAATTTAGAACTGTAGAGAAAATATTTTCTTCTTTTCTACATTTTGTTTCTCAGTTCACATTCACACAAAAATAAAACCATGTAAAATTAATCACACATTCTTGGCCACAATTTTGCATAGAACGACAATAGTATATTCTATCCATTTTTTTTTCACTAAAAAATTGATTTATATTTAAATTCATCTGTCGGAAAACTAACAAATGCACAGGTCTCTTTTAACTTAAACATGAATTATTATTTTTTTTTTTTTTTTTTTTTTTATAACCAAAAGACAATAAATCGTAATGATTAGAATTTTTCTGCCATATTTCTACTATTGCCTGATAAATAGTTTTATGCATTTTTTTTCTCTTCGTTTCTTAATTAAATCAAAATATCATTTCGCAATAAAATAAAAACTTGTATACATAAAGAATGCAATTCCATTTTATGTAATTGCATTAAGGAAGCGATAATTGGAAGTCAATATTAATTTTTTTTTTTTTTTTTATTGGGTACAGTTTTCAGGGTGACCTCATGTAATTTACATTTTTAAAAGGAATATAACATCATTTACAAAGATTGTTAATTGGAAATTTAGTGCGTTAATGCACTTACAATATTTATGTGACATCACAATTTTAACCAAACGCCTCAAATAAAAGAAATATAAAAAAATTTCTTGAAAATATTTCCCATAAAAAATATAACATTATATGATGGCGTCCATTTCATACATATTTACTAGTTTTTTTTTTTTTCTTTTTTTTCTTCTAATTCTTAATCTAAACACAAAAAACAAAAAACAACATACACATTTTAGATTCATAATTTAAGTCAATTAAATAATTAATATTGCCATACATTTTCAATTTGTTTTGTTTGAATGTTTTGTTTTGTTTTTTTTTTTTGTCATTCCTTCTTCATTTTTAAATCAGAATTCCTTTTGGTAATTAGATCCCAACTGAGATAGATTTGAATGCGCTAGGCGCGTCTTTTCTTCTTCTTCTTCTTCTTCCTCTTGTTAGGTTCATTTTTTATTCGATAATGAATGATTATTGATAAAATGTACTTAAATGCTATGGTTTGATTAACGAAGGCTTTAATAATGAAATTATGGAATAGCAAATTTTCAATTGCAATTTTATCAAATTAAATTTAAAAATGTCAGACCATGCTGCCAAACATGCGCTTTCCTCGGCTCAACATCAAACTAAATATCACGACCGTCATTAAAAAAAATACTAAACTAAAGAATGCTAACATGAAACGACAACGACATCGAAATTTCTTCTCCTTTTGCATTTTGACTCGCAATTGTTCTGCTCGTGGTACGTCCAATGTGAAATCTGTTTCTGGTCGTGTTGATGGCTGAAAATGAAAGAGAGAATAATCAATAAAGCATTTTTTTTTTTTTTTTTTTTTTTGAAATGAACTTGAATTCTTTGAAATTTAATTCAGCATTGTTTTTTTTTTTTCAAATTAAGATTCATCGATTAATAAAAAAAAAAAAAAAATATCGAGAGAGATATAGAGAGAGAGAAGGAAAAATTTTTTTTATGCGATACGCAAATATCTATAACAATTACGTCAATTTTGATTGATATTTGATAACGAATTGTATAAATTTTACTCAATTAACCTTTAAAATAAACCGTTTGCCGTTTTTGTTTAATTAACCTATTCAATGATTTGTGTAAATTTTACTTCAAACATACAGATTACATTATATCGAACTACGTAAATATGGAATCCGTGTGTGGTAATTATACTCAAATAAAGTGTTGATTTGCCATTTTTTTGTTTGTGTGTTTTTTTTTTTTTGTCGTTTATCGAATTGCAATTTATATTGATATGCAAATAGAGCAATTTTTATTTATTTATTGTTTTTATTCATTATATTATCTTTTAATCTTTTGGTTGTGTTATCATAAGGAAATCATTAGTTATGCCGATAAACAATGGCCTAAACGCATAAAATATGATAAACGGTATTGTCATAAAATTTCGAATTGATGACATTGATAAGTAATTTAGATGATTGAACATTTTAAGCTTAAATCATTTTATTTGCTAGATTCATATACATATGTAAAGTACAATTTATTTATAAAAAATTTTTATTAAAATTATGACGAATAAGAATTATTGTGTTATTTATAAATATGATAATATGTGCTATTTTTAGCAACATTTATGAATAGAAAATGTCAAAAAAAAAAAACAAAAACATATTGCATCTTATCTAGTTGAAATATTCTATTTGAAAGAGTTTATTTCCTTGTCTTGAGATTTTTCGTCGAATCATTCATTGTTATTTTAAAAGTGACACATTGTTTTTATGCATACATCATGAATATTCGTCAAATTGGCCACTTTATGTATCGTCTGAGTCGAGCATTTTATTTTTCAAGGTAAATTTGCCAAGGCAGCTCATGATTTTATCATGTTAGTAGAGAAACAAAACAAAAAACCATCAATAAACTGGCGAAAGGATTGATTCTCTATTCAAGTTTCAAAATTCTTGATGCTAATGCACTTAAATATTCACGAATATTGAGTATTACTTTCATATGGATATAAAATGATGAATGTTTGTAGAAAAAAAAAATAACAGTTTCAATCGTTATCTTTCTATTTTATGGGCGAATTTGTTTTTTCGTTATTTGAATGAGCCCCATTTTTTTCTTGCTGCCGTTAAAACATTAGTCGAGATTTAATCAAATATCCATCATCTCACCTTTGATTCAGCCGCATCAGAAACAGTAATTGAAATGAAACCCATTGTAATCAGTTAAATTGAAATTAAATAAATAAAAACTCCTATGCGCTATTCATGACGATTATTGTCAATCACCAATCAAATTCAATTCACATTTTTCATTAATTCATCATATTAAACACACAAAAAAAAAAAAAAAAAAAAAATATTTTTATGTTTTGTATAACAATTGACACGTGTATCAGCATTTGTTAGAATACTTGTACGTTGTCATGAATATTGAACATCGAGGATGGATGATCTATACGTTACGTATAGTTAAAAACACAACTAATGTCAATGGACGGTAAAATATTTGGTATTTCATGATTCTTTCTTTCTATTTGATCTTTTTTTTTTTTTTTTCTTCTGTTTTCGTTAATCTCAATAGTTCGTGTTCACGTTTATATGCCAATTTTCATTAGCATTTAAATGGTTTTGGTTGAACTCACAACCGTCTAATTATTAGCAATTACTGAAAATGTCAAACACCGGCGTTGATATTTCGATGAGGTCCTTTGTTCATAACCAAATAATAAACAAATTTTTTTTTTTTTTTTTTTGCTTCTTTTGCTTGTCTTTTGAAATAACTTGTAACTAGACAAATGATCACATCATTTTCAAAGTTCTCAAAATTCTCATTTGTAATGAAAGATCAAATGAGTTCAAAAAAATAATATATAAATCAATTGTGAATATACAATAAACACACAGGGATGAATATTGGCACGATATTAACTTTCAATAAACTCATGACGAGTCATGCATGTCTTGCGGTGTATTGGTTTCAATCAACTAAACTGTATTGACAAATAAATGTTATATTTGTATTTTAAATTCATCATTTATGAGATTTAGAAAAAGAGGGAGAGAGTGAGAGAAGCAAAGAGAAAGAGAAACTATTTCAATCAAGAGACACACAAAAAAGAAAAAAAATATCCAATCTGGAATTTGGAAAGGAATTTTTTTTTTTTTTTTTAATTCGTAGAACAAGTGGAGATGATACGATACGGTTCGAAATGACCAACACATGTCATATGAATGATACAGATTTGGCGACATACCACAATCTATTTACATTTTGCCGAAATTAACAATGAAACATTAAAAGAAAACAGAACGACAGATGAGGAAGAAGAAAAAAAAAAACGAACCGAAAACAATAATAGTGAGAAAGAGAAGAAGAAGAAGAAGAACTCCAAAAAGAGTCAGAGAAAAAGAGAGCGAAATAATAACTGAATAAATTTTTCTTAATAAGCACAGAACACGGATACGGGACTGAACCGACCCGAAACGCTTGTTTATGGTATTCTCTTAATTGTTTAAATGTGGCTGTGTGATTTATCTTCTTTTTGATTTTTTTTTTTTTTTTTTTTTTTTTATCGAAAATGTATGACAATTTCTTGCACCAAAAATCAACTTTATATACACACACACACACAGATGCTCTCACGTCTTTCGTTAAATCACGAACCAAAATAAAAGATTGCTTATCTTTGGTATGATGAATCGCATGGCGCCCTAATCAAGCTACCAAAAATTCTATGATATTGTCGGTAGGTTTGTATTTGCCAATTCCAAGCAACACTATCATATTTTTTTTTTTTTTTTTTTCAAAAATACTAAAAAAAACATTAACATTTCGATTCTATTTCATATGACGTGCTGTTGGCACGCGTGTATTATGGAATTGCGTAAGAAATTATGTGTTTTTTTTTTTATACGGTCATAAAGTTTCGAGCACGTTCCAAAAAGCCGCAAACATAACGACAGTTACACCTACATGCATCGATTTATCTCAAATGATTCAATGTAATTTTGGCATTCATGCGACGATAAACATTTTCAATAAACAAAGAAACGATCCAAATCATAATTTGGTTTTGTTCAGTTTCATTTTCAATAAATAATTTAAGAAATTGAAAAAAGACAAAATTAAAAAACAAAAAACAAAAAAGAAATCGTTTAATTTCATAGCATTGAATGAATGTGGTCATACAGTGAATTTAATGACGTTTACAGCGAATATTTGTTTGCGTGTATGTTTTTTCTGCATTAGTGATATATTGTGGTATAGATATGAAATCATTTGGAAAACACGTATTATACACACACACACACACACACGTGATAAAGCCGCATACATCAGGCAATTATTTCGACATTCGTACGTATGCGATTTATGATAATAGAATTAAGTATAAAAAGCCGGATCAATGTAACCGAACGAATAATCGGTCGCCTTGCTCAACATTCTTTTCTTTATAATGACATCACAAGAACTACAGCTGATATATTTAATATGCGAGTTCCTTTAGTTATCGATTCCTACTCTCTGTCTTTATATTCGTTCTTATGTGATTCTCTAAAATTGGCATTGGTCGTTTTTCTTCTTCTTCTTTTTCTTTTTATTTTATTTTGTTTTGTTTTATTGCCTCTTTCTTTTCTCTTTTGATTCTGTACCGTCTCCTTCTTCTTATTTCATCTTTTTCTTTAGATTTTATGATCAAGTGATTTTCTATCTTTTGCGCCTCGCTATTCCGAATGACCCGTTTGACTGTTATTGCTACACTTATTCCAATTGTGGTTTAAGTGACTTCTTTATTTATTTTTTTTTCTTGATACTTTGCCATTTTAAGTCATTTTATGTATTTTGTGTGTTGACATTGAACCAGGATATGCCTACCAATTCAATTGGTGTGTTTTATTTGTATTTTTTTTTTTTTTTTTTTTTTTTTTTTTATCATGATTATCATCTTCTTCTGATGAATCTAAAAGAGGATCGTCTGCATCGTGAATCAGTCTACACATGTAAAATGAGCTTTTGATCAATGCTTCAGCCATTTTTGCCGATATAATTATCGGTCTGCAAAGTATTACACTGATTAAATCAAACAAGATTTCAGCACTTCAAAAGTTCTGAAATGCCGAAAATGTTCTCATCACAAATTCGCAGACACAATCAGAACGAATCGATTTAATTTTTGGCGTCTGTCTCTTCGTCAAATTCGTTTTGGTTTTTATTTTGTCGTTTGTTTTTCATTTTGTCTTTCACATCGGTGTCTTTTCTCACACAAATTTCCTCTTAATAGAGACTTGCACTGAGAGGAGTGGTAAAAAAAGAACATAGAAATACCAATCATACATAATTATATAGTCTGAAGATGTGAACTCAGAAAAATTTCCCAACAATGCGGAACTAAGTCTTGAAATGAGAAGAATCAATCAATTCGAAGAATAATGTCAATAGCGATAATGCGTCATAGGCTTTGAACAATTAGCAAAAATATCATCATTCTTTAATTAAACAATCAATCAATCATTTGTTGGTATTTTTATTTTATATCGCTTTAATTTGAATGCTTACTAAAATGTTCTTTTTAATTGGAAATCCTGAAATATATACGATTTGTCTTTGAGCTAAGTGATTCACTCAAATTGATTACACTTTAAACATTTGCAAATGTGATTTAATGCACTGAATTACGTGATCAATGACATTCAGTTGATAATGTTAATGAAAAATCAAATCCAATATCATTTTATATATTGTGCCATTTGCAACTCAGAATAGTATCCGTTCATTCTTGATGTATATGCATGTATCGTTGTGTGTGTGTGTGTGTTTGTGTGTGTGAGCGCGCTTCTTCATGAGCAAAATATTTTATGGTTTGTTTTAAACTATTTGATATCGATTCAACCGAAATTCCATTTATTTTCACATGTTCTTTGATCATTTTGATTGGTGAACCAGACAAGAATAAACTAAAAAACATTTTTGACCATATATTCAATTTGTTGATCGTGTTCGAATTTTTATAGCTCCAGCTTGAAAATTTGCTTTTAGTTTGATTTACATATAATGTCAAGCAATGGCAGGCAAACAGATAAACAGACGACAAACAATACAGACAGCACCAATATTGGCAAAAAAAAAGAAAAAAAAAAAAAAAAAATACGTAAGAAATACGTTCATCATCATAAATGGTCAATAATTTTTTTTTTCACCATATTGATACAATATGTAACCAACATGCATGTATTTTGTAATTACAAAGCATTGGCTTAAATCATGCAGTGTCTGTATCATCTTTAAAAATGTGATGAACACAGAAGAATGTAAAATTTTTCCAGATAAATTCTGAGCGGTCAGTGCCAATCTATTCGTATCCGGGTTCTTAAAATATACTTTTGCTCTATTAAATCGATTGAATGCGTGCCAGCATACAGAAAAAAAAAAAAAATAAATGAAAAAAAAAAGAAGAAGAGGCAACTAAAGAAAGAGATTTTTTTACATGTTATGTATTCATATTTTTGTGTGTTCCTCTGTTTTTTTTTTTCTTGCTTTTCGGTCATTTATCAAGTCGCTTTTTGCATTTTATCTTTGAGTTGCTATTGAGCGAAAAAAAAAAAAAATTACAAACCGATTGTTACACCTTTTTGTATTATATGTTGAACGTGTTTTAAATGCTATCTGAGTTATCTGCATCGATGCCGAAACTGATGCAAAGATCATGAAATCATGATTACACATTTTGAGTAACATTTTAAATGAACCGTATGAAATTGTTTCACTTTTCTACTACAGCTTAATTGATTGCATTTTTTTCTTCCTCCTTTTCTCTTCTCTTGCCCTGTTCATGTTATTTGCATGTTGCCGTTTTTTTTTTTTTTTTTTTTTTTTGTGTTCATTTTCAACTTGCTTATAACTTGTTTTATTGCTTTACATTTGGTGCGAAAAGCATTACGCGCATTGTTTCTTCATTTTCATCACCATTTTTTTTTTTTTTTATTTTTTTTCCATCCATATTGCTTTATTGCTGTTTTTTTTTTTTTTTTTTTTTTTTTTGTTCTGGTTCAAGTTTTCATGAAAACAATCATTTGGCTGCCGATCACAACCAATTGATGTAATCCGGGAAACAAGCGTAATTAACGTGATTTACATTGTTAATGTTTTATATGATTGCAACTATATCATTATACCATTTCAGAGAGATCGAAATGTGAATTTACTTCTTGGTTCTGTGTCGTTGTTGTTGTTGTTTTTTCAATTTGCGTCAGTTATTTTTTTGTTAATTCACAACATTAGAATTATATTAATGATATATTTGAGAATTGGTTTCTTAATATATTTTTTTTTGTGCAAAGACAAACTCTATAGATAAGAATCACAGCATCAATCTGAAGTGGAAAACAAAAAAAAAAATGCTTTATCACATATGGCAAAGGTAGACATAATCCAGTTTTTCACAATATAATGCGATTCAATGGAATTTGATAAACAAAAAATCGCTATACATTTGAATTGATTGAAATGAAAATGAAGAGTCAATAACAGAAAAACATCAAGAAGTAAAAAAAAAAAAAAACAGTGATTAATTTATTATTTTGATAAGTTTCCTAATAAATCTATTTCAATTTTTCAGAAAAAAAAAAAAAAAAAACAAAAGAAAAAAAAACAGAAGAACCAGAAAAATTTGCTCGAATTTTAATAATAACTGAATGAATAAGGAAAAAAAATCCAACTCAAAAGGGTAGGCTAAAACTTTAAAAATAAAATTAATGCAAACATGCACGCCCATTGACAACTAGTCGACTTAAAGGTTCATTTTTTTTTTTATTGGAAATTGATGAGACAAATGACTAATGTGAATAATAAATCAGTCTGAATTAAGAATTAAATTTTTTGATAAATAAGAAGAAGCAAACATGTCACGTAACAACTTTTAAATGTATGTTTTTTTGTTCGAATCAACAATGTAGATGATCCACGTTATCGATATTTGCACATTGAACAGTTTACCGGAATTTTGTGATCATCATTGAAGTGATTAACATGTAGAATAACAAATTATAACATTATAGGCATCATTTTATCTTTTTGCTTGTTTTCTAACATAGATCACTGTGTGTGTGTGTGTGTCCATTTCAATTAATATTATTATAATTTTTGTGCGTCGCATAAAGAGCAAATGAATAATGTATACATTTCATAAAATGTATTCTAATTTTGGCTTATTCAGTCAATTTATCAAAATAAAACACAAAACAACATTATCTTAAATTAAACCATTAAAATCATATGTTACTAAATGCTAACATTAGTATTATTAAAAAAAAAAAAAAAAAAAAAAAAAACAAAAACAAAAGAGAAACATGTGACACATTAATTTGATGAGAATAACAAACAAATATTTGGTTAAAAGTATTTTATTTTGATTAGCAAATAATTTTAATTAATGCGAATTTTTTAATGGATTCTCATACGAATCATTTGTATTGACTTAATATTTGATTCTTAATATGAATAAAATTTGTCACATTAAGTGATGTTATGATAAATTACCGGGCACGAGGTGAAGTGCAAAATAAGGTGAAAGAGAAAGAAAGACTTGTGATCGCATATTTCAATGAATAATTTTCATGACAAACACCGCCTACATGTTATTATGGAAAAAATAAAATATTTTGCATACGAAAATGGTATATTTTTGGGAAAGAAAGCCAGAAACAAGTGTGAACAATTAATTCATAACACAACCCCACACATTATATTAATTCATTCAATGGAGCTCATTTTTCATTTTTTTTGCTTCGAGATTCGAAGTTTTAGTATGATCATATCATTTATATACATTGTATATGTTTGAACAAAAGTGCGAATCAAATTGAGAAAGAAAAAAAAAAAAAAAACTTATTATTCCATTTTAAAATTATTAGTCCAGGCCGACGTTGAAAATCACGCAATCTAAATAGCACGGCTTAGTGACAGCTTGAAAATCATATTCGTGGCTCTCGATATATAAAGTAAAAAAAAAAAAGTCGAGTGAAAGTTATTAATCTTGATTATATAACTATAATATGATTCATGTTGTTTAACCAAATTCAGTTCCGATTCGCCAAATAACTCAGCCATAAAATTTGTGTTGGAGAAATTCTTTTCGCCGAATTCAAAATTTAGAATAATGAGAATGGAGAGAGACAAAGAGTGAGAAATGGAGAAACACAGAGAGTGAAAAATGGAGAGAGAGAAAGAGAGAGAGAGAGTGGATAAGGGATTCAGATCTTATTAAAATTTTCGATTTTCATACTAAAATATTGTCTGTCTCTCATCTTCACTGACTTCACAAATTGTAGTTTTTCTGTGCATGCTTGTTGATTATGAACGATCATTGAACGAATGCTGATTATTAGCAAATCGTTTACAAAAAAAAAAAAATATTTACTTTCTCAATTTGTTGGTCACGAGACTTTTGCCAACAATCGTCGCGCAGCTGGACATGATGTCAATTGAATTTCTTTCTCTGCTTCATTCGATCAAACATTATCGATTTGTTTGTGTTTGATTTAATAAATCAATAACAAACTATTGAAATAAAATATCGTATTACATTTTTAAAATAACTAAAATGAATCATTGTCGGCAAATGTTAGACAGACAGACGTCCAAATTATTCCAAATAATGTCGACAAAACTTAATTGATTGCTTGCAAACATGTTTTTGCTTGTGCATACTACAAAGTGAAAATCTGTTCAAAGTGAAATTTTTTGACGGATCAATAAATATTAACACTGTTGAAGCCTCTTTGCCGAAAACGCATTCACTTGGCATCGATACGAACAACTGTACGCAAATGAGATATTGCACTCATCGTAAAACGGTACAAAAAAGTCGTATTGAAATTAGATTTCTACTCTGTTTGGGGAAAGAGGAGATATTTTTGTTCATTTTTCATTGGCATTTTGAATCATTACATTAGGACATCGCCCAACATCAGTTTACACTCATTTCCAATAATTCATTTAAATGAAAGAAATTGAGAGTTTTTTTTTTTCGCACACAATTCAATACCAATTTAGAAAGATGATCGTGTATTATGATGTGTATGTGCGTGCGTGTGTGTGTGTGTGTGTGTGTGTTCGATTTCATCCAAAAATCTTGTTTAATGGGTCAAAGTCGACGGCCAAGTGCGTACTATATCGTTTATGAATGTCAACAACCATCGGTGACATTCTTCTCTCTCCGTCATTCGCAAATCGATATATATGCTTTAATTTCGATCGATTACACTGTTTCGTGTTGTGCACGCACTCTGCCACCGTGCTCAAAACAATTCATTATTTATGTTTTACGTATATATTTTATGCATTTAATAATTATCGTTTATTTTCCCAAAAAATCGTTGAAAACAACATAACATGGTAAACAGCTTCTCTTTGTTGCTCTTTTTCAATCACACTGCAAGTTCCAAATAAATCACTTAAACGGAGCAACATGGCGTTGAGCTTTTGAAATGGTGATTGATTTTGGTTTTTGTTTTTTTTTTTTCTCCAACAAAACTACTTTACTTGGTAAATTTCATTATTTCCAAGTACAATTCCATGATGGCATCAACGCGCACAAAATTAACATAATAAAGTATAGAAAAAAAAAAGAAAATCGTCCGTAAATTTGATCCATTAACTTCCAAACTCAGATGCATTAAGATTGTGGTATTTTACGATGTTTGTACTATGTATAGAATACTATATTGTACATGAATTTCAAATTGAGTCATAAAAAACAATCTGGATTTCAATATTGCCTGTGTGTGTGTGTGTTTGCACGTCTTTTTTATGTTTGTTTTTCGCTTGATCATAATCAACTGATGAATTGGTGCTACATATCTTGTACGTTACAATATGCATCAAACATCATTCACTTACTCTGTGGCCAGTTTCTACTCGTTACCAGCAGCTAACAACAACCACTCTGGCAATGTGTTATTTGGCAATGGTAACTGTAATATTACAATATATTCTCCTGTCTCATGAGAAAAATATCATACGTAAATAACAAAATCAACTAGTAGCTTGACTATAGCCAGCTAACTGGTCAGATATCTAGTGAATCATGTAATTTATTAAACTTTTGAGAATTATTGAAATAAACAAAGAACGTTTCTCCATCAACCAAGCGAAAAAACTAAATTTCACAAAATTCAAATTTCCCACAAATATTTCCTTTCATGTGCTTTGATGATTTACGTTTTAATGTCCTTCAACATTCATATGTTTTGCATTCACCGTTTGTTTACGATGATGCTCGTGTTTTTTTTTTCTTCGCTTGTTGTTGTTACCGTTGGTTTTTTTTTTTTAATGTACCGCAATTCATCGCATAAATTTTCGGCATTGCAAAATAAGCCGTTAAAATGTTTGAAACGAGAGAGAAATAATGAAGAGAGAGAGAGAAGGAGAGAGAGAGAGAGAGAGAGAGAAGGAGAGAGAGAGCTAGAGATAGATAAATAGAGAGAGAGAGAGAGAGAGAGAGAGAGAGAGAGAGAGAGAGAGAGAGAGAGAGAGAGAGAGAGAGAGAGAGAGAGAGAGAGAGAGAAATAGAGAGATAGAGAGAGAGAGAGAGAGAGGGAGAGAGGGAGAGAGAGAGAGAGAGAGGGAGAGGGAGAGAGAGAGAGAGAGAGAGAGAGAGAGAGGGAGAGATAGAGAGAGAAAGAAGAAAAATCGTTAAGCTTAAGCTGTAAAAAAAAAAATGCAGATGGGAATCATATTTCCGAAAATCTTGACAAATTTCAACGTCACGCTTTGGCTGCAGCAAAATGTGTGTATATCTTTCGACCCGAAGCATATGAAAATCATTCATCAGTGAGGCAAACATTGCTTGTATGTTTCATCGTTCTGGTTTACAAGGTATTAAAGATGCGCAAAAATGATAACAATTAAATACATGCCATCATCAACGGTTGTTGTTCAGTACATTTCAAGAAATCATTTGGTAAATGCAATTTTTTTTTTTTTTTTTTTTTCGAATAAATTGCGTAATTGTGATTCACACATTTTAGTAAAGTAACAATTGTACGGAACAATTGAAGATAGAAATACACACCTTTCCTTCAACAAATCTCTGATTATTTGGGTTTTTTCTTTTTGGCCAACGATAAATTTTTGGATGACCTTTTCAACCTTGAAAAAAAATTTCCATAATACATGAAATTACATTTATGTGATAATTGAAATTTTTTTTCTTTATTTTAAATTTCCTTGTTATTAAATGCAAATTGCCAAATAACAAGCATGTTTATATCATTGGTAAAATTATCAAATTGCATGTTTAATGGACAAAATATGCAACGAAGAATGGAATTTCATCAGCGGACCAAAAAGAACAGTCGAAATATTGAAAATAATGAATCGTAGAAAGAGTGCAAAATACATAATTATGATTTGGCCCCAAATAGATGCAATGAAATTCAGAGAAATATAAAAATACAAAAATACATTTAATGTTTTTACGAAGAGGAAACAAAATTATTCCATGTTTGTTAAAATGGAATTCTTTTAATTTGAAATTTCCATTGACACAAGAACACGAGTACTTTATTATGGAAATGGATCCAAACCTTCAAGGAATGTCTCTGCCAGGGTTTTAATGGAATATTTTTTTTTTTTTTCATCTATTTTCAACGGATTATAAGATCGAAAACAAATTTTATATTCAATCATATATAACATTGCTGTTGTTGTCGTTGGTTGATGTTGTTTTTTTTTTTCTTCACTTCTCTTCTGTGAATAATTTTATAAGATACAAGGTTTTAATTCAAATCTTTACTTAAGTTTATTAAAGAAGAAAAAGAGAGGAAAGAAAAAACCAAAATAGATTTCTTTCCGAGTTTGATAAGCTCAATGCCATTGTTTTCTCTCTAACTGAGGGAATTCAGGTATGTTGACTAGGAAAAATGTAATTTTTTTTTTGTTTCAACGCATTTTCAAAGAATTATCTTAACGGCTAAACATGTATATCCCTTATCAGTTTACATTGAATTAAAAACCGCGATTATAAGTTTGCATTGAATTTAAACATAACGTCCGTCGGTGGGGTGTTGCTTGATTTAAAGTTATTTAAAATCTTTATGAGACGAATATAATCGTAAGATTTTGTAAATATTTCTTCAATTCAAATATGTTGATTAATTCCAAAACAATCATCGAATATCAGTTTATCAACTATTTTGGTAAAAAGCGCATATTCTTAAGAACAATTTCTCAATTCTTATTTTCTTGCTATAAATAATCGATAAGGCCAGAAAGAATCTCAACTTGGAATTGAAATGAATTTAAAATGCCAAGAAAATTTTTTTTAATAAATAATCACATTCTTTCACACTTTCAATAAGTGTTTTTCCTCTGTATTATTTTTGGCTAAAAATATCGAATATAATAAGAAAAAAACGTAATAAAAAAAACCAGACTACATCTCAGTAAGTTGCGTTATGACAATTCTCATTCTCCCGAGAGAATCGAAAATGACATTGCGATCTGCGTGCGTGCGTGCGTGAATGAAATGAAGGCAAGGAAAAGTTGCTTACTAAATTGACCAAAAATGATGATTTTGTTTACGTTGGTTAAACGTAGCATAATTTTAACATCACATCAAAATGGAAAAATATTTAATTGACATAAGGAATTTATGGTTTTTTATCTTTTTTTTTTTATTTCTCGGCAGATTTTCAATGCACAGAAACAATGGAAAAGAGAGAAAATTGAAAATGCACTGAAATCGCTAAAAAAAAAAAAACTAAATAAACAAAGATACATAACAAAACATCTGTGTAGATCTGTAGATTGTTGAAGAATCAGAAAGTAATATGCCAGCATTTTAAAAAAATAAAATAAACTTCAGTCGATGGCCGAAAAAGAGTTCAACGCAGACACGAACCATACAAAAATAATGGCAAAAACAAAAAGCCGTCATGACAGAAAAAAACAAAAACCGTCCACAACAAAAACAAACCGTAGCACTGAACTTATAAGCATATAATTTAAAAGCATAAATTGTTGTAGACGTCCTTAAAGGTCGTCAATAAGCAAGCGTGCTTTGCGACTCTATATCTCTCTCTTCTCTCTCTTTCTCTCTCTCTCTCTCTCTCTCTCTCCACACACACACACACACACTTGCACAAACACGCACGAACGCGTCCATTGAATGTAGAGCTGTGTGTGATTCAATCAATTCCAATCAATTAAAATTCTTGTGGTTGCCCAAAACCAATGAGCACAATTCCATTCATTTCGATGAGTTCTACAATGAATGACACAAATATGCTATTTCATTGATTTTTGCTTATGCAAAATATAATAAGCGATGAAAAGAAAAGTCAATTCGTGATATCGGTTCAAATTCATTGGCATTTTGAATACATTTTGCAATGAATTTATGACCCCACAACACTAGCTAACGATCTTATTATTTTGTACAAATATAATAATTTAGAAAATGATTTGGATACGGAATACATGCGCCAAAAACATCGATGCCAAACTACAATCTTCATTCACCTTATATTGTTTTTTTTTCTTTTCTTTTCTTTTCTCTTCTCTTCTCTCTCATTTGGAGAGATCTGCCTGTCAGGGTCACATTCTATACGCAAATAAACGATAGTAAATTTTATTTCATTTCAAACTTGACCAAGCACTTACAATTGCATTCGCTGCTTTAAATAGTTTTGATAACATAGTTACGATTGGATTAAAAAAAAAAAAAAAAAAAAAAAAAAGTAAACAAACAACAAAATGGTACATAAAACCGACTTCTTCATAAATATATTAACCATATCGTCATATCGATCTCACTGAATTATTCAAGTTAATCATTTGATTGCATTTTGATGACACAATAATAGATGGCAATAAATCGATAATTGCACTTGGCAAATGAAAAATTATTTTACATTTTTCCGATCTTTGTTTTCAACAATGTTGTTGACTTTAGCATGTAGTTACTTGAGATTGTCTTAAGAGTCTTAAAATTCAATCAAAAGAATTATAATTTTGTCTGAAAATTACTTCTTTTGTTTCGAAATAATAAACACCATTTACCGCTACATATAGCACACTTGATAACACATGACTGCGAAGCGCAATAAATTAAACTCAATTTTAATCCACTTCTTTTTACTAAAACAAAAAAGACGATATAATATGAGAAAAAAAAAAATGAGGTGTTATTGTATTGATTTGATTGCTGGATGATTCATAAATTCGACAAAAATCGTGACGATTATCTTATAAAAAATAAAAAATAAAAACAAAGAAAAAAAGCTAGGGAAACAGCAAGCATGCAAATTTCAATTAGAATCATGCTCATCATACACACTAATCATCTTTTACCAATATTTGAACTAATCAATAAAAACACTAGACTAGCAGACGTTGAATGGCCGGTTGCAGTTCAACATTTCGTGAGCAAATCGTCCATTAACCAAATCAAATCATCACAAAACCTTCAAATCGAACATTGTGTAGAAAAAGTTAAAAAAAAAAAAAAAAAAAAACTAAAAGAAAGAAGAGTCAACCGAATACACGAAATTATTTCAAAAAGCATGTTTTGATTTCACATTAAATGAATTATTTGTTGTTATGTGTTATTTAGAATTTTCAATTTGAAAATGTTATGTTATGCAAAATTGTAGTTATTTAATGCATAAACAGGTTTTCCGCACAAAAAATAGCAGTGTTTCCTTTCATTGATATTTTCAAAACATCGATAACACATTTTTTTTTTTCTCTCCACTTCATACTCTCTTTAAATGTCGCTTTCATTGCTTCAATTTAATGCACCTGTATGGCGATGAATGATATTAATTGTTGTAACTGCAATAAAAAAAATTGTACAAGCTGTATTTATTTACTACCTTCTCTGAGCTCACAGACAAAAGCACAGCAATTAAAAATATTCAAATATTTAAATTGTGATAGTTTATTGATGTTCTTGTAATTTGTTAGGAAAATGTCATTTTTTTTTTTTTTCAATATTGTATGTCAACAAAATTGAAATACCATTATTAAAATAGATTTCACTTTCATTGAACTGCATTGAACTGAATTGATTTTCCATTGTCGAGTATTTTTCATTTTAAAAATAAATTTTTTTTGATTATTATTTTAGACTTTTTTGCTAAATTTCAATGAATTTTAGATCTCAAAGAAAATATATCTCAAAACAATGGCCAATATTTGGAGGTAAAATTGTTAAATTTAATCGATTCGATATTGAAAATAAAAATAGAAAAAAAAAAAAAAAAAGAAAAAAATTCCGGCAGAAAATCATTTGGTCCATTGAGCCAGACGACAACGACATAGTATAAGATTGAATTTCGAATGGAATCTCATATGAAAAATCGATTGGTATTAATGATGACAGTGGTTGACGTTGGCGCGATGATGACAACAATAACAATATTTAGCCACAAATATGCCAAACCAATTTCCACGCAATTATATGTCTTGTGCACATGAACAAATTTTTGTAACATCAAGGCAGTTTGTGTATTCACATTTGCGCATTATAATGAATACAATAAATGAACATCACAGATTAAATACAGTATTGAAATCATTAGTCAAACCATTGTGGTTACATGCAGAGAATGAATGAATTAATCATCAATCAAAATTCATACCGAATAAACCACGCTACTTATAGATCATCAGACAATCTTGCAATTTTCATAATTAAAAACAAAATCAAAACAACAACATATTTGAGAAGATGAGAAGCTCAATCAATGAAAGAAATGAAATACAATACGAAAGATTGAAACAAAAATAGAAGCAAAACAAAACCGCACGATTACTATACATGAATTGAAAGACTATTTAAAACAAAAAAAAAAAAGAAAAAAACAAAAAAAAAGCGATTCCATGTGTGAATTAAAACGGATTAATATAGTAAAAATCGATTGTCGTATGATTATGTTAATCCATGATGAAAACACGACTCAACATAGGTTGAAGGGGCAGCATTCAAATTAATAAAAATAAATGGTAATTTTCACAAGTGAAATGACAGGTCATTCGAAATTGAAATCAATGCCTCAGCATGCTTACTTTTTTTTTTTTTTAAGGCATTATGCTATTGCTTGAATTCATCAATCCAAAGATATATTACAATAATCTATTGCTGAATATAATCGTCGTAAAATTATCCGAAAAGCTGATGTCAAACAATCGACTTAAAACCTCCGTTCTGAAAACCCACGAGAAAAAAAAAAAAAAAAAAAAATTCACCGACCATTTTTGAGGATGATTTTTCAAGTACGATCCAATTTATATGAGAATAAATTGATTTGTGAGAGAGATGATTATTATAGCCCTAAACCTAAGCCCGTAATCATGCTGGGATTTTTCATCGACAGAAAAACATGAGCGCACACAACATGATGTGATGTTGTTTTATTGATATTTAGTGAATTGTCTCAATTCCCAATGAGATTCGGTTTTGTAGTGTAAGATGCGTTAACCATATTCTGTCCTTCTCAGCGAAATTCAATGTTGTTATTTATGAGTTTGAATGTGTTGTCGACTGGTTATTATCTTTTGAAGAAAATCACATTGTTTATATTTATGGTTATAAACACGAATCGATACAATCACACGCAATTTGTTCTCCTTAACTTCTGTTGAAAACTCGTTGGAAATGGTGTGTGTGTGTGTGTGTGTGTGTGTGTGTATGTGTGTGTGTATGTGTGTGTCTGTCTGCCTGTGTGCACGTTTATTGGTTGAACCGGCACAGGTGATATAATCCAAATAATGTAACGATAATTCGATTTTAATTAACAAAACATCCAGATTTTTTGAAGACGAATTGATTTCGATCACATACAATGGAGTATTATTGCACTGTTATCGGTTAGTGGAAGGAGAAAAGAAAAAAAAAAAATAAACCAACAACAAAAAAATATTGTAGTGTGATGCCCGATTATGTTCTTGGCCACAGTAAAATAAACATTAATTAAGCACTTTTATAGATCAACAATTTCAGCTTCTCCTTCGGTAAATAATTATTTATTCAGATTTTGTCGCCAAACACACAATTCAATGTGTATGTAAAAAATAAATTAAATGTTCTTGTTGCGGCAATGAAAATTATATAAATCGAATGAAAATTGTGTTGATTTTGAATTTATGTTAAAAATACATTTAGTATCATACTTTCTTATATAACAATTAATAATTGAAAAATTTACTTTCAACTCCTTCAATTTCGATATAATGTACCCAAAAATCATCAAATTGATTCTTTTTCTCTGCATTTTATACCATCAGATTAGTGGGTTTTTTCTTCTTCTTCTTTCAGTAAGTAAAATCACAGCATGCAAAACATGCTCACAATGATTTACTCAATTTTATTTTATTTTACTCAATTTTATTTATTTATCTTGGTAGCACGGCTTCACCGCCAGTTAAATATACAGACGAATGATTATAAGATAACATTATCACATCCTGGTGAGTCTGCAATAAATTTTCCACATATTCAACATTATTCATTTTGTTCATTGACAAATTGGAAAAAAAAAAATAATAATAAATTTCATTCGTTTGGACATTTCATTTAATTCCTAGAAAATTGAAAACAAATAAAACCAAAAGAATTGCTTATTATCCAGGTGGCCAGTTGAACGGAGTAATTGGAATAGTGAATAATGATTTTAATAAACAACTTAGTTAATTAGTTAGTCGCTTTTGGCCAATTGTCGCTCTTTGGCCAATATATGCTTAAGAATATTTTCTGAAAAATATGTGTCTTCAAAACTCCTCAGATGGATATTTCAATAAAATCATTGTTGATTTTCTTGAGAGAAAAAAAATTGCTAATTACACAAGAATCCCTTTTATTTCTTCAAGTAAAGAAAACAATGATCTTTTTTCAAAACAGAAATATTCATATTTAAATGTAAATACTTGAATGTCGAGACACTGATAATTTTTTTTTTTTTTTTTTTTCCCAGAAGTATTATCCTTATAATAGTTTGAATATCGCTATGGTAAAGCACAAAAGGAAATAAAACATTGCAATTCATACAATGCGACTGGTTTACAACATGAACGGAAAAAAAAAAGAAAACATTCGGTTACGTATCTACAAAGAGAAGAGGAAAAAGAAACTGCATCGAAATAAATATTACAATGTTTTTACTCATTAAAATCATCACCGATATGCAGTGATAATAATAATTGTAAATAACAAAATGAAATACAGAACAAAGAAATATGCTGCGGTCTTTTTTTGTTTGTAATGATACTTTAAATGTTTTATTGAAACCACATTTCAGGCATTTGCAATCTACAAAACTTGATATTACATTTTCTGATTCGCTGCTGTTCACAACAATAATCATTTTTAGCATTCTGTACGGTTTATACATGTAAATTGATACAATTGTGATGATATTCGATATTCGAAAGAATAAAAAAAAAAAAAAAAAAAAAATGAAAGAAAATATTTAGTTTAGTTTTGTAAATTCTGACCAGGGGTCAAATATTTATTCAAAATAACCCCCTGTAGTGTAACAAATATGCAGAAAAGTGAGAGAAAAATTCAGCTGATCATATGGATAGAATGAAGCAGGTTTCTAGGGAATTTTTTTTCACTTTTATTCCAACTAAATGTATCGCATAGGCAATAAATATTTGAAATGAACATTAATTTATACGGATTTCCTTAATTATTTCGAAAAAAAAAAAAAAAAAAAAACAAATGTAAATAAATGTATTTTTAATTTTGCGGCTATTTGAAATCATGATCATCATTTGCTTAATGTTATCCATATTCATAAATATTTTTCGTATTTTCAAATATTTCTTATACAGATGTATGCAAATATACTCCCGATATTCAAAGTATTGTAATATAACTTCAAGACGCTACTTACAAAGCTCATTTTTTAAAAACCGCTTTTCATGTGCATACGATGTTATTAAATTATGAATAAAAGTTGGTTTGATGGCATGCAAACATTTTGATTTTCGATTAACATAAATTGTGTTTGCAAAAATCCATTCATATCGTGTATTTTCATTCACAAAAAAAAAAAAAAAAAAAAAAAAAATGACAATAATTTGCTATCAATTAAACCGGTAAACACAGATAGAGAGCATAAGAGAGAAAAGAAGACGATTGTTTCTATTTCGGTCAGTTTCCATAAATGGAGATGTATGTATTTTATTTTTACTTCTTCTTCTCCTTACTGTAAAACAATAAATTGAATTTTAATGATTTGAATTGGGCACACTTATTCTACTGTTGCTTATTCGGCCCAAAAAAAGTCAATTGATGTAGTAATCATCAAAAGAGAGATAAAGAAAAAAAAAAAAAAAAATAAATAAAAACACTACACATAACTGCCACAAATCGTGAAGAATTGGCACAAACTCATGTAATGCCTAGTCTATGATTATTGTAAATTACAAAATGCACCTCATATGGCATAGCCACCATATTTATACAGAGATGAGCCACGACATTTGCTACCTACAATTTGAATTTACAGGTGATAACATTTAATGTTGTAAAGTACAAAATGCAACAATAAACGAAAAGAAAAATAAACATTTTTTTTTTTTTTTTTTCAAATTCTAATCGCATCCAATTGACAACAAGTGAAAAAAAAAAATGTAATATTCGCCCATAGAGACCTTGAACTCAATCTATTTTAACTGGTATTTGTCTATGAGCATTTTGATATAAAACATTTGCATTACAACTAAATATACGTATGAAATAATGAAAAAAAAAAAAAAGAAATAGCTACCATGTGTACGATGGTAGGGAGAAAAGGCGAAAAAAAGAGGCAGGTAAGTTGACGCGTAACGGATGACACGAATGCTGTCAAACATAATGTATATATAGGACTGCAGTCAGCAAAACTATTGATTAACCAAAGTTTTTACTATCTCATATGTATTGTGGCAGTTACTTCGACTATACCAAATCTAAATCTATTGTACAATAATATCATTCATCGATGATCATTTTGCCCTTCAATGTTTTGATATAAACTCGATTTGACATTTTTTTTTTTTTTTTTTTTTTACTCCATGGAACACGTTCGCACCAAGAATAACCAAAACAAATTCAACACCAAACCGACAATGTCACCATATTCGCCTGTGTATACAATTAAATCGAAATAATGCCATTATGCTTATACAAATTGTTATGTACAAATAGTCATCTGTCAGTATCTTGAAATGTTGTATATATATGTATGTGAATGTGTGTGCAATATGAGCTTTTCGTTAAATTTGATTTTGTTTTTTTCCGTTTTTTTACAAATAATTTACAGTAAAACAAATATGAACGGAAACTTGTGTATTTCCATAATATAAAAACGAATACCATAATGTTCAATTCGATACAACACATGGTTGCAACGAATGCATCATTTAAATCCAACATATGAATGCTGCTTCTTCGGTTTTACGACTTGTGCCGTTTGGAACTTTTTTTTTTTTTTAATTTTTTTCCTCTTTCAAATACTGCAATGATGGAATTATATTGTTGCGTTATTTGCAGATGCTAATGGATTTGTGAATGGATTTAAACACTCGTTTTTGTAAATGTGTTGATAAATTGGCTTATAAATGAACGGAATCTATACATTTACAATTTTTAAAAATGTTGAAGCGAAAATATGCAACACAATTTGCATATGCATTGAAAATTATCCAGAATGAAACCGATAATTCTTAATTAAAAACCTTCAGATGAATTTGGTTTTTTTTTTTTTTTTTTTTCTTCAACAATTTGGTTTTGTATTCGCATCAAATCATTCAAATTTTGATAAAAATCAAGCAAAATGAATTAAACGATACATAAGCAAATGTAAAATATCCATGTTAATACACATGTATAGTATACATTGTATACCAATTGTTTAGGTAAATGATTAAAATACTTTTAAGAATCTTGAGTCATTTTGATACCAAGTTAAAACCTCATGAGAAGAATAACAACCATGAATTTCAATGGAATTCAATTCATTTTGTTTGATTTAATTTGTTTCCGGTTTAAGCGAAATGCATCACAGAAAATTCTTATGAATTATATAATTTGCAATCAAACGATGCGTCATAACTAGGTCTGAGTCATAGTTCAACCATTTACGATAGTTGTTTTATTTTCTCAATTCATTCTGACGAATCCGTATGGGTAGAACAATTTTAATCTTATTGTAACAAGCATGTTCTGTATCGCAAAATAAGAATAAAACATTAATTTGAATGGCAATGCTAATAAATATTACCGGATTTATGTAATCTGGCAATCAAGAATATTTTTTGTTCTTTCTTTTTTTTTTTTGGTTGTCAAAGTGGCAGTGATTCAGTTTCAACAAGCATGTAATTAGTCTTACCCACACGTTATAATCTCAATGAATATTATCTGACACTGTCTTCTTGTGTAAGATTAAGGTAAAAAATACCGCTATGTATATAATAAATTGATTCATGATGAACACGTTTTTACCATGTTTGCTTACAATTAAGTCTGACAATTAACGCGAAAAGAGAGAGAGAGAAAAAAAAAAAGAATTGAGAATTGGTCATCATCCAAATTTGAACATTTTATCATGTGCAAAGGAAAAAAATCCAACATTTTGATTCAATTGAATTGCAAATCTAATCAATCTGTTGACATTATCATCTATCTGTTAAATTAATTATTCACTGCTAGAACCATCGAATGTGTCAACTCAAGAAAAAGAACAAAAATAAGAAAAGGTGCGATCCAATGTTTGATCTTCTGATCAGATGGTTTTTCAAACAAAATACAAAATGAAACCAAATCATTGTAATCACACAAATCACCGATTCGAGTGTCATCGTGCTTCTTGGATTCTTTGATTCGAGAATCAAAATCGAAAAAAAAAAAACAAGAACAAATCAAATATCCAACCAAATTCCACAAAATCTGTAATACAAATCAAAGAAGTGAATTTTTGATTCAAGGAAATCCAAATGGTTTTTTCCGATAAACTCTACTTTTTCTGAGATAATAATTAAAAATTGTAATTTAAATGGTAATTTTTCAAGCATATTTCTTCCCTAGTTTCTTCCAATGATGAAATGACAAGTAAGAGAAATGTGATTTCAACAAAATCAAACATTTGATTATACAACATGCAAGCAACGCTGGAATACTCGTTCGATGCTTTTTTTTTTCACCATTTCATGGTTAATGATGCCATATGGTATAACACATAGAAAAATTTTAATAGCCATCAATTGGACACAATGCATTTTCAACAATAAATGTGGTAAAGTGAATTTATTATTGTATAAAATCACTTTGCTTTTATTTGAACATTTTATTAATAAAAAGAAGAAGAAGAAGAAGAAAAAAAAAACGACAAGAAGATTTCAACCTCAGTCAGGTAGTTCATCAACAAAAAGAATTCAAATGAATTGTGCATATGCACATGTTCAATACAACAAATTGTACAAACGAAAAGATTGAATAAAAACAATATTATAAAAGAATAAATGTGAATTATGCGTATCTGCCAATATTATCACAGTCGTGTTGTATTCCCACTTGATTTTTATGTTGTTGAATGCAGAAAATTGAATGAAACAAACAACATTTTGAAATTGAATGAAATAAACAAACAAACAAACAAATATTAGAGATTTCACATAGAAAGAAAAAAATAAACAAATGAGCGCACATCTTACTTGTATTTAAAAAGACAACCTCATATACATACTTAACATAATAAAAATCATATTTTTCTCTCTTGCACAATGTATGAAGTGTATATTTGATTTTTCTTCATTATTTCAGAGAGGGTGAGAGAGAGAGAGGGTGAGAGAGAGAGAGAGATAGAGAGAGAGAGAGAAAAAAAAGGGTACAAAGAAAAGAGACAATGTTTCTCACATGCGTGCGCTACACATAGTCAAAACCATTCAATTTAAATAACTATTTTAGCAGCGATCGTGTAAAGTGCCGCTTTTGTTTTTCTTCTTCATTTTTACCTCATTTTGCTGTGTCATGTTAGTTTGTATATACGTCAATTGACTTAGACTCGTGCCAAAAATTGTTTGCACAGAATTTGTAGTGCCAAGCATTTTGACACTTCAAATATCATATATACATATAGTAGCGTAAAGCTGTTTAGCGGTTTTACCAGCTTACTCTTGATTTTGAGTGTTTTTTTTTTTCTCAATGGCTTTTTCCATTTAGTTTTTGATTTAAAATCTTTTTCCTTTTAGTTTTAAATTGATTTCATTTAAGCTAATTTATTTTTCGATTTCCTATTTTAATTTATAGCTTAATCTCATTTTATGATTTAAACGAATCAAAAACTGAGGAGACAGAATTTCAATTTGTTTTTGGGAATTTTTTGCAGATTTTGAATTCATTATTTGCACATGTGAATAAATCCACGAATTTATTTTCTGTATTATCATTGAATTCACTCATAAATCGTCATTTTTATCATCAAAAAGTGAGAAGAAAAAAAAAAAGAAAAAAAAAAACAAAATCCTCAATTCCGATGAAATGTGTGACCATTTCTCTGGATCTCACTTAACCCAGTTACTTTATTGTCCGCTTGCTCAATAATTGCCCCATAACCTAGTGTTATAATTTTATTTAACGTGATTTTTTTTCCATCGTTCATTTCCATGTGAAGCGCAAACAACAACAAAAAAACATCTAATAACAAAATAATTGAAATTCTTGTGTTGATGTGAAAATGACTAGCTGCGGTTTGAACTAGAAGCGCGTAAAACACTTTGAAAATACATCGCGTACAACAACTTGTCACGTACCATAATTCACATGAACGGGTGCACCAACATCATTTCTGTGCCTGCTTTGTATACATATATATTTATTCGAAAACGCACCATAATGTGTGCACATATTTAATTACATAATAATAGAGACACAGCATTATTCAATCGACTTGCTTGGTGCGATGTATTTGTATATTTCATTTAACTTTACTATTGCTTTTGTTCATTCTTCTTAACACTTTTGGATGATCATGTGTTTCTTTTTCTCTTTTTTACTTTTCATTTTATTTTTATTTATTTTTTCTTTCGCTTCAAACGCACTTGAATGTTTGAACAAGAGAAAGAGTAAATATGTTTAAAAAAAAAAAAAAAAAAAAATTATTTTTCAATGATTTGTTTTCTTTTCGGCCATTTAAAAGAAGAGAAAAATATTTTATGATTTCATACCAAATAGATGTTGAAATACAGTGCAAAAAACAAAGATAATATTAATAGCGATGCTTGAAATTTTATTATTGATATTGATCAAACTGACAACGCTTGAAAATTAACGATTATTTTATTCTGACAAAAATTTATTGACAATTCAAGCAGATGGTTGATATTAATCGTACCCGCAAAATATATTTTCAAAGTTTGATTATCAAATATACAAATATCATTTAGAAATATTACAAATAATATTTCGTGAAATGATGAATATTTAGTTGAAGATGTACATGCAACATGTAATGATATGCCTTAGTTACATGACAATTCTTAACGCCTTATGTAAAATGCTTTTCCGTTTTCCTCAAAGATTTGCATCGAATCAAAACAAACAAAAAAAAAAAAAAAATAAATAAATAAAATAAAATAAAAAAAAATAAAAAAGTAAAACCAGGAATGAAACAAATAGATAACAACTCGATATGGAATATCAATGATACGGTTATATGACAATGTTTGCAGAATAAACTTTGCGCTCATGCAATTTGCAAATATATTTGCAAGCTTTTCAGAAATGCTCAAATGTAATCCAATTGCTTTATTTAGTTAAAATATTGCCACACATTAAATTCTCTGGTGAAATTTGTTT
Source organism: Resseliella maxima (assembly GCA_029041755.1). Lineage (NCBI taxonomy): Eukaryota > Metazoa > Arthropoda > Insecta > Diptera > Cecidomyiidae > Resseliella > Resseliella maxima. The sequence goes on from JAQOWM010000438.1 coordinate 427,441, forward strand.
TGTTTTTTTTTTTTTTTACCTTTTGGCGCCAAGTATTTGAAAATACAAAGACAAAAATTATTAATTCACAGAAGAGAGCAACTCGTTGAATATTAGATCGCACGGAACAATTCATTTGTATTGTATCGGATTTTGGCGCATTATTTAAAACATATTTATATAAGCATTTCTCTTGTGCGTGTAATGTTTCAAAGTAAAACAATGTCAGATAATGATCGATGTAGTACAGTGTGGTATGTGTGTGTGTGTGTGTGTGTGTGTGTGTGTGTGTAGGTGAAAAATATTTACAGATACTCTAACCAGAGTCTAACGAAGCAAATACACTAAAATTTTATTCCATGGAGTGTGTTTTTCTCATTTGAAAATGACAAAAAAAAAAAAAAAAAATAAAAAAAAAAATCAACAACTCTCACATCAATTTCCATTGCACTTTTTATGGAAATGGATAATTTAGCTTATTTAAATATTTGCACATTTGCCACACCCATCTTCTATTACCATTGGTCCGGAAACTAAATCTGTTGGTGAAATTTCTAAAATAGGCAATGAATTCAACATTTGATTTTTTTTTTTCTTTTTTTTTTTCATCGAGACATTGTGGAGATGACATATTCAATGCACTTTGAATAAATTTTATTCAATAAATTCAAACAATAAATTATTATCAATCCGATTAGTTGAACTTTAGAGAGTTTTAAATAGACATATTTGATGCGGAATATTTCTTTTCATTTGATCAATGACAATTTATGTTTTGATAATATGACACACAAAAAATGTGAATGTTATAGTAAATTATACAGTAATTATAGATAGAGATATAAAAATGATTAGGATTCATGTGAGTATGATGCGTGCTAAAAAAAAAAAAATCTTTTATAATTTGTTTGTTAAATTTTAATTGGTTTTACCATCTAATCGTGGTAACCAATCAATTGGTACACGCTCTATGTTGCTAATGTAATTCTTTTTTTTTTTTAGTCCATCGTTGATAGACCATTTGGCATATTGAACTATTAATAAGTGCGATATTCAATGTATGGCTTATCAAATTGATAATATCAACAATATACCGAAAGATACATATGAATCGTGTTTCAATGCATAGTATCATACTATATAGAAGAATTTTACACACTTTGAAACTATTCGCAACAACAAAATTTCAAAGTGAACAAGAAAAAAAAAAGAAAATAAAAAAAACAAAGCAAAACAATGTTTTTCTCTCTCATATCATATTCATCAATGACAATATCGTTCGAAAAACTGTTAAATCCGAACTTGATTGATGTTTGACGCCAATCATATTAATGTGGAAAATGTTCAATCAATGAATTTCTTAGCTAAAAGGTGTGTGCGTTGATTGCCAAATGATCGGTATTTATTAGCGTGTGAGTGTGATCGACCTAGCGACATAGCTGTTATCAGCCTTCACAAAGACTTATTGGAATTTAAACGAAAAAAAAAAAAAAAAAAAAAAACAATGTATGAAACAGTAAACGTATCATCGGTCACGCAACCATAAAAACAACCATCTCAAATTATCATTACCATGCTAATCGATATATTAATTATTCGAAATAATTTAGTAAAAGTGAAAAATAGCACATTTGATTAGAGAATATAATAAAATTGACAATCACACTTGAGTCAAGTGACATGACATGACATATGTGTGATTGCATAGTATTGCTTGAATGAAAATGAAAAAAAAAAAACTACAATACAAACAGTGACAGTCATTTATTTAGTAAAATCTTAGAGAATTTCATGGATGTCATCAATTTTTCGATAAATTAAACGGATATTTAAACGTCAAAAATGAGTTAAAACATTAGAAAATTTTATGAGATTTAAAATGTATATTAACGATTTATGAAAGAATTTTTCAAGGAAAATTTGTCATGTAAAATGATTTTTATGTGTTAATGTTAATAATTTATAGAGCTTCTCCAGATGGCATTCAACATTTTAAAAACATAAATTTTAGCATTTCTGTAAATTTATGACCGAAACATAAAATTATTTATTTATATATTGAGTACGAGTCGAAACCACGTTTGTAGTGATGTTATGATTTAAGTTTTAGTTCAAATTTTATTACATAGATTTTATAAGCTGTTAATGTTGTGTTCAGAGAAATAAAAAGGAAAAAAAAAAACGGATCCAAATTGTTTTGATTAATTGGGAAATGATGAACAAGAACGATGGGAATCAACTCTATTCAGCAAATTTTAAATTTGGGTGTATTTTGTTTTTAATGTGTTTTGCAAGCGATTCGAATCATTTTTTTTTTTCTTTTCTTTTTTTTTCGCCTAAATCATCTTTGCTTGAATCATTGCGATGTGACCAGGTCAACTCGAAACCAATTAATTGTTTTACAATCAATTTTATGGTCTAAAAACGACCAAAAGAGAAAAACATCAAAACAAGAAGGCAAAAACGAAAGAAAGAAATAAAACAAAATATATACTGTCAACAGAGAGAACCAAGTGAGATTCGCTCAAGCAATTCGTTAGCCAACACCAAGATTCGATCTTTTGATTTGTGGCGTATGTCTATATCTATCTTTTCACATCGATAGGTCGAAGATGTACACAGTGCATGGCAAAAATAATAGATATTTTCTTTTTTTTTCTTTCAATCGATTGCGCGAAAAACTCAAAAAAAAAAAAAAAAAAAAAAAATATAATGTTAAAGTGCCAATATCTTACATAATTAGAGAATAGAAAACACCGATAAAAATGAAGTAAGAAAAGAAATTAAAGTCATTAAATGTGTATGGATTTGGAGATGGGTGTGTGTGCTTTGGCTTGTATAGATATATTTGATGAGACATGGGTGAGAGTGAAAAAATGTCACAATGTGCCCGCCGCATATGGAAAAAGCATCAAACCATTGCGCGGTAAGATTCGAAAGCGAAAACGAAAACACATAATTTTATTTTTTTTTTCTCTCTCTCTCTCTTTTTTTGCATGCATATTAACCGATAGGTCAAATGTCATCGCTTACAAACAAGACCGAACAAATTACTATTCATACACACAATGAACCAAACGATTCCGTCAATTCTACATCCTCATTATTCATTTCGAATGCAGAATGTAATACTTCTGATTCATTACGATATTCGTTCGGTGTGTTTTCTTCAACTTCTTCTTCTTCTTCTTCATCTTCTTCATCTTCTTCTTTTTCTTTTGAATAAACACATGAATGATAATGAAATACATGGAAATTGGCAAGCTCTATGCTACTTGAATTTAAACCACCAATCGTATCGACATGTAGTTGATTATCAAGTCATTTTCAAATCGTATGTAATCAAAGAAAAAATGTTTTTTAATCTCATAAAGTATGACATTAAAGTCTAATAGCATTATCATTTTTATTGCTTCTCTTCATTTTATTCACGCAAAGAATGTACAAAATTGAAGAGAAGAAAAAAAAATGAACAAACTACATATCTGTTCATTCATAGGCTTTATGCCGGTAGTTTCCATCCAAATCGACAAGCTCAATTTATTTTGTAACTGTGGCCAAATAGAAAAAAAAAACAGAAAAAAAAACATGTAGATAATTTGCTTTTTGTGCGGTATGTTGACTGGTTACCGCGTAATAGCTTCACTTTATATAGTAGCTCATTTTGTATCTATTTTTCTCTCTTTTTCACTCAAATCAAAATCACATGTTATTGCTGGCTGCTGTTTGGATTGAATCTATGCGTAATCGCTCTCGAAGTAAAAGGTCCAAAAAAAAAAAAAAAAAACTTCAATTTCTGCTTCGAATTCATTTCAAATGGATCGTCAAGTCATTCTGTTTTTCCTATTTCACACCAAAATCAAATAAATCAGTTTCTCAATTTATCATATAATTTCACTTTAAACGTAACCCAAAATACACTGATCACGCATAATGGGCAAGTATTTCGTTTCTCTTCTTGATAACATAATTATCCCAAATCAGCGCCAAAGAGTTTCAGTTGATTTATTGATCATAACAAGACGCGTCATATTGTGTGCATCATATTTTATTATAAATTCTATTATGTTTGCATTGAGTTAAGCTTTCATTCAAAAATCCATGACATATTCTTAAGAAGTGTCTTTGAAACAATGTATTCATATGTGAGCTTGAAAATTTTTTTTTTTTTTTTTTTTTTTTTGGTGTGTGTTATTAGCGCTTTAAACGTCAATTGCAAATGCAAAGCCACACAATATTCATATTTAAATCGCTTGAAATCGACTGTTTCTTGCTGTTTTCTCTCTTGATTTTTTTTTTTTTTATACAAATGTTTACATCGAATATTATTCCTTCCTTGCACAAAATATTCGCAAATAATTCACATCAAATGAATAATTCATGAATATGATATCCAAATGAGCCAACGATTTATCGACAATTGAATTAAAATCACCAGAAAATTTTTGAAAACATTTTTGTAAATAAATAATATTTCTCTTGAATAAATAATTTTTTTTTTTTTTTTTTTTTTTTGAAAAAAATGATTCGTTGGGATTTTTAAACATTCGATTAAAGATACTTGGGCCATCCAACACATTTATTATGCGCAAAAAATAGAATCAACATATTCAAATTGTGATGTGCCACGCAAAAAGACTAAAACAATATTTGTACCATAATGCGAATGAATTATTATCGAATTAAAATCGATTATTGAATTCCATTGATGATATTTGTATGTATAACTGTATATAGAAGAATGCGCCACCATAATTATGAGTTATTTACCAGCGGGCACCATTCAATGAATAATATTCATAATAAATTATGATTTTAACATGTGCATATTTGTAACAAACAATCATTATTATCGTGTGATTGCAAATATTTCGAGATTAAATTCCAATTAATTAAAATTTTGATTTTGTGTATATGTTTCCAAAGCATACAAATAGACGTAATAATAACTGTTAACTTGTTCAAATGGTTTGTTGTTTTTTTTTTGCTATTTTGTTTACTGATCAATTTATAACCAGCAATTTGCATGAAGTGCACACTTTTTTTTCCATAGATTTGTGGCTAAAATGTTAGATGCATTAATTGCCTCTTGCAATTTGCCTAATAAAATTAGTGTAATAGGCATTGAACCGCTTTTTCGTTGTCGTCATCATCGTCATCGTCTTCTTTTTCAATTTTTTTTTTTTTTCAGTGTTTTCATATAATGTTCATCGCTTCTTTTCTCACCTCTCTCTCTCTCTCTCTCTCTCTCTCTCTCTCACACTCTCACTCTTTTTCGTTTTGTTTTCGATTTTATTTTTCGGTTCATTCAGTTTAAATTTGTACAAATGAGCTCGATGCGCTCACGCACACAATTGCAGTGTATATGTTTTTTTTTTTTTATATACAATTTCGTGCGATATTTCATTGCAATACATCAACAAAAATGTTAATTGTGAATCACAGCAATCACTTTATAGTCTCGCACATATATGCCATTTTTAATGATGCGCCTGACTGACCTTAGCACATAAAAATCTTTTCAGCATTTTTGCTCATCTTAATTTTTGTTGTTGGTGTTGTTCGCAAAATTGTTGCTGCTGTTGTTTCTTGTTATTGTTGTTGTTTTTTGTTGCTTTTATTTAGCCTAATCATCGCGATATCCACTTATTTTTTTTTTTTTTTTTTAAGTGAATAAATTGTTTGTCGAACAATGAATCGACCAGATGATAACTCTGTGTAGTTTAAGTTTCGTTGATTGAATGAAAAAAAAAAAAAAAAAAAAAAACAAACATACACAACAAAGAACTTTTCTCTCATAATAAAAAGCATATCTCCACTTTAAATGATGCTCTTTTCACTGAGAATATTCTATTTACTAATGCAACACAGGCGTTGAATTTCTTCAATTGAATAATTCAATAAAGGGCATTCATTTACTCGCAAGCAATAATTCATTCACCAAATACGAATGCTTCACATGAATTTGGATTTTCAAGAGTTATAAATACACATCAATTTAATTCATTGCATTAGTTAAGTAAGTATTACAATGTAGATACAAGCCAATTAATAATTATTTTGTTGCGAGAAATACAGATAGTCAAATGTTTGTATAAATTGTCCGTGTCAATTTTTAAATAATGGGGTGGGTGTTAAGTGGTAGATAAGTTTTCATGTAAATCATAATTTTTTGCATTGGTAATAATTGCAATCAAGGTTGAAAATTGCATATTTTCCCCGAATGAAAATGCCTTCAGATGACCGTGTATGGCCAGTAAAAATGGCAATGACATTTCACAAAAAAAAAAAAAAAAAAAAAAAAAAGAAAAAAACCTTTTTTTTTCTTCAAATTTGATGCATTGCTGAATCATTACAATAGACGTATAATGTAGGAAAGAATGAATGCACAAATACACAATGAATTGAAAAATTGATAATGAAAGTGAAATTAAGTGTCAATATCTAATTATGAGCACGTAAATGTACGCGTGCTTTTGGCCGCGTGTCATATATATATATTCAATTCACAATGAATTTTGGCAGCTGTTTTGCCAGGCTCACTATAATAGTTATTATCTCTTCTCATTTCATGCTAGCACACTGTTCTCGAATTCGTTCATAAATGATAATTAAATAAAATTTTAATACATTGTTTTTTTTTTTTTTCTTCTTTTATAATCAATTGACGATTTTGAATGTAAGCTTTGCCAATTTGTGGTCCGGAATTCAGACGCCACATTGTATACATTTGTTTTATGAGTAAAAAAAAAAAACAAAAATAAACACATTTAGTGCCAAATGTAGTTTGATATCGAACCATACTCAATACACATTTCTTTCGGTGCTGTTGTTGTGGTCAGTTTCATTAACATTCTACAAAATATCATTATGTAATCGTGACTAGATCTCATTCTTTTTGTCTTGTTTTGAATTCTTTGAATTTGATCAATAATCGAGATTTAAAGAAAAAAAAAAAAATCAGACAACAAAATGTATAGTTCAGAACAATGGCACCATATGAAGACAGTAGGCGTATATGTATAATTATATACATTCATTTTTATTTAATAAACTAGTGACATTTTGCTAATGTAATCTGTCACATATGTATCGAACGATACATACACAGAAACACACACACACACACACACACACACACACACACACACACACATTTATATATATTATGAACAATTGTATATCCAAGAATACACGGAAGAAATACGTATATCAATGTATTCTTTTATCATCTTTCTTTTTATTGATTATATTCAAAAGCCGGATAGATTTCAAATAAAAATCATTTAAAATATTGACCGGGTGTTATCATTTAACATTTCAAACGATTGATATTATCAAAGTATCATCAAAAATATACAATTCACTGTCTTACTATCTCTTTCTCACACCTGTTGAATTAATCAAAATAATAAAAAAAAAAAAGTTGCTCACAATCTATTCAATTCATCACTCTGAATCGAATGATATTTCAAAAAGATTGTTGTCTTTTTTTTTATTCGGATCACTTTTGTTCAAATTGTGTACGAACTTGAGGTAGAAATCGTGTTTAATACTTGATTCTTTTTAAAAGAAAAATTATAAATTTTGAGATATTGCGTTTATTTAACCATTTCGATTAATTATTTCTTCCATCTTATTTAAAGTGAATATTGGGTAATTATTATCTTCTATCAAAATATTGCGAAAGAGAGAAAGAGACAGACAGAGAGAGAGAGAGAGAAAGAGACAGAGAGAGAGAGAAAGAGAGAAAGGGAGAAAGAGAGAGAGAGAGAGAGAGAAAGAGAGAGATTTGAAGAATATTTTACGAGAGAATTTATGAAATTTAGAACAAAATGAATTGAAAATTCATTCAGAAAAAGCTAATTAAACCGAATGAACATTTTTGCAATACAAATTATGCAAATAATTGCAAATATGAACCAATTTTCGGTGTTCGTTTCTGCGAGAAAACACAGAATTGATTGATCACAAAATTCAATTCATAGAAACAGCCGGAAATGAACCGTTAGAAAGAACCAATGAGCGAGAGGTAAAGGCAAAAAAAGAGAGAACGAGAGATAGAGAGAGAACGAGAGAAAGAAAGAAGAGAGAGAGAGAGAGAGAGAGAATGAGAGCGAGAGAAAGCGAAAAAAAAAAACGAGAGAAAGCAAAATCACGCAATTCTTAAACATAGTCACTATTCACTAACATGACATGATGATAAAAGATGCCATGTCAAACGAAGATGAAAAATATATTTTTATCATTTAATTGATTCTAGCCAACGGAACAATGAAGAACAAGGTGATAGTGATTAGAATGTGCACGAGCTTATCATTAAGCCATTTTAGAATGTGCGCCAAGTATTTCTCTTAAAATGCTTATGAATTTGTTTTTTGTTTCAGTTCCGTGTAATTTGCACAAAATTTTCGCCGTAAAAACTTTCAAATTTTCAGAATATCAAAAGATTAATCTGTGCATAGCGATTGTTCTTAACTTTTAAATCATTGTTCTAAGAATTTTGATTGCACAAAGTACCGTTATTTGTTGTTTGACTTTATTTTCTATTTTATCAAAATATTTCAAACAAAAACGAATAAAAGAAGCATATTAACTAACTGTCTTTAGTTAAATAGCGTGATCCCAGTGACATAATATTTCGCAAACATGTAAGCTTTCATATTTTGTGATCGTCTCCGTGTCCGTGTCCGTGTAAAACAATTGCAGGTTTTCGTGATGTGCCAAATGAGTATGTGTGCGTTATAGATAAATATTGTTTTGATATAGAAACCATCAGTCATAATAATATGCAATTGGAAATCTGCATTGTGGTACACTGTATGACATTGACACTTGTTTCGGCTCAATTGATGAGCTGCTTCCAAATTCTCGTCATGGTCTCATTTACAGTTAATCAAATCGATCGTCACACTTGTGATTTCTTCTCTTGTGTGTTATTTTTTTTTTTTTTCTTGTTTTCATCTCAATAGCTCTAACTACATTCTCACGAATTGTAATGAAATCCATATGTTATGTTAACTTTGTTTATTTCTTTTTATTTACATTTGCTTTGTCCAAAGTGGTGTTTTTTTTTTTTTTTTTTTTTTTTGTCATTGAAATAATTAGCAATCTTGTTGCGATGATTGGCTACTTTGAAATATTGCATAATATTGCTATTTCAAATGATATTATTTAGAATGGAGTGAAAAGGAAAAAAAAAAAATTAGAAAACCAAATCACCTAGAAATCGAAAGGAAGTTTGAAATTTTAAGAAATTAAAAATGTCAAAATATGGAAGAAAACACAACAGTTTTCGATACATAAACGAGTCACACAACTAAATAATAAACTAGATCATTTCAGTGGTAATTAGAATGTTTAGCTGTGGATTTGAAAACGTTTGAAAGGTCGTTAAACAATGTTTATCTTTTCTTTCGATTCATACGAATGCGATTGAGCAATGACAAAACCAGAAATTTTTTTTTTTCTTTTTAATGCTGATAAATGTATTGAAATGTTGATCTTTGGAATTTCATCTGAATATAATCGATGAGTATGCAGAAATATTCACAAATCAATATTCTATAGAATTAAAAACAAAACAATACAATTAGCAAATTGTACTTTTCAATTACCATTTTGATAAAGAGTTATATGACTTAGTCTTTGTTTTGTTTTTTTATTTTTTATTTTTTTTTTTTTTTTTTGTAACGAATGCTATATTTGAAAATTATTCTTCGGTTTTCTGCGTAATAAGAAAATTTTAATGTCAGTCTATCTGTCGGTCCATCTGTTTCGGTTTCGTGCATAATGTTGTAATCTTTGAATTTACAACACATCCGAGAAGAAAAATTGGACTAACGACAACAAAAGTGACAAAAAAAAACCGAAACAAAAAAACGACAAACGAAAAGAAAAACAAAACAAAAAGTTCACGTGACATATAAACTCATGATATTTAGTGCATTAAGTAGATCATCTGAGATGGTTTTTTTTTTTTGTTTATATTCAACTTGTTTCAACTTTTGTTACAATGCAATAGCGTGTAATTTAATTTTTTTTTGTTGTTGTTTCAATTTCAACGTTGATATAATACAACATAAGAAAATGAAATGTAGCACCACTTTGAAGCATAATACAAAAATTGCTTGATATTATTATGTGGCCGATGACAAGATATTGAGTTATTAAATCACTTTGTTTGTCATTTATTTTTTATTTTTTTTTTTTATTTTTTTTTTGCTGTTGTTATTTGCCCTAATATATGAAAAAAGTATATCTAATAATAACCTACTAAAGTGACTTGAACGAATGTTAAACATTCCATAGATGCATTTCGATATGAATCTCTTGGCTTTTTTTAAAAAAAAAATTCTTTTTTTTTGCAAATGTCTTTATTAACTATTCAATGAAAGAATTATTATGCTGATAGTTTAGTCGTTTAATATGATGCAATTCTAATTGATTCAATGAAAATTTAAAAAAAAATTTGAAAATGAATAAAACAATAATGTTACTTACATAAGACATAACAGCCACATTTACATCAAATTTCCCTTTAATTTTTTTCACCATATTGCTGTATTTAAGACGCTTACTTCCATAATATTGCTGCCAAATGCTCGGTTTATTTCGATGCCATTCGAGCATTATATCCTTTTCATCATTTGTTGCATCTTTTACATTATCAACATTTATTAATGATGGCTGTTGCATTGCCAAATTATTTTCAATGTGACCGACATTAATTGGTGCGGATGTAATTGGAGATGATGTGATGGACATATTTGATTCGGATGTATTATTTGATACTGGTGTTGATACACGTATTACATCACAATTCGAAATGCACAATGATGTTTCAACTTCGATTGGAATTATAACATCGTTACCGATGCTATTATCACTGAAAGATTTAAATGCAATTTGATTTTTTTTTTTTTGTAATGAAATTTATTGAATTTTTTTCTATCGACAAAAATCGCTTCTTCAAAAAAGAGAATCACAATTGAAAAAAAAAAGAAAAGCAAAAAATCTAACTTACCTATGAGCACTATTGCTACTGCCGCGTCCACTGCTACTTGTGGTTAAAATTGGTTGACCATCACACCAACTAGAACAAATTGAATCCGAATGACGTCGTTGCAGTTGGAAATTGCTATCACTGCTGCTACTACATCTAATCGACTCGTTTTCATGCTGGTTTGACAAGATTTTCGATTCATTTTTCCATGTTCGCACTTGATTTTTATTACCCTCTGAAAATGTCATTTTTTTTTTTTTTTTTTTTTTGTTTTATCATACAAAATATTATGCAATCCATATTTCGATTTACAAAATCAGACAAATAAAAATGATGAAAGAAAAAAAGAAAAAAAAGAAAAGAAAAGACATGAAATAATCGACATGAATTGAACAACTTACGATTACGTTTTATCTGGTTCTTCAATCGTCGTCGACTTCGAATTGGCAATTGTTGATTATGATGACTACTGCTGCTATTGCTGTACACTTCCGATCCAATATCTGATGTAGATAATTTTTGCCGTCGTGTACGTTTATCCAATGCATGTTGCATAGTCAATAGTTTATAATTTTTTGATAATCCTGAGCAAAAAATTCGAATTTCATGTTCATTTTGTTGATTCATCAATATTAAATAATTATCAACATCATGTTTCAATGCAATAATATTTTGCATTATTGAAATTGTTTTTGAATTACATTTTGTTGATGAATCAATACCATCGGATTCCGTTGAACTTTCATGTTCTGAATCACTGATTGGTTTCATAAGTACATTCAATTTATCTCGAATTTCTTCTAATATGCCTTTGGTGTTTTGATGATTTAATTGATCCTCAATGTTTCGCATATAAAATGGCAACAATTTATTATTTCCAAATGGAAAATGTGACTGTTCATATTTATAATCGGTGATTTCATCAACATTATATGCATCATCTGGACATGAATTTATATATTTCGTACATTTGTAATTATTTTCATCAGTATTTCGGGCAGTTGATTTGTGATCAATGCCACCCTCGTTATCAGTGTGTTCATTTCCATCATCATCATCATCAACATCATCAACGTCATCAACGTCATCAACGTCATCATCGTCAACATCGTCATCATCATCTTCGTCGTCGTCGTCGTCGTCGTTGTTATCGTCAGTATCATTATGATCAACATGTTCATGTTCATCGCTCAATTGAAATGTTGGATTTTCAATACCCTCGTCACGTGTAATTGTCGAATTGAAATTGGATTTTTTCATTTTATCACGTTTTGTTTCATCAATTAAGAGAAATGTATCCAAATCCAAATCGATAAGAGAATCATCGGCTATGAATGCATTCCATTTGGATTGTCTTCGTGATTTAATATCATTGCGTCGATATGTTTCCAATGTTAATACATTATTATCCAGTCCTTCAACAATTGTTGGTAATCGTTTTGTTTGCTCATCAGCACTGCTAATTGATTCTGTTGTTTGTTCTGAACATTTTTCCTGTTGTTGTTGTTGCTCTGCTGCTGCTGCTGCTGCTGCTGCTGCTGCTGCTGCTGTTGTTGTAGTTGTTTTTCATCATTTTTATTCAAACATTTCAAGTGTTTTTCTAATGTTTTAATACTTTTTTCTAAATTTGCCAAACCAATTTGTTGATCAAGTTTTTGATCAAATTTTCGACGTCGATTTGTGCCACTGATATTTTCAATAACTGGCTCACTATAAATATGATCTTCAACCGAACTTGTTGAATATACATTTGAACTGTAATAACCAGATGAACCACTTTTTTCTGTGCTATAATGTGACGATGTTACTTGTTCTTGTTCAAACGAACAACGTCGATCCAAACTTGATGTTTTATTACCTATTTGATTATTGGTAACATTTTTCCGGTAAGTTCCACTAGTGGCTGTCACTGGTGAGCCAGAACTAATAGAAAAATCAAGAGAAAGAAAAAAAACAAACAAACAAATATCGATGTCAAAAATGATGAGTAAAATTACATTGATTTCGATTAAAATACAAATGAATACATGTCTTAAAATTAAATAAATAGAAGAAATAATTAAAAGAGAAAAAAAAAAAAAAAAAAAAAAAACATAAAACTATGAAAGAAAGTCAATTTCAATTCACGTATATTAAATGTTTGTATGTGCGATTTTATGACCATTATTGCCACACTGACCGCAAACACGTCGAAATGATTTAGGTGACACATATTCATTGTTGCTCATATGGACCAATTTACGTAACTGATCATAGCTATTGAGCTGAAAAATAAAACAATCTACCATAGAAACTCACCAGTTCCTTCAGACTATGAACAATTCAAGCGAAAAAGGCGTTCCAATCGAAATCGTATTTTTTCTTTCTTTCTTTTTGCTTCGAAACAAATACGAAAATGTTATTTTTTCTTTCACGTGTTTTTTTTTTCTGGCAAGAAGCAAAGCTTTGGTTTGCATTTGTATGTATAATACACAAAAATATATTGACCCAGAGAATCAAAACTCAAAAAATAAAAACTAAGCCATTGACTGATTATACATTAAAAGTTCGTCGCTTACATATGTCTTTTATTTTGTTTGTGATTACAGACGTCTGTGTGTCGTGTTGTATACGAATTTTTTTTTTTTTTTTATCATTCGGACAAGTGAACTCTATATTTATATTGCACATTTTAATTGAAAGTTTAGCAATCATGGTGTCGATTCAAGGTTATCAATGATTTTTAAAGGAACAACCAAAATGCGTTCGCTTTCATTGCAAAGAGTTGATGTAATTGAACAGACAAACTAAAATGAAAACAATGTATATGTATAGGGTGACGAATTGTTTGCAATATTCCATTGAATTGTTAAACTGTGACAAAAATAAAAAGAAAGAAATGTATTTTGAACAAGAAAACTCCAGTTTATATTCTCAACACATTTTTTTTTTCGTTTATCATACTAGCGTCACCCTATACAAATTCAATTGAATGAAGTCAAAAAGAAAAGCAATCCCCATCGAACTGGTATTAACTGCTGATAATGAAAGTAAAATGAAAATATTGATTTACAATGAGCGTAGTATGATGCCATAACAACAAGTGCTAAATGTAAACATTGATCATTTCTTCTTCTTTTTTACTTGCCTGTCGAACGGTTGCTTTGTATTTATTTAGCATAAACAAGTAGAATTTAAACCCTTGATTTTGCTCTCATTACCCAATTTTTCCTGAAGACTTTTGCATTTATGCTAAGTGCATTTTATTGTTATTGCTGTTATTGCATTATGTGCAAGCAGCACCGTTTCACGAATGACTGCGTTCAAATGGTTTAAATATTTTTTTTTTGTTTGTTTGTCGTTTGAAGTGAAAAACAATCATTAAAATGAAACGGCAAAATTGATTGTCTTTTCTGTTCTTTCGGAGAATGTGACAGAAGGATAGGTAGAGATAGAGTGTGAGTGAGAAAAAGGAAAAGACGGTAATGAGAAGAGGAAAAGAGATAAAAGAGAGAGAGAGCGAGAGAGAGAGAGCGAGAGAGAGAGAGAGAGCGAGAAAAAGATATATGGTGTTAGAAATAAGCATACGTAGTCGACGTCAATATGAATTAATGAGGCAAAAAAGAAGCGGCAGAAAATATTCAAAATCAAAAAGAGCATCACAAATTCATACATTCACATTAAATCTATGCAAACTTTATGCAACACATTCAGAATGTTTGAAGAAAAAACAGCATGCTTAATATAAATACAAAGCAGCACATTTCAATTCGAAATACATTTGTAGCTAATGTAAAAAAAAAAAAAAAAAAAACCGACATCATCAATGTCAATTCAGCCTAGAAGTTGGCAGACATATATACAAGCATATGCACGCGCGCGGGCGCTTACGACAGTTCGAAGAAGATGAATTTGAATTCAATAAAAAAAAAAATAAGAAAAAAAACGAAGAGAAAAAGAGATCAAATATAAAACCGACGTATGGTCGACCAATTATTTATGGTGTTTGTTTTTGCATATTCGTTATAATAATGATAATTGTTCTCAAATCGTCACATTGCACAATGGTTTAAACAAAAATTTATCACGACAAAATGAGCTAAGCGAAAAGAGAACACAGAGAATTGATAAAAAAAGAAAAAAAAAATCAATGAAAAGATTAAGCAGTTAATTGAATCGAACATTGTCCAGACTTATGCAAACAATATACATTGGACTTGACATACAGTAGCAATTCGTTAAGAATAAATATTCTGCAACCAAAATGATAGATCAACAAGCAATAACAAAAGAATTTGGTAACAATGCAATCGCTGATGAAATTTATTGCGCGCCGGCCCCGAAAAAAACAAATGATGCCAAAATATTCAATACAAATAATTGCACTATTTATCAAGCAGACAAGGTGGCAAGTCATCACGTAACCAAATTCATCAACTGTTTCAATACAGATGCTTAACAAATCTTTTGGATGCGACGTTAAGCTCGTGTCGCATACAATCGAATGAAAGAGTTAATGTGTTTTTTTTTCTTTCTTTCTTTCTTTCTTTCTTTCATTTTCTTTTCATCGTTTTTTTTTTTTTTTGCACAAGAGGAACAAATGTGATTATCGTTTATTGTTGGTGGTGTTGTGGGTCATTTTCACCATTTTGGCGCGTTTGCCGAATGCAAAAAAGGTCAAAGCCATCGTCATTTTGGTCGACGTCAAAGACACGGTAAAATTGTATGATACTTTTTCACCCGCTCATGTTTTTCATGCGTTTTTTTTCTTCTTCTTGATTCGTTGTCGACATATTTTGAATTTTGCATAATTTTTTACGCATTTTTTTTTTTTGTGATTTAATTTTTCATTCTCGTTAAAAAAAGAAAAACACAAAGCACAAAATTATTGTCGATGTTCATTCATGAACGTGGGTTGATCGATAAAATGTGATAGATGCAAAATGTTTAAGCAGACAAATGCGTCGATCGATTTCGATTAAAATAAACTTTAAGCAAGGTGTGAGTGTGTGTGTGTGTGTGTGTGTGTGTGTGTGTGTGTGTAGTGTATATGTAAACCGTGATCGCATCGCATTTTTAGCGATATGTGTGGAGCTCATCTGGTCCAAAAGTGATATTTTTATATGTGTACAAAGGCAAGGTCGTCAGTTGTTTCGTTGTTGTTGTTGTTGTTGGGTCGTTTTTATTTTCGTTCTCATTTTTTTCATACTTGAATCGCTTGTTGCTACTGCTTTCATTGTTGCTACATTTGTTATCATAGCCCAAATATTTTCATACAAGTTTTAAAATGAACTGACAGAAGCGACCTCTCATGGAGACATATGCATAATACGCTACATTTTATGTGGCGATGGGGAACTACTTCATGGAGGGCAATAAACGATTTCAACACATTTGTTTACGCTAAGCTCTATGTTCTTCATGAGAGAACAGCACCTTATATCAAAATTTAATACATTTGGGCTTTGTTTGTTATTAATAAAATGCGTTCATTTGACAAAAAGCAATGAAAGGGCACAAATAATGCAAAATCGTATTAAATCTAACTTCTAAGAACAAATGAGTAATAATTTTATCAACTCAGTGTTCATGTTTGATTCTCATTTTCATTTTTTATCATTTCTCCGCAGGCAATAATAATATTTATCACATTTTTCAATTAAACTTCACAATTTGTTTGGTATTTTGCTTCAGTTTTTTCTACGTTCATATAAAGCATTTATATTTATTGCTTCACATTGAAGCATTTATTTTTCTCAGTGTGAGCAACAAAAAAAACTATCAAATTTTTCAAGTATAAACAATATTAATATGTTTATTTCAATGTTTTTTTTTATATCATTTATTCTATGCGACATAACTGTTATTATAACAAATATATCACTTTTCGCAAGTTTGAACACAGTGCCTCGTTGAATATAAAAAATTCATTTAAATAAATTGTGATCCATTGATTGTTAATGGAGATTTCTATTCCGTGAAGAAGTGAGAATAAGAGTTGGAGGAAGACAACGATAAAGAGAGAGAATGAGAGAGAGAGAGAGAGAGAGAGGAGCGAGAGAGCGAGAGCGAGAGCGAGAGCGAGAGCGAGAGCGAGAGCGAGAGCGAGGAGAGAGAGAGACAAAAAATATGGAATTACTTAAAATAACATTTAACTAACTTAAAAAAACAAAGATTTGTTCGATAAATTCCAAAAATAAACTGAAATTCTCCGCCACACAAATGAGTTAATTAATGGAATTAATGTTTCGGTAGTTAATTGATTAGTTCGATAGACAATATGTGCTGTCAGAAAAACGGATTTTTATTTATATTCCTTTTTTTTCTCTTTATTTTGTTCTGATTGACATCTATATTTTTATAGAGATGGTTACACTTTTCGATTGAAGGAGATGAGGTCAAATGTTGTTTTTGTATTTATATATGCGTGGCATAAATCAATTGATTTACAAAATTCGAATGCGCATTGATTTCACACGTGTGTTGCGCTAAGATTGCCATGATATGTCGATTTTTATATCGTTTGTTCGTTTGCAACTCAAATTTAGGCATATTATGTTGTCATTCAATGACTAATAAATATTTTGCAATATTTTCCAATAAATATGGTGATATGATATCGATCTATCGATGTCATTTATGATAAACATTCAAAATGACAGTTGATTTTGAGCGTAAAATTTTTTTTTTTTTGGAAGCAACATTTTTTAAACATTAAATCAGGAAAGCTACGTAAATATTGACTTTCTTTCTGTGTAAAAAAAAAAAAATAATAAATCTCAACTTGAAAGAATACTTCTTAATATGAGTCATTTCATTACACTCAATACTGTTTCGCAAACTAACGTCGAACAGTTCCATTGCTCACACAAAAAAGTAATTGAGATTTGGAAGAAAAATAACATTTGATTCAAAAAAAAAAAAAAACGAAAAAAAAATAAAAATAAAAATAAAAATGAAAAATCTTACTTTTGTTTTAGGCTGACGCGTGGCAATGAAAATGTTTCTCCAGTTTGTAATTCATCAATTGTTTTATTTAGATCATTTGTTCGTTTATCATTGATTATTGATGTGGTTGACGATGGCATCATTGTGGATTGTTTAGTCGTATTACGACTATTATCAATTGTATAGCTGTCATCCGCACGACACATGGCGTTTCCACTTATGCTAATCTTATTGTTCACACTAATTCTATCACTAGAATTACTAGAATAATGATGATTTATTTGCTCTTTCTTTTGTTTAATTGTCATAAAAGGCATTTTCTTATTATCTCTTGGTAATGGTAATGATGTTGTTGTATCATCACTGCATTCACTTTCATTTGATGATACCGGCAACGATGAAATTGCATTACAATTTTCAAATACGGCACAACAATCGATGGTTTTTTGTTGATCACAACAATTGTATTTATGATCCACACTATTCAATTGTGATTGGTCATTTGTTAAATTACGTTTATATTTACTATTTTTATGATTATTGAATTTTAAATTAGTAAGCGCTTTATGTGATGATGATGATTGGGAAAAGTATGTGGTTAATTTTTTAAAAACAGCCGATATGTGAGCGTTATTATTATGTTTATTTATTATATCTGTGTCGGAACCGTTAATTGCATTCACATGTTTAATGTGTGTTGTTGCATCGGTTGTCACATTGTCATCATTTTCAAATGGTATTGATTCGAGTGCATCAAAATCAATGGTCAATGGATTTTTGGCTGTTGTGGTTATTGTGGTTGTTGCTGCGATGGTATTTAAATTGGTGGTGGTGGTAGTGGTAGTCGTATTGTTTCCGCTTGAACGATCCGATGAAATGGCACTTTTCGATGCATCCAATCGTTGATGATGATAATGATTATTGTTATTTTTAAACGTTGTCGATGATATCGTCTTTGTTGCTGTACTACTGTCAAAAGCATTTGTATTCGTAATGACCGTAGATGAGCTTCCTGAGTGGGTACGATGATTCATTTGGTTCTCGTCTTAGATATGTGAATTTCAGTTAGCGGATTTTTATATGTGGTTATTTCGGTGGTTTTTTTTTTTTTTTTTTTATAGATACAAACCGCAAGACGCATGCACAATCAAAGTCTGTTGGCTTTTCTACACCGTTTTTATTAAAAAAAAAAAAAAAATGAATAATTATCCGTATTGACTTGTTTTCACTTTTATTTCTTATAGATTTATTTTGTTTTATTTTTCTTTATATATTTGTTGAAAGCGCTTTATTCAAGAAATGGACGGCATTTTAATGCTTTTTATTTTACAACTCAAATTGAAACTTTTTAACAATTCCGTGTAGACATCTATCTATGCGATATTCGCGCAAAATTTAGCTGTGTTTCTCTACTTTGTCTGTGATGATATTTTCGATTTGTTAGTATAAATATTCAAAGCCGAGCATTCTTCAAAAATGTGTTGTAAATCTTATGTATTTACGATGCTTTACTTGCGCAGCATATGTTGTTTTCATATTAAATCTGGAGTAGGATGAAAAGAAAAGAAAAGAAATGAAAAGAAAGAAGAAAAAAATGGTTCATTAGAAATATTTATTTAAATTTGCATTTTCCATGCTTTTAAATTTTAAGTATTTGAATTTTGTTTTTTAACTTCAATTGTATGTAGATAAGTGAGTTCGTTAACAACAAATTTGCTAACCAATCACATTAACCAATTGTGATATTTTCACGTATATTATTAGCTTTCGTACTATTTGATCAAATATTGAATTTTATTTACTTTAATTGCCTTAGCGAAATGTTGAATTTTGTGCGATTATGTACCGAACTAATATTTTTTTTTTTTTTTTTTGGTTGTGAGTAACTTTGAAAGTATATTTCACATCAAACAAGAAGTTTTATTAACGGCTCATATAATCGGCACATAATATTTTATGATGATTCCAAATTATTTTACTTCTATTTGTTTTTTTTTTTTTTTTTTTTTTATATATTTCGTCTCTCCAAGTTAATTTCCCAATTTAATCTGTATAGTTCAACAATGTAAAATTTCGTTCAGCGACCGTGTGCCAAAATACAGGGAGAGCGAAAAAAAAAACATGGAAAAACAAGAGAGAAAGAGAAAGAGAGAAAAATATATGGAAAAACACGTGGCTCAATCCGAAACGAAGTGCCGTATTGTTGAATAAATGAATATTTCGTTTTTGACCCAATTGATGCATATTGAAGCGAATGAGTGCGCGCACATCATAAGGCATTCCATACTCTCGTTTTCATGCCAAACATTTTCGACATACCAAAGTATATTTCGGTTTTTATTATTTTTCATTTGAACATTTTTCTATAATTCCCACCCGAAAAAAGAAAAAAAAAAATTACACAAATTTGATTAATGCATAGTTTTCACATTGCCTGCCGATGCTATTTGCTATTGTTGCACACTCAAAACGTCAGTGGCAAAATATTGAGAATGTGGTAGTGAAAATACAATTTACTGCCATTGTAGATTGTTTGTAGTGGTAATTCGCTTGTATAGTATTCTATTTTGTTGCTGTCAAAATTATTTGACAGGCGCAACTGGATTACATTGTAGAATACTATACAAGCGAATTATAATTCGCATTATTTGGCATACCACTACAAACAATCAACAGTGGCGGTAAATTTTATTTTCACCACCACATTCTCAATATTTCGCCACTGACGTTTTAAGTGTATGTTATTGTTATTTTTCCTTCATCCAAACACGCACATTAAATGCACGCCATTTTCAAAATCTCAATGAAATTGTTCTGCATAAAAATATTTTTGCAATTGATAACAGAATGAAACAAATGAAAACACTTGAACAAATCTCATTTAAATTTGGAAATAAAACTATCATTTGCATTTGCCAAAAAACACAAAGAAAAAGAAAAAGAAAAATTCAAATAAAAATCTTGAACTTTCTTTTCATGTTCAATGAGCCTTTATGTGTCGAATAATATTTTAAATGATCATTAATAAAATCATTCGAATGAATTGCATAATATCAATAAAGCCATATAGGAAATAAGTGATATTGACACGTGCTATTTTATCTGTTATTTTTGATCATTTTTTCATGCCGTGAAATTGTGTTTGTGTGTGTGTATGAATGTGTACAAAAGCACATTATTCATAAGCAAATAAGGCAATATAATTTGATTTGTTATGAGTGGATGTGTCGTGAAGAACATGCTAATGAAAATGGAAAGTGAATAACCGAATTATTTGGAATATGACTTCCGATTGAACTTATGAAAAGGAACGACACAACACAACACAACACAATACAATACACAAAAAAACATCACATCTGCTGTGGCTACATTTTTTGGTGTTTGTTTGTTAGCAAACTGTCGCGACGAGTGGAAGAAACAAAAGAAATGAATGTGAGATGTCGATAAACGGAATGACGGCCATCTCGTTGTCATCATCATCGTCATCATCATCATCATCATCATCAATTCATTTGATTTTTCTCATCACAATTCACATTTACAACAAATCCTGCATATTTTTCAATAGTGTCATATATTTTTACTTGAATACCAAATGAGATTAATTGTTTATATCGGACGATATTAAAACAAATATACAGCTAAAAACCAGAAATTTAAAACCAAATCAACGAATATGAAACAAGAAGCATTTAAAATTAAAATACAGAGCAAAACAAAAACCGACTATATTCATTGTGAAATATTTGACAGAGTGAGAGAGAGAGAGAGAGAGATGGAGAATGCACAAACAAAAAAAAAAAAAACCATAACGACGGGACTTAATGAACCAAAAAACAGAAAACTCGGAATCAATCATAAAATCGATAGTCAAAGACTTACTAAACAAGTATAGAAGAGAAAGAGAGAGAGAGAGAGAAAAAGCATCAAATTCATAGCATTATTTATAAAATTTGTATTTTACACATATATTTATTGCAATATAACATATGCGTGCCTAACAAGATCTCAATAACATAAGGCTCACCTAGTTGCATCTGATCTTTTTTTTTATTTTTTGTGTTTTAAATTATCATTTTGACATGATCATGAATCATGACCTTTTTCACCAGCCGTTGTCATCCGAAGAAAATGACACCAATTTTGTACCAAAAAAAAAATTTTTTTTTTTTTTCGACATTAAGCACATGGATTATTCATTATTCATTATTCAGTGTATTTCTTTTCGCATATTTGTTTTTTATTTCTTTCTCTTTTGTTCTTTCTATTTCATTCGGTTCCTTTTCTATTTAGCTTTGTCTAACACTATGTCTTTTTCAATCTCTTTTAACTTCTTTTGATTACTTTATATGATTTCAGCATTCGATTCATTACTATTGATTCAATAGTATTGAATCGTTTATTAATTTTGAAAATCTATTGAAATAAAGGTATTTATTTTTCCCGAAAAAAAAAAAAAAAAAAAAAAACAGTCCAACAGCTTAAAATACTGACCTATCTATTGAAATCTTATATTCGTATGGACAAATCGAATATTCCAAAATAATAAAGTTCAAGGAATTTAATTTTGTGATGCCAACGGCTTGATTTTCGGCTAAAATTCTGATCTGTCGTCTGTGTATTTGATGTGATTTTATGAAACACATTTTTTGTTTTCTTCTTTAGTTTTTTTTTTTTTTTTTTTTTTTTCAACTTCACGGACCTCTATCCGTTCAATGTCAAGCAATAGTAAATGTGCATTCATTTAAAATCAGAACCAAAGCGTTTTTTTTTCTTTTTTTTTTTTTTAGTTCAACATTCAGATATTTATTTCCCGATTTTATCCGAAATGTAATTTAAATGATGTTTCATGGTTTATGTCACCCAAAAAACATAATTATAAACTTTTCAATAGCAATTTATATGTAATTTAAGTGAAATATTGTGGCCCCAAACCTATTCATCGCAAATAAACCACAAGCATTTTAATCAGATTGTGCATCGAATTTTCATACACAAAATGGTGACAATAAATCATGTACTAAGTTGAAGTTATTTTATTGCGTATAACTGTACACGCATGTCTGTACTTTTTAGTTTTGCTTTTTTTTTTCTCAACTTAACGATCGTTGGTTGATGATAACACCAAATTGCTGTTGAAATTTTTTTTTTTTCGGTTTTTATTGCAATTGAACGCTGATTAGAATGTATGCTGTATGGCAATTATTGAGAAAAACATGACAAACCGTTCTCTTTTTTTTGATTTGCAATCCGAGGTTCTTTTATTTTCGAAAATGATCCAATTTTCATTCGTTCTTGTCAAAAATGGAACATTGATTATTACAATGTCCAAGAAAACAATTGAACTTCGACATGCCAATGAAATACAAAAGAGAGAAGAGAGAGAGAGAGAACAAAACGAAGAATTACGCTGCATCCGAATGGTGGTCATAAATTTTTGCAGTTGTTGATTGTTTTCTGCCATACAATGTATTTAAATATATGTGATTTTGTCATGTATGCGTGCGCGTTAAATAAATCAGCTATATTTGATATGTAATATGCTGTCTGATGCAAAGTAATTTGCATGCGTTTTTATTTTTTGTTTTTTGTTTTTTTGCTTTACAACATAAATGTCTAAAATGAATTTAAATGTGTAAAGAAACCGTATAAAATAAATTCAACTAAAATGCAATAAATATTATAAGAAATGAAATGTAATGACAAGACAAGCCATTAATGACTATAGCACAATTATTATTTTTTTTTTAAATTGTCCAAACAACAAGGGTGATAAGCAAAATATAGAGAGAAAAATTAAGGATTAACACGGTCAGCATATAGAATGAAAGGAGATGTGATGAGGAAGGGAAATAAAATGGCAAAATTACCACTTTCACTGATTTCAACCGAATTATAACATCGATTTACATTTTTGCAAGTCACATAAAATAATACATGAAACATGAAACATGCATGTTAATTTCATGTCGATATGCGACACAAACCAATATATACATTGAATGTGTGAGATTTTCATTGTTTTGTTTGGTACAAAATACATTACACCATAATATTCTCATGTTATTTCGTATTTGTCTGACATCAATGGATAACCTCTCTGGAATACCGGCATATCGCACAATATTTCAGTAAAATGTTGTGTTTCTTCACTTTATTTATTTTTTTTTTGTTTCTTATTTTTCGTTTTTTTTTTCTTTTTCAGACAAATTTCCTTGAGCGCCCGATTTCGATTTGTTTCTACTCAACTGTATTATGGAGATCCATTTTCGATACGGTTCAAAACTGAGTTGCAATGCAACCTGCAATAAAACTATCGATTGATTTAAGATTGTTTATTATTGTTATGATTGTTGAATATAATAAAATATTTATCGAACAATCAATATGTCATGCTCAGTTGAAAATCACAAAAAAGCCCAAAGAAAAATCGCTGAAACGAAATGCATTTTAAATGGACTATATCGCAAAATATTATTGTAAATTGGCAGATCGATTGAAATTTATTCGTTGCCTTCAGATCTTTGCCCTATTTTTCCGCAACGAATTTGGTTTTTTTTTTTCTTCATTGCTCAGCGAAATCTACTCAATGTTATTTGTTCGAAATTAGGTGTATGAGCATGAACACAAAAAAAAAAAGAAAAAAAAAATAAAATAGAAAATCATTTGTGATTCTATGGTCGTTGTTGAGAAGGTGCTATTTAAAAACTCCTGACATTTAAGAATTTAGTTTTTTTTTTTCTTGATTCAATGAACTTTTTATTTTTTGTCTTATTCGGTGTTAGATAAATCTCTACGAAGTGATTTTGTGAATTATATAGAAAATATTTTTCTGATGCACACAATTTGCGCAAACCATCATAAATTACCAATTATAATGAAATGTTTTCCTAGAAAACCAATCGATATCAATCGATTTTCTCGGTACAAAAAGTTTGAAAACAAAGAAAAACCTACAATTAAGTTAATTAAATTGTTTGAAGAAAGAAGGAGAAGAGGGAGAGTAATGGAGAAAGAGAAAGAGTGAGAGTGAGAGAGAGAAATAGGTGAAGAGAGAGAGAGAGATAGAGAGAGAGAGAGAGAGAGAGAGAGAGAGAGAGAGCGAGAGCGAGAGAGAGAGCGAGAGCGAGAGAGAGAGAGCGAGAGCGAGAGCGAGAGGGGGGGAGAGAGAGAGAGAGAGAGAGAGAGAGAGAGAGAAAGAAAGAAAGAGTGAGAGAGGGAGAGAGTGAGCGAGAGTGAGAGAGAGAGAGAGAGAGAGAAAGACAGCGGGAGATAGAGAGAGAATGAGCGAGAGCGAGAGAGTGAGAGAGAGAAAAAGAGGGAGAAAAAACAAGTCAAGCATTTCAGTACACAATTTATGCATGCGATTCCACAATCACATTTCTTCACAGCATTTTTCATCGTTAACTTAGCCATTCTTTGAAAAAGAGTGTATATGTGTGTGACAAAAACTCTCTGTACGTAAAAATATATCAAGCGTTGAAAATTTCAAACACCGTCACAAATCACATACAAAGTGCATGCAATCATGGCACGAGTTAGACCGAACGCCACTGCACACACATTTGCTTGCATACAATTCTTGAACTGTCGATTAAGAAGCAAAAATAACTGCATTCGGGCTCAACGTAATAAAAATATTTTAATTTAATAGTACTTTTCCGCATTGAAAACAAGATATGACCAAAAATGAATTGAAAAAGTACGCATATTCGAAGAGAATGAAAAAAAAAAAATAATTTGCACGTACAACTATCAATAAATAGTTGATCATGTGCGAATTCTCATTCATTTACGTTTCACACTGAAATAGGCTAGATTGCACGTCATCATGTGACATGATTCATGTATTATGCGTTAATCCATTTATGCCAAAAAAAAAAAAAAAAAAAAAAATAAAAACTGTGTGTTTTTTTTCTTTCGTTCCCATTCTGAAGACTTATACAATTAACTACTAATTAAATGTGGAATTTATGCTTGCAAAGATGTTGCTTAATCATTATTCAATGAATATTAGGCGGGATTATTCTTATTTGTACAATAAAATGTAAATTGCAAGTATTTTCAAGATGATTAATTGAAATCAAGAAGATTAATTAAAATCAAAGCTTACAAAAATACTTATTTTTTGGACACGATCGTTCATTGTTTAACAGGTGATCCGTTTGTGCAATCATACTACTTTTTTATACAAAATAATACCAGAAGTATGCAAATTACCAACTCATTTTTGGGTATGATGATGCTCCCGCATTGAAATGCGGATTTCTATGTTAAACGTCATACTCATATGTTTCTTTTTCTTCTTTTTGTTCCTCCTCCTCCTCCTTCTCATCCTTCTTCTTCTCCTTTTTGTTAACTTCTATTTGAATTGTTAAAGACTATTGTTGAACTATTGACAATTTGTCATAAAAAAATAAATCTATTTCTCAATCCATTAATGAATTGTAACTTGTTTTTCACGTGCCAACATTGCCAATGAGATGAAAGACGAGAATAAAAAAACATCCGTAATCTCTTGATTTATTCATTAACCTACACATTAAGTTCGATACAAATTGTTCTGGCATATTTTTTGTTTTCCTATGCTCTATGTTCCTTTTGTTGTCTTAACAGAGAGAAGAGAAAAAAAAAAACACATATTCAATTCAATATTTTATTTATGAGATCACTTTTTTCGCTCAAATTTGGCCAAATTGGATTTCGATGTTAGTGTTTTAAACTTTTAAAATGATTGAAAATCGAGTTTTAACAAAAAGCTCAGTAAATATCAAGTCGGTAAAAATTAATTTAAAATTGTGCACAACCTTAATTCTATAGAAAATTCAAATTTTGATTATATTTTAATTAAGCAGAAGACAATGAAGATGAAAAACAAGAATATCTGAAAGAATGTCGAATAAAGAAAAACAAATAGCGCCAATCTACTTAATCTGACATTCAATCGAATTGAAATTATACACAAATTACGGGCTATTTAAATTCCAATGAATGCGTAAATTTCTCAGTTTGCTGCTCTTTGCTGCCGCTAAAGTTACATCTGTCTGTGATGATGTTACGCAACAATTTTTTTATTTCATTTGAACAAACGCTGTGAAACAACAACAACAACAACAAATCAGCTTGAGATATATACTCAATCAAAAACAAAACAGATGAAAGAGAAAGAAAAAAAAAATTCGTCGCTGTTGATCAGACATAAATGTAATGCTAAAATCGAATGTCAATGTGACTTTGATTGTTGTGTGTGCGCCAAAGAAAATTAATATAAATAATAATTTGACGCGTGTGTATATCTCTGTTTCTCAATGTGTGCGTGTGTCTCGATGTAATTCGAAGAAAAATCACAAGAATATGGTAATTTCTATGGATTACGGAACAACATTGAGCATCTGAAATCGTCGATGTGCCGTTAGTCAAGGTCGAATCATAAATCGAAATTCCAATTCATAGCTCATTGTGTTTGTGTGTTTTTCTTTTACTTGTATTTCGTTTTTGACGCGGTTTTCGATGTCAGCAAATCAACGGAATATTTATTGACGGTTCGAGACTTTTTGTTTTTGCTTCTGCACTGGACAAAGTTGATATGAAAACTGAAAATGGTAACCATTGCAATTATTTTTTAAAACATCCGTGTATATGCAGGGAAAGAATTACATGAAGAACAATGAGAAACAGATAGAGGAAGATAGAGAAAGAGAGAGAGAGAGAGAGAGAGAGAGAGAGAGAGAGAGAGAGAGAGAGAGAGAGAGCGAGAAAAGGAAATTAACTTGATAAAGAATTTTCTTATTAAAATCGCTAATTTTGTTCTTTATGAAATGCAATCAGAATAACATGCATTTTCCTCCATTAACAGGCTACTCACAACATTTTATTGACAAGGAACATTTTATTGACAACATTTTACTGTTGGGAATCAAAATATATTCTCATTGGAGAATATCATGAATCAGTTTACATGAAACATTTTGGTTAAAACAGCGGGCCATCAAATGATTGGCTTCAAGAATATATACGGTACTAGTGCATGAAATTAGACCACGAAAAACTTTATTACTGATATTCAAAGTGCTAATCGTAAAAAAAAAACAAATTTATGTCATTTTCATTGGTTTAGATTTGAATGAATGTCTGCCCCATATCAAGCATATTTAGCAATTTTATCTTTCAGTTGTTAAAAAAGAATATTTTGCTCGAATTTCAATTAAATTTTTTTTTAACGACTTTTTGTGAAAATTTAAATACAACCCAATCAGCGATAAATCTGATATTCGACTGAACAATTTTTGCAAATTTTTATTAATCGTAAAGATTAGAATCTCAGTTTTTATCAATATATTCGATTTATCTAAACCATTTTATCGATGAAATTCGTTTAATGTTTTCAATTTTAAAATTTTAGCAATGATGTATCTGAAAACTGTAAATGTCTCGACTGAACAAAAAAAAAAAAAAAAAAAAAAAAAATTAGAAAGAAAACAACCGTTATCCAAAAGTGGTTTTGTTTTCTTGAATATCACATTACATAAAGAAATGATTTGATGTTTCAATTGAAGTGAATGAACGAACGTCATTAATTTTACATTAAAAAAAAAAAAAAATTGACCGTTTTTCGACGGCGGCGCACTATCAACGAAATGAAAAAAAACAAACAAACAAACGAAATATTCATCATACGTCGGCGTCGTCGTGATTAATTTCATTTATCAAAAGCAAAGCCAAAGTTTAAAACGCACCGCATTTTTTTTTTCTCTGTAACTTGTTAGTCGTTGTAAATGCGGCATAAAACTGAATAGAATGTTATGAATCAGTTGAGTTGAAAACATTCAAGTTTTCGTATTCAAGAATTGCGAAATGACTGGCGGGCTGGCCGTTACTTGGTTAATGTACTAATCGAACTGTGTAACAGTTTGAGCCGATATGATTTGTTTTTTTTTTTCTTTTTTCTCGTTTTCTTCTTCTCTGAATGATTAAAATCAAAATCGATAAGTGTTTTCGATTGAAGGAAAAATGATCAATTATTGTTGTTGTTGATCATCAACAAAGCAATTTTAATGATGTTATCTTTTTCAAATACAAAAAATAATCAAAATTATTCAAGTTATTTCAATTTATACACAAATTTAGTCAAACATATTGCAATCAAAAGCAATAAATTTGAAACAAAACCATTTTTCACCAGCTTCTTTTGCTAATGATCTGTTTATTTATTTTGATAATTCTCTTATTTGTATAGAGAAGAAGAGAAAAAAAAACTCATAAATTACATAAGCGATTTTTAACAAAGAAACCATTGGCTTTCGTTCAACAAACGATTTATGTATTTTATGTTTCACTTTTTCTTCGCGTTTTTTTTTTTTTTTTTTTTTTGAGGAGCCAATAAATTTAAATAAATGGACATTGGACAACTGTAATGGTATCATTGTGTATTAATTCAATTAGATTTAATTGAAAAATTATTTCAAAATGTTGGAAATACAATTTTTTATGTTGAAAAACATAACAAAATCAGTTGGATGTGATTCATGTCGTGATCATTTTTTCTTTGTTTCTTTCTCTTTTTAGAAAAAAAAATTCAAATTTTGTTTTTGTATACGACGCGAACAATAACAACAGTAAAATTGAGCATAATGATCATTTCATTTATAGAATAAATTGATTTTCTCTCATATCATTTCTTAATGAAATTGGAATATAATATATTTTGTTATTTAAACAAAACTTCAATAAAGGATCTAATATGGATATTTCATGACAGATTTTTATCGATTACAAACCATTCGATGTGTTGTGAAAAAAAAAAAAAATTCCATCTTGAAATGAATGAATCTACTCTCTTCCAGGATAGATCGCATTAGTTCGGGACAAACCCTGAATACCCTATTCTCAATTTACACATTTATATATTCGAATTCAAAATTAATTTAATGCTATACTCTATATATGGAGCTCCATTTCGCTTTTTTCCAAATGATCAGGTAGTAGTTTTGTATTTTGTTTATTGGCATGGCATAATCGCAATGAAAAAAAAAAAAAAAAAAATAAACAACTGCAACCAACTAAATTCACTGTTTACATCCAATCAAACATGTAATAGAATTGCTTCATATTTTGACAGCATTCGTAGTGCAAATTTCCTTCGTCAA